>CM064914.1:44832833-45432833 GCA_032727855.1 Quercus ilex subsp. ballota | reverse complement strand
GCTTGGTCTCTTTCGGGTGCGAAAATTCTTCGTCTTTGTTTAACGGGATTCCTTTCAGGGTCTACATTCAGCCTGTGTTGGATGACTTCTGGAGATATACTTGGCATGTCCTCGTGGCTCCAAGCAAAGACGTCCAGGTTTTCTTTAAGAAATTGGACCAGCTTTATTCTCATCTCAGGGCTTAGAGTCGTCCCTATTCTCGTTGTCTTATTTGATTCTTCGTCGGATAGCTCTACTGTTTCCAAGGCCTCTACCTTTTCTTTCTCCCTGTCTTCGATCGTCCATGTATGGTTCTCCTTTGCAGCTATAACGGCCTGGTAGCACTCCCGAGCCAAAACTTGGTCTCCTCTGACTTCTCCTACCCCGTTTTCTGTTGGAAATTTTATCTTCAGGCAGTAGGTTGATGTTGATGATTTCCACTTGTTGAGCGCTGGTCTTCCAATGATCACATTGTAGGACGAAGGACAATCTACCACCAAGAAGTCCAGATGACTGGTCAAATGCTTCGGGTAGGTTCCTACTGTCACCGTCAACGTTACTATGCCCTTGGGATATACCCTATCACCACTGAAGCTGACGAGGGGAGAATCAAATGGATGCAGTCTTTTTGGATCTAGTTTCAACTGTTGGAACGCAGGGAAGTATCCTTTTTGTGTCAAATCCTTCTATGGTAAGTGCTATGACCAATGGGTCGTTGTGAGGCTGCTTCACTCCCCTAGCATCCCCTTCGTTGAAAATTATGTCCTGATCAGTTCGTCTGTGTTTCAACGGGGGTGTCATATAAACACTGTTCACCTGTCTTTGGCATGCTTTCTTAAGGGACTTGAACGATCCTCCTGCGATGGGCCCTCCTGTGATCGTCTGTATTTCCCCTATCACATTTTGGGGAGGTTGGAACTGACGATCACTGCCCCCGAACGAGGACTCGTGCTGGCCCTTGTTTCCATCCCGGAACCTACTGAACTCCCCTTTCTTCACAAACTTCTGTAACTTTCCCTTCTTTATCAGCTCCTCTATCTGCAGTTTGAGGTCCCGACAATCTTCGGTGTAATGGCCGTGGTCCTTGTGAAATCGGCAGTATTTATTCTTATCACGGACGTTAGGAGATAAGTGCAATGGTCGCGGCCACTTCAGGTAATGCTCGTCCTTAATCTGCGTTAAAATTTTATCAACTAGCATAATAAGAGGGGTAAATTTTACCATTTGTGGTCCCTTATCGTCCCTCCTCCTGATCCCGTCACTGTTCCTACGATTTGGGCGCTCCCGTTTTTGCCCTCTACGATCGTCATCTTTCCTTTCTTTGTCCCCTGGTCTTCCTGCATCCCTGATGGCTGCTAATGCGTTTTCAGCGTTCATGTACTTCTATGCTTTAAGAAGCATCTCGGCCATTGTTTTTGGAGGATTCTTTGCAAGTGACGTGACGAGCTCTCTGGACCTCAATCCTGCCTTGAAGGTCGTCAGTTGCACCTTATCGTCTGCTTCGTCGACCTCCAGTGTTTCGCGAGTAAAGCGTTTCACGTACGACCTTAGGGTTTTCTTTTCTCCCTGCCTGATGGTAAGTAAGTGGTCTGCGGTCCTCTTAGGACGTTGTCCTCCAATGAAATGACGCAGGAAGGCGTTGCTCAACTGCTCGAAGTTGTCAATGGACGACGTTGGCAACTTTGTGAACCATTCCCTTGCAGCTCCTTTGAGAGTTGTTGGGAAGGAACGACAAAGTATTTCGTTTGGGGGCTGCTGTAGCCCTAGGGTTGTCTTGAAAGTGTTAAGATGATCCTGAGGGTCCTTTAGCCCATCGAATGGTTCAAGCTGAGGCAACCGAAATTTCGATGGTACTGGACATTCAAGGACTGCTGGAGTGAATGGCGAATCCGTCACCCTAACCATTCGGTCTACACTCCGCTCTGTTTTCTCCTTGATGGCGGTCCTGAGTTCATCCATCTCCCTCCTCATCTCTTGGAGAAGATTTGAGTTGTGCTCGGTTGGAGTAGTGGGCCTTTGATGGTCACTTCTCCTGTGGCTATCTCCCTCGTCATCTCGGTTCCCTTTAGACCGATTCTCCTCCTGTTGAAGTCGTAACTTCATTTCTTGATTTTGCCTGGTCAGTTCTTCTACAGTGGCTGCGAGAGCCTGAACCTGCTGAGCCAAGGCTGTGGAATCTTAATTGGACTCCATCTGATAGTGATTGCTGATTGGAAACTATTTTTTCGAGATTGAACACGAAAACGTCCTTCCCACAGACGGCGCCAAATTGATGAAGCGTGAATTCGTCAGTCAATGTATGTAGACAAAAATGATCTCCGGCTCCCTGCAGGTATGTATCCTTGAGCGTGGTCACCGGTGTGGTGCTTGCCACAGCGTCTCCGATGCCAAAGTCAGCATCGGAAGTTGTTTAAGAATGAGCAATATAATGCACCAAAATCAAAGAAATCTCACAATATCTATCTCAAGGTGTTCATACCTTCTTCTTGGCCATGTAGGGGCTTTATATATGTTGCTGTAACCTCTAGCCGTTGGGCAATTATGGTGGTTCTTAATGTCCCTCTGGGTAACGTTTTCTAGCATCATCATGTTGCTTTAATTTTATCCCAACGGTCTGTACAACTGGTTTTGTAACCGTCCAGGGTGTTTATTGGCGGCATTGAATGAGATGGTTAACCTCATCAGTGGAGTGGTTACTCGTCAATACGGGCCTATCTCGTCGGCCCAGTTTATCTCGTCCATGCTTGATTTCGTCAGTCTCATCACATACATAAAGGCAATTGGCATAAACTTCATTCGCTACTACTTCTTCTTCTTCAAACCGTTGAGTTTGTTCACATGCTATCTCTTGGTTATACAAATACTTGCTTTATTGTAAATCTATTTGAACATTTAAGTTTACACCTGGGATTATTAATCGGAAAATTATTAGTTAACCTGAAAAATAACATGTAAAGTGTACATTATAGACAAAAAAAATGTGACTAACATTTGCCAACTGGGGAGAAAGTGGCTAACATTTATCACATTTTTTTTTCTATATTATTTGGGGAGAAAGTGCCAACTGGGAGAATGTGGCTAACATTTAACATTTGCCAACTGACGACAGTTGTAAATTTATTTACAAGTGTTGTCCATAAGGCCAACGATCGTCCATAGTATTGAATGTTAGTTCATTTATAATGTTGAATGTACTTAACAGCAGAAGAGTAACATACGAACCCAACAGACGAATGATTGTTGAAGACAATAAAAGTTTGATATTAATGACAAGCATTTTTTGACTTTATGAGCATTCACTACTAGAATGGAAGTGAGGCCTATAAGACCCACATAATGTGGCAGAAAAAGGTATGCACTCTAATATCTACAAATTAGCCATATTATTTTCTCTTATTAATCCTATTAAGAGTATTTTTAATATTCTAACTTAATTATTTAAAAGTTTTTGACCGATACCACACCAATATTCTCTACCTTTATTCATTCTCTAACTTTCTTTGCAATTTGAAGAAACAATCAAATCATCGTCCATTAGATATACGAGAGTGACCATTTTTTGCATGTCAATATTCATATAAATTAATAATTGTCCACTTATTAATTTATAGTCATGGGCCCCGATTTAACTACATATTGCAGACTCAATAGCTTTAAAGACTGGTAATTACAAGTTGCGGTCCTAGTGGCTACAGTCCTACCTACTGCAACCAAAACAGAGTCCAAGAGACAAATGAAGGCCAAATGGCCAGCATGCATCACACATGATTTTTGTATTTGGATGTTATTATTAACTAAAGGAATCACAAGGTTCAAGAAATAAGCACGACTATCAAGTTAAAATAAGTTAAAAATAACCACACTTCGTGCCAATCATCAACCCTGCCACTGAATCTGGGCTCCCTTCCCTATCCGACTTGAGACAGATCTCGAACTAACAATCCATGATTGTAAAATCCAAATTGTTGTAGTAACGTTGGGCAGATTGCCCAAGTAAATACCAATCCTTTAGAGCATTCGCATTGGGCGTAAGGAAAATTTGGCATTCAGGTCCAAAGGTCGCAAGGAAGAGACAGTCAATGTTGAAAGCGAGAAGCCTAAAATTGTAGCAGTAGAAGAAGCTGAATCACCCAGTTGTTGTTCCTAAGGAGAGGAACATCGATCTTCAGCTTGACTTGGAAAAGACTGATAGAGATAGCGGCAACGCTAGAGTAAGCGGCAACAACAAGTCACACTTTCACCATAATGTTCAGAAGCTGCAGCAGCAGCAGCAGTCACAGCACACTCACAATGAAAAAATTGGTAAATTCATCTTTTTTAGTATTTTATTTATTTATTTTTGTGTTGGTTTCTTATGGAGAACAACCTGTTTTTTGGGTTGGCTGATGAAGCTTCACGATGGCAAATGTGACCCCAGGAGAAGCATAAGTTTGAATGAATAATTATATAGATTCCTGTTAATTGATGTTCTTAGAAGAATAGCTAATAAACTATTTTAAATAAAATTTAACACTATTTTTATGAAAAATATAAAAAATATATATATTTTTAAAAAATTAATTACTTTTTTTTTTCTCATAAAAAATTTCTAAATCCTAAACCAATACCAGAAAACTATGACTTGCTCCTATGGAAATAGTAAAATACAAAGGAGCTTGAGTCAAGTCGGTTCATATTCAAGAAGGACCACCAGTTGCCACTCCATGTGAAAATTTGGAAACAATTAGCATTAGAAAAATTATTTGAAGAGATTGAACATTAGTCCCAGCTGCATAATACTAGCTGATAAGAATCTAAGCTGAGTGAAAATATGGATCTAATATGTGATTTGAGTTTGTATTTTGACTGTGATTGTGATTTGGGTTTGTATTTTAACTGTGATTGCGTTTAGAGCTGTTTGAGAGAAAAAATATGGAATGGTTTTGTTGTTAGCCATTGTGAATATTGAGTAAAAATTAAATATTTTAATTAGTGGTTAAATTTTCATGTCAATTAATTCTTTTGCTCGTGAACAGTAAGTCATCGTACCAAGAAAATTACTGTTGATTAGCAAACAATTTTTTGCCAATGAACAATAAGCTTAAGAAACTGTTGGAGCAACAAATTTTGGGTTTAGAGAATTCGATGGAGATGCTCACATATTATAAATGTCAGAGATTATGCAATAGAGGCTGTCACAACATCCAAAAAGTATTCTCAAAAAAAAAAAAAACAAAAAAACAAAAAATCCAAAAAGTCACATGCCTTTTATCCCTGTTCTGACTGTAATTGTTTTCTCACACCTCAACAAACTCGATCTATATATACATATCCATAATTTGAATAGTTTTCATGCACAATATGTCAATATTCACATTTTTTTTTTATCAATACCCTTTTCTAATCTCTATTCTCTCACCCCATCAGCTCACCATAAAAGACACCTAGAACAGTGCTATTTATCATCAGTCCCTCCTACAATCCCACACTGCAACAATGGCTTCCAAACCTGATCACCAGCTTCATTTTGTTCTGATACCCCTAATGGCTCCGGGACACCTAATACCCATGGTAGATATGGCCAGAATATTGGCACAACGTGGTGTGACAATTACCATAGTCACCACACACCTCAGTGCTGCCCGACTCAACATGACCATTGACCGAGCCATTGAATCTGGGCTCCCAATCCAACTCCTCCCACTCCGGTTTCCATGCATTGAAGCTGGCTTGCCTGAAGGATGTGAGACCCTAGATGCTCTCCCCTCACGAGAGTTTTCCAAGAATTTCTTCCATGCAGCTAGCATGCTGCAACAACCAATTGAACAATGCTTGAAAGAACTTCAGCCTCAGCCAAGTTGCATGATATCTGATAGATATCTTCCCTGGACATCTGATATTGCTCACAAGTTTCAGATTCCTAGGCTGATTTTTGATGGAACAAGTTGTTTTTCTGTCATGTGCATGCACAACATACAAATCTCCAGGATTTACGAGAGGGTTTCTGAGTCAGAGTCCTTTGTTGTGCCTGGTTTGCCTCATCGGATAGAATTGACTAAAGCTCAGTTACCCCCAGTCTTCAATCCAGGCTCGGTATTATTGAAAGATCAACTCCAAGCAATTAAAGATGCAGAACTAACAGCGTATGGATTAATTGCAAACACTTTTGAGGAGCTGGAACCAGAATATATCAAAGAATGTAGGAAAGTGAAAAGAGGTAAAGTTTGGTGTATTGGCCCAGTGTCACTTTACAACAATAACAACTTGGATAAGTCTGAAAGAGGCAACAAAGTCCCGATAGATTCAAACCAGTGCTTAAAGTGGCTTGATTCATGGCCTGTAAGCTCTGTCCTTTATGTATGTCTTGGAACCCTCAGTTGTATTAAACCTCATCAATTGATGGAACTGGGATTAGGCTTAGAAGCTTCGAATCGTCCATTCATATGGGTTATGAGAGAAGGGTATAAATCAGATGAGCTCAAGAAATGGATTTCAGAAGAAAGATTTGGAGAGAGAACAAAAGGAAGAAGCTTTCTGATATGGGGTTGGGCACCACAGGTACTGATTCTATCTCACCCAGCTATTGGGGGGTTCTTGACACATTGTGGTTGGAACTCTACATTGGAGGGGGTGTGTGCAAAAGTTCCAATGATAACATGGCCATTGTTCTCTGAGCAATTCTACAATGAGAAATACATTGTGCAAGTATTGAGTATTGGTGTGAGTGTGGGGGCTAAGTGTGCCATAAAGTGGGGTGACGAAGACAATTACGGGGTTATGGTAAAGAGAGAGGATATAAAGAAGGCCGTAGACGTGGTGATGGATGAAGGTGAAGAAGGAGAGAAAAGAAGAAAAAGAGCTAGAGAACTTGGAGAGGTGGCTAGTAAGGCTGTAGAAGAAGGATCTTCTTACCAAAATATTACACTGCTGATTGAAGATATCATGCAGATATGTCATCACCAACAAAGCTAAGACATAATGGGATCCTAAAAGTACAATCTCCCAAAGACAAGATTGACAGCAAAAAAAGTTCATTCAATTAAAAAACAAGGTGGATACTGGGATGGTCCATCTTTGTATCAGATATATAAGAGTATTTAAATTTAAATGCGATTGTAAGTTATGTAACATTTCGTTTTAATTTGCACAATGAAATAAATTTTTTTCGTTGCTATTTTTTTCCTCGATCCTTTGCCATGGAGGAAATGTAACCTAATCTACATGGCATATTCCCACACACACACACACACACACACACACACACACATATATATATATATGACAAACCAACAATATCATTACTACTATATTATTCAGTCACATGCAACATATGTTTGACTCGCAAATAATCGAATTTAGTTGCTTTCATTGCTTCCATGTGTTTGTCATATTTTAACCAAACATATTTAGATTACTCTTAGGATGCATGGACAAGCCAGTTTTGGCTATGTACCCGTATAAAATACGCACCCAATACAAAAAAAAAAATCTTTTTTTTTTTTTTAATTTTGGGTACAGCTTGAACGCAATTCAGACAAGTCTCGACCACAGAAGATAATAATTTAAAAAAAAAAAAATTAAAAAGAAGAAGAAGAGATCAGCTCACATCTAGCAACTACCATCGTGGATCTCTTCTTAAGTTAGGGGCACAAACCTAATTTCACACACACTCTCTCTCTCTCTCTCTCGTCACAACTTCACTCATGCCACTAACAACCGTCCATCGTCGATTGGCGACTGGTGAGTCACATTACATCCATCTCGCCGTCAACTGTCGACTGTTGAAGTATTGATATGTCTTTTTGTCTCTCTCTCGCATTAATATTTGTGTCTCAGACTTTTTCTTTCTTTTTCTTTTCTTTTTCTTTTTTTTTTAATTTTGAGTTGAATGTTTTTTTGAGTTGAATGTTGGTTGTCGAAGTAAATATCTTAGGTTAGGTTATTTATCTTATATTAGTTCAAACTTGTGACTCGTGTGAGTTTTTTTTTTTAATTGATGTGATTGATATAATAAATTTATTTGTACATGAGTACTATTATTTGATATTTTTTTTTTTTTTTGAGAAAGAAACCTATTGCTTTTATAAAATCAGCCAGGACCGGCGAAGAGTACATCAACTAGGTGGGATGGGACATCCTCCACCCACACTGAAAAACCTCTGACATTTCTTGCATGTCTAGCTAGGTTATGGGCTATTTTGTTACCGCTTCTACGTACATGGGAAAAATTTAAGCAAATACTAGAAACAAGCATGGATTTTGCTGACTCCAGAAGGTGGCCAAACGAAGAGAGCGAAACTTCCTTGCTGCGGAGGGTGTTAATCACTACTTCCGAGTCGCCTTCAAGAACAAATGTGGCTATACCCAGTTCTTGTGCAAAGACCAACGCCCTTGCTGCTGCCATGGCTTCCGCGATATCCGGTGAATATGGCATGGGAGCTTGTTCTGACAGCGAAGCAATCACAGTACCTTGACTATCTTGAACGACCACTCCCAGTCCAGCCTTGCCCAACTCCGGAAACATGGCGCCGTCAAAATTCAGCTTAAAACAGTTCGGCTGCTGTGGACTCCACTGTGTGCGAGGGGAAGACCGTGGCATAGCTGAATGCTGGCAAATGGATTGTTGGCTTTGTTGGAAGATAGCCAGGGATTGAGATGCTTGATGGAGAACCTGCGATCTGGGAAACTCTTTTGAACTAATCCGAACCTGGTTACGTCGGTACCATATCGTCCACATCACCATGGCCATAATTTCCAGATTTTTCTTCTTCTCGTGTAGCACACTAATCAGGCTTGTAGTGTTTGAGCTAGCATGTTGTCTTCGGTCTTCAAATCCTGGAACCGCCTCCCATATTTCATCGAGCTTGGCACATTCCCAGACAGCATGGATTGCCGTTTCAGGCTCCACACCGCACTGCTCACATTTGTCTTCCATTAAGATTTTCCTCCTCATTAAGTTCTGCTTTGTTGGTACCGCATCCTTGCAAACTCTCCATAGGAAATGCCGCACTTTATTAGGGACATTAAGCCCCCAAATCTGGTTCCAAATGCCACTTTGCTGCTGCTGGTTGGCTGTAGGGGCCTGCACCAAATTAGCTTTAGTTAGAAACTTTGAACCTGAATTAATAGTATACTTACCTGAGGCGGTGAAGGGCCAAATGATCTTGTCCTCCACAGGAGTGCGACTCAATGGGATGCTTAGGACCAAGTCAGCTTCAACCGGTGATAGTAATCCATGCACTAAATTGAGATCCCATGTTCTTGTGAGTGGGTTGATGAGGTCAGATACTCTTCCATCTTCGAAACCTGGAACAATATCGGATAGGACACGTGGATGCTCCAAAGATGGTAACCATGCATCATTCCATATGCTAACATCCTCTCCACAACCAATCCTCCATCTTGCCCCCTTTAGTAGAACATCTCTTCCTTTTAAAATGCTATTCCAAGCGTGTGAACCGGTGCTAGATTCTTGAGCCTCCCAAATGCTACAGTTTGGAAAAATTTTCGTTTTAAAGACTCTATAGAACAGAGAGTCCTTATTGTGAAGTAATCTCCAAGCTTGCTTAGCCAAGAGAGCCTCATTGAAGTTGGCTAGATCCTTGAAGCCCATACCCCCTTCCTTTTTTGGTAGACAAAGTGTTTCCCATTTCACCCAGTGGACTTTCCTCCTTTCACCTTTTTGGCCCCACCAAAATTTTCGAATCAGACACTCAATTTCTGAGCAAAGACCCAGAGGAAGTTTGAAACAGCTCATAGTGTAGGTTGGAATGGCTTGGACCACTGTTTTGATCAGGATTTCCCTTCCAGCCTGTGAGAGGAGTTTCTCCTTCCATCCTTGTAGTTTTTTCCAAACTCGCTCCTTTATGTAATTGAAGCTTGCTTTTTTGTTTCTGCCCACTAGTGATGGTAAACCCAAGTATTTCTCATACTGAACAATTTCTGGAACCCCCAGTGCCAACTTTATTTGATTTCTGATATCATCCCTCGTAGATTTACTGAAGAAGATTGTTGTCTTGCTTCGGTTAATTTGTTGTCCTGAACATCTCCCATAAACTTCCAATACATTTAGAACTCTTTGACACTCCTCTATAGTGGCCCTGCAAAACAGCAAGCTATCATCTGCAAACAAAAGATGGGTTAGTCTTGGACTATTTCTACACAGAGAGTATTCTTTTATGTGGCCCTGTTGAGAGGCTTGGTTGATTAGCCCATTCAGACCCTCAGTGCATAGTAAGAATAAGAATGGGGAGAGTGGGTCTCCTTGTCTAATGCCTCTTGTTGGAGTGATCATACCTTTGGGTTCCCCATTTACCAGTATGGAATATGTCACAGTTTTTACACATAACATCGTAAGACGGATCCATTGTTCATTGAACCCCATTTTTTCCATAACTGAAGATAGGTAATCCCACTCCACTCTGTCATATGCTTTACTCATGTCAAGCTTGATGGCCATATAGTCGTCCTTCCCTGTGTGTCTCTGCATACTATGTAAAGATTCAAAAGCTACCAGAATATTATCAGAAATAAGGCGACTTTTTGTGAAAGCACTCTGATTCTCAGTAATAATATTTGGCAAAATTTTCTTAAGTCTATTTGATAGCACTTTTGAGAAAATTTTATACAAAACATTACACAAACTGATTGGTCTAAATTCAGAGGCAAATTCAGGATTTTTCACTTTTGGAATGAGACTTATAAAAGTGTGGTTGAGGTGGTTAGGTAAAGTAGCAGAATTGAGATAATGCAACACAGAATTAGAGATATCATGACCAATTAAGTTCCAGTAATGATGATAGAAGAGAGGAGGCATACCATCAGGACCAGGAGCCTTTAGTGGAGCCATTTGATTGATGGCTTGCTTTACCTCCAAGTGGGTGAATTCGGATGAGAGCATGGAGTTCATTTCCTCAGTAATGACTTTCTGAATGGAATTTGTAGCCGCGGGACAGAATTGTTGGTTGTGTGACTGGAGAAGGTCCTGGTAATAGTTCACCAGGCATTCAGCAATGTCCTCATTGGTGTTAAACACTCGGCCACTAGGATCTTTCAATTGTCGAATCAGGTTTTTCCTCTTCCTCTGAGATGCATGGCTGTGAAAGAACTTTGAATTTCTGTCTCCAAATTTAGCCCACGTGACCTTTGCTCTTTGGAACCAAAGTCTATTTTCCTTATCAATCAATTCTTCTATCTCCTTTTGCAGCGCACGGACATGTTGATTATTTCTAGTTCTCATGGCTAATTTTTCGGCCTCCTTCAATTCTTTTCTCTTCCGGCTTAATGTCATTTTCACATTCCCAAAGCAATCCCGCTCCCATTTTCGAAGTTCTTTGCCACATTTATCTATTTTGTGCATGACATGGTTATGATCATCCTCTTCTCCACTTGACAACCAAACTGCCTCAACAATGTTTGAGCACCCACGATCTGAAAGCCACATCTCTTCGAACCTGAATGGTTTAGTAAAAGATGGGATGTCTAAACCATCCAAGGAGATCCACAATGGGGAGTGATCCGAAGAATCTGAGTGTAGATGGTGAATTTTTGTGCCTGTGAATTTCATGAACCACTCATGGTTAGCCAACCCACGGTCTAATCTTTCCCACAGTGAATGACCCTCCGCAAAATGTTTTCTCCAAGTAAATTGGTCTCCCACATATCCAAGATCAATAAATCCGCATTCATCTATAACATCCCGGAATAGTTGCATCTGAGCTTGACTCCTATTATTTCCTCCCAATTTTTCTGAACTTTTTGTGATTTCATTGAAGTCCCCAGCACAAAGCCAAGGAAGATTATGTCTGGTATTGAGCAACCTCAATTTATTCCATGCTTCCATTCTTTTGTGTGTTACCGGTTCTCCGTAGAAACCTGTGAATCTCCAAGCTTCCTCACTACCTTTATTAATTATAGAATCAATGTGGTATTTGGAGAAAGAATCCACTCGAACATCAATGGAATTTTTCCAATAAAGAGCTAAACCACCACCACCTCTAGGGTTTTTTTCCACATAAAACATATTATCGAACTTGATGTTTCTTTGAACTTCTTTTAGCCTAGCTTCATCCGCCCATGTTTCGGCTAAAAACACAACGGAGGGATCTTTTGCCCGAATCACTACTTCAAGCTCCTTTCCTGTACGCAGGTTCCCAAGCCCGCGACAGTTCCAAACTATGAGACTCATTGCGCTTGGCGGGACTGCTGAGCAGCCTCCGCCATTGAATTTTGCTGACTTTCTCCCTTTGAAACCTGTGTTTTCTTGGTAGGTAACTCAGGAAGATACTCTAATCCTTCTTCTCTGTTTCTCTTTTTTGCCGTGGGGCTCTGTGGTTGGTCAATCTTCATAGGATTGTCTCTTGCCAATCTTCTCCAAGTACGCAAAGTTTGACTTCCTTGGTTAGATGAAGGGGAGCTTTCTGTCACGTGGTGTGGCTGATCCAGAGGTTCAAAAGTTTGCGTGGAGGGGGCTACTTGCTTTTCATTGATTGGTGGGGCTTGTGAGACACCAGCTGGGATGTGTTCCACGTGTGCACCACCTTTATCAAATTTGCTAATTTCCAAATCAAGTTCCTGTATCTGCATTTCAAAGGCAGCGTTATCAGTATGGAAGGCAGTTAAATTGGAATTTGAAATAGATACCTCATTTATTGGGCTGCCATATTCTCGGCCCTTCAGCGTGCTTTGCTCCCCTGACACGTTTTTCCTTATTCTTCTCATTTCTCAAGTCAGCGCCTCCCTTTTCACCGGAGATAGATCGGTCAGAATTTTTCCAAGTGGCTTTCTCCGTCGTTTCAGATGGTTTTGTCGTGCTTGGGTGGTGGTCAGGCCGTGGGATTCCACCCAAGCCGTCGCCCATGCCAGGCACTACGACGTAAGGAATTTTTCCGGGATTGTATGGCAGAGCTCTCAGCCACGGACCATATTCATGAGGCTCTGTTTTTCCAGAATCTTTTTTTGCTAGCCAAACTTCACAATCCTTTCCATCATGTGAAATTAATCCACACCAATAGCAAAAGTTAGGAAGTTTCTCGTATTTAAAAGAGATCCAGGTCTCCTCAGTTTCATCCAGTGCTATTCGTCGACCTCGACACAGAGGCTTTGATACATCGATCTCCACTTGAATCCGTAGGAAATCACCCCCCACCTGTTCACTAGAGTTCTCGCATGGTATTACCTGGCCGAGTGTCTCTCCTATTTCAATTGCAGTCTCTGAATCAAGCATCCGCATCGGCAATCCATGAATTTGCACCCAGATTTTCAGTTTAGTAAATCTCAGATACCTCGCCGGTGTAGACCCATCAAATCTCTGTATCAGGACAACATGTTTATCAAAGGTCCAAGGTTCATTGGCGAGGACCCGTTCAGCGTCTGATTCAAGTTCGAAGACAAACAGAAGAATATGATCTCCTGCTTCACGCACTTTGAACTCCTTTTTGGCTCGCCATAATGGTTTAAAGGTGCGCCCTATTGCTTCCACATTAAGGGCTCTTCTTGTAAGAAATTTAGCAGCCAATACAAACTCCTTGCTGCGTAAATTTTTGGATTTCGACAGACTGAGTTTTGTGTCTTCCTCTTCTGTCAGTGATAGTTTCCTCCAGTCGTGAAGGATATCATCCATGGTGGAAACACTATTTTGAAATGGAATAAGAAAAGATTAGACCACACGTGAAGGGAAACGGAGGTCAAGGAGGACCCTACTGCTATGGATGATTAACAGAGGGGAGTAGTTATCATTCCGAGGAAGATAACAGTGTTCTACGCTCAAGCACTCAGTGAGCGGCTAGGGCAACTCAGAGAGCGGCTAGGGCGAGAAAAATTTTAATAATTGACTTGGCTTATTTGATATTGATAGTGATGTAAATACTATGTATTATTGTGACAGCATTTACTAACATTATTTTATTTATTAATTAATGATATATTTAATTTATTATTGTTGTTATCTAATTTTAAAACCTAAAATAAACATAAATAATGTTTAAAAAATATATAAAATATATCTAAAAATAAATAAATTTTCATTAATTTTCATATCATGTATAGGTCATACTCTAGTTTTACAATGAGTCATGTTAACGAGTGTCATAAGGCATTGGTTAACAATCCAATTAAAGAAAGTTTTTATAGGAAAAGAAAAAAAAGTAATTAATGTTTTGATAACTTTTTTCATTTCCTATAAAAGTGGGACAAAATTGCTAAATGCCCTTTTTGGGCAAACTAAGCAGTGTTTTGCCCTATTTTTCAAACTAATTATGGAAATGCCCCTCTTTTGAAACTCGATTTTCTCAAAATCGAGTTATAAAAAAAAAAATTCTGGAGCCCTATAGCGGCGTTTTTAAGGACCTATAGTGACGTTTTCAAGACCTATAGTAACGTTTTGTAACTCGACTTCCATTAAATCGAGTTATAGGCAATTTTTTTAATTTTTTTTACCTATAACTCGATTTCATATAAATCGAGTTACAAAACGCCACTATAGGCCCTGAAAACGTCACTATAAACTACTTAAAAACGCCGCTATAGGGCCTAACTCGATTTTGAGAAAATCGATTTTCAAAAGAGGGGCATTTCCCTAATTAGTTTGAAAAATATGACAAAACGCTGCTTAGTTTGCCCAAAAAGGGCATTTGGCAATTTTTTCCGATAAAAGTGATATCAAAACTTTCTTAAAATGGATTCTTAACCAATGTTTCAACGGCACTCATTAACATTTCCCTTTTACAAGAAATATTGTATTCCTATACACCATGTCGTGTAGTTCCTTGTATCATATTGGTACCCGTGCAATATAGGATTACTCTGATCAAACATATTTTAACCAAACCTAATGAGTGGATTGGGTAATTCAAATATGTACATATTTTAACCGAACAACAAGGAATACAAATTATCTGTACTACTTTTTATATACCACTCTATATTCTACCAATTACTATGTGTCATGTTTTTATTTTATTTTTCTTATAAAATAATTAAAGTTTAAAATTAAAAGCAATTATATACATAATAAATAGTAATTGGTGAAACGTAAAGTATCAGACAAAAAGTGATACAGAAGATTTACATTAGAAATCAAGTGGTTAGAATAATCCAAATATGTTTGGTTAAAACATGACTCACAGTAACAATAAAACATGTCTTTTCGGTCATTAATAGACCTAATTATGCCCTTCTTTTTAATATCAAGGACTGACTTATTGCATTCATATACTACCTGTTTGCCTTCACTAGATCATACTAGTCTATATAAGCTTTTGTATGCTCTTACGTCATGACAATAATATATATATATATATATATATATATATATATATTTTTATATCAATCCAAACAAGAATGAGACACTATACCACTGAAGCCATCACCAGCATACGTTCAGGAATATCGAAAGACAGAAGGAGTAAAAATTTGGTGCGTTGGTGCAGTTTCTTTATACATGCAACAAGGAAAGTTTGGACATGGGACATGGCTCATGGTATAGTATTAATGGATGCCCTTTAGTGAACTATTTTAAGAAAATTTTTATGAAAAAAAAGAGGTAAGGGTCAAGTTAACGGAGTACTCTTAAGATAATTGTTAATAGACTATTTTAAAAAAAAATTAATACAAATTTTATGAAATATATAAATGAAAAATGTTAAGGAATGCCTTAAGTATGAGACAGTCATGAGTCTCGTAGTTTAACTAATGTCTCCTAGTATTTTTAACAAACTTTGCTTGTAGTTTAACTAGTACTTTCTAGTATTTCTAGCAAAGACATCCAAGATTAAAATCTCTTCATCTCTAAATATTGATGTATAAAATAAATAAATAAAAAGGGCATGAGAGAGAGTGAGAAATGTCATGTGCTTGCCTTCATGTAAGTAGAATAAATGACAAAGTTGTCTACGCGCGGTAGCATCCAAATTCTAAATGTTGGATGGATGTATTTTCTTTCTTCATGATTTAAATGTTTAAAACTTTTAATTTTAAATTTTTTAGTTAATTACATTCAAAGTTTCAAACAATCAAATAAGTAACTCCCCCACGTTATAGTCAAAGATTGCATAATAGAGGCACATTACATAGATGTTTCCTCTATAGAGTTTAAGGAAAATTCTATTGCACACATGTATGCATTTACATATTATCAAAATAAAATTAAAAACGTGATTTTAAGCCACATTTTCAATTCTAATTATGTGACTTAAAGCCACGGTTTTAATTGTCTTGGACAATGTGTAAATGCCGACAATATGTGTAACAAATACTGCCCATTAGGGTCAACTTCCCTTGTATAGATTCCAGCTCACAAGTTGACTACTCCTGCAAAGAAACACTAACTCAACCACTATGTTTGAAATTAGGTGATAAATAGAATATGATAGTACAATTATATTTATATAGAAGAATTAAGGGTATTTTATTTATATAAGAGAAATTTACTAGGAAATTTAGTACACAATCTATCATAAATTCACTCTCAAAAAAAAAAAAAATCTATCATAAATTATTTTTAGGATTTAAAAGAACATTGGGTTGTATTTTCACAGATTATTAAGTTAAAATGTGTTAAGAAATAATTATTGTATCTTTTCTTTTATTTATATTTTGTTTATAACACAAAATATATACTAGTTTTATTTTTTACCTATTAATTTTATCTTAATTCTCTGTATAAATCTCATTCTTAAATGGAAAAATTCTTTGAATAATGCTAGAGATACAAACTACTCCATTCGTCCCACTTTATTTGTTCTATTTGAAAAGTCAAACTTTTTAAGGAAACATAATTTATTGTCTTGTCTACATTTTAAAAATGTATAAGTTTCCAAAACTACCCTTAAATAAATTTATCAAAAAATTGAATAAATAAATTAATATGGGTATAATAGGAATATTAGTAAATTAATGACTTTTATTTTTAAAAACAGGACAATATTTTGAGACATCTAAAAATGGAATAGAGGACAAATAAAGACGGAGGAAGTATTTTACAAAAAAATTTACAAACTGTTGATATGGTGAGTGATTATTAGTAAATGAAAAAATGATATTAATGGTGGGTCTAGATGAAAACCAATAAAAGGTTAGCTACATCAACAGTTTGTAAAAATGTTGTAAAATAGTTTATGACTGTAGCATTACTTAAATTCTTTTGTTCATTCTTTGGCCCCCTTAAAATGAAATCCATTCTTCCATCCTAGGTTAAGGCCATCGTTGAGGTTGGGTTTACAGCCATAAGCCATATTGCAGTTGCCTGGTCTCATTGATCACATTCCGCTAATTCTAGCTAGCTAGTCTCTGCAATTCTTGTTCACTATTCCCCAATTAATCACACATGTAACAGAAATGTTGGTAGTTTTTCATATAATAACTTGAACCATATGGCTTCTAGCCTCAAAGTGACAAGTTTTAACAATTTTTTTTGGAGAAGTGGCTTATATCCGCAAGTTTCTCCCACCACATTCGCAACTTCTCAGATCTCCTTTTGTGTGGTTTGTGATTATTATTGCTTTTACAACAACAAAAATTTAGTCCCAAAATTTTTAGGTTGGCTATAGTTTATGGATACTCAACAAATTAGCCAATGACTAATACTTCTCCTCCTTTCTTTCTTTCTTTTTTAAAATTTTTTTTTTTATTGTCATCGTCGACATTGTCATGGACAGCTTTGTCTAATTATTCTCCAAAGAGTCACTCATATTCTCACCTATGTGAAGTCATAAATCAACAAAACTAAGGCCCACTTTGCTATTGATTGTTGAAAGCTTGTACAAGATAAGTGTTTCAGCTGGCTTCCACAATAACTCTAAAGCCGCGAGAGGGGTCTAGGATTATGGGGAATTTCTTAATTCTAGATTAGTCTTGGTATTTGGCTACTTGTCACCATTGACCTATCTTTTTATGAGTTTTTTTAATATTAAAATTACGCTTAGTATTCATATGAGTGACATTTTATTTTTTCACATTGTAGGCACACGTGTGTATCTACATATGTGAACTGGTGATTGATGTATGGAGACACGTAAATAATTCTAAATTTTAACCCTATGAAGTAATTCAGCCAATAAATAGTCCATCAATCATAAAGAAAATTCACGATTTTATAATTTATGAGGAGATGAGATTCACCCATATTTTGGGGGCAAAATTTAATTAATCCAACTTCTAGATTCCTTTCATACTTATTTTACTTGCATAAAAACAAGCTCTCTCTCTCTCTCTCTCTCTCTCTCTCTCTCTCTCTCTCTCTCTCTCTCTCTCTCTCTCTCTCTCTCTCTCTCTCTCTCTCTCTCTCTCTCTCTGTTTATTAGTTTGGAGTACACGATTTTAGACTCACCCCAAAATTCAACTAAAATTGTGACTTCAAATCACAATTCCGAAGTTAGAAATCGCGACTTCAAGCCACGAGTTGTTTTTATTTATTTATTTTCCCTATTGCGTCACATCTTCAAGAAGTAGTGTAATGTTGAGGTAAAAAGATCCCCCCTCTTCAATTTCCTTTTTTGCCACCTCTGCAAGCATTCTTGCTCTTTTCTCTTTTCTTCTTCTTCTCCTTCACCCATTACCATGTCTATAGCCTCCTCAACATTCTCCCTCTGCACCATCATCCCAATCCCAAACTTCTCTTCCTCCCCCAAGTGTATAACCACCTCAGATCCCACCGTCAAACCAACCTCCAATACTTGTACAATAGGCTTCTCATTAAAAAATTGTTCAACAAACAAGGGCCAAGTTATCATTGGTTCTTCTTCTTCTACTTCTTTTTATTTTTTGGTCATGGACAACTTTGTCCAGTTATTTTCTGAAGTGTCATTCATGTTCTCACCGATGTGAATTATGAAGTCACAAATCCTCAAAACTAAAGCCCACTTTACTACGAGTTGTTTTCCAGTCAAAAATTACAACTAAAGTAAGAACCTTTCCTACCAAACCATGAAAAACATGCAAGGTAAATCACACATGCAGGAAAGTTATCACCGGCCTAATGCTGTAGAGTTGGTGATGACTCCTACAGTTGAAGGCTTGTACTTCTAGAGTCTATAGCCGCTAGAGGGGTCTAGGATAATGGGAAATTTCTTAGTTCTACTTATAATAAAAAAATATTGATAAGTCATGGTATTTGGCTACTTGTCTCCATTGACCCTAGTTTTCTTAATATCAAAATCACACTTAGTATTTACTAACATTTGATTTTATTTTTGGGTCCGGTTAATGTATGCCTTAAGAACACACATTAAATTATCAATTTTTAAAAATATTTTTTCAAAAATTGAAAAAACTATCAATATTTTTTCAATTTAAAAAAAAAATTAAAAAAAAATTATTATTTACCCTTAAGTCACACGTTAACAAAATTTTTTGTTTTTCACTTTGAATGCGCAAGAAATTAGTTATAAATTTTGACCCTATGAAGTGACTCCACCAAAAAACAATCAATCAATCAGAAATAAAATACATGATTTTATAATTTATGAGAAGATTGAGATTCACCCATACTCTTGGGGGCTAAATACAATTAATCCAACGTTTAGATTTCTTTCGTACTTGTTTTATTTGCATTAAAGCAAGAACACGTCATATCTCTCTCTCTCTCTCATGCCTTAATAGCTTGATTTATTTTTTGCTTGTTGCATGATGTCATCAAGAAGCAGTGTAATGTTAAGGTAAGAAGATCCTCCCTCTTCAATTGCCTTACTTGCCATCTCTGCAAGCTTTCTTCCTCTTTCTCTTCTCTTTTCTTTTTCTTCTCCTTCAACCATCACCATGTCTATAGCCTCCTTAACATTCTCCCTCTTCACCATCACCCCAGAATTCTCTTCCTCCCCCAAGTGTATAACCACCTTAGCTCCCACCCTTACACCAATCTCCAATACCTGTACAATAAGCTTCTCGTTAAAAAACTGTTCAGCAAACAAGGGCCAAGTTATCATTGGGATGCCAGCAGAAATCCCCTCAAGTGTTGAATTCCAACCACAATGAGTTAAGAACCCACCAATTGCTGGATGCGATAGTATTAGTACTTGTGGTGCCCAACCCCGGATCAAGAACCCTCTTCCTTTCACTCTTTCTTCAAAGCCATCTTCCAATAACCATTTTTCCATTTCTTCTCTTTTATATCCACCTCTTATTACCCAAATGAATGGCCTTTTCGATGCTTCCAAGCCTAAACCAAGCTCTATCAATTGTGGAGGTGTAAGGCGACTAAGGCTTCCTAGACATGAATATATTACAGAACCTGGTGCCCATGAATCAAGCCACTTCAAGCACTGGTTTTCGTCTGTGGAGGCCTTGTTACCCCTTTGAGCCTTGTCCAAGCTCTCCTTGTTGCATAAAGACACTGGACCAACGCACCATATCTTTTCTCCTTTTGCCTTTCGGTATTCCTGGACATATGCTGGTTCCAACTCTTCGTAACTGTTAACTAGCACTCCATATGCTCCTGCTGCAGCTTCTCTAACCGTTTCACGAAAACTAATCAGATCTTTGTCTAAGCCTGGATTGAAGTTTCCAGGTAGCTGAGCTTTTGTGAATTCAATATGATCTGGCAACCCGGGTACGACAAAAGGTTGTGAATCAGAAACACTCTCGCAGACCTTGGAAACGTGCAAATTGTGAGTGCACAAGAGATGGAAACAGTTTGTCCCATCGAACAAAATCCTTGGAACATGAAACTTGTTTGCAGTCTCAGCTGTCCATGCCAAATGCTTATCAGATATTATGCAGCATGGAGAGGGGTTGAGCTCTTCAAACAACTGTTCTAGCGGTTGCTGCAACAAGCTTATCCCTGTCATAAAACTTTTGATAAAGCTTGGTGAAGGTAGAGAGTCTACGCTTTCACTTCCTTCTGGCAAACCAACCTCAGCATATGGAAATTGAAGTTCAGCAATTCTGATGGGTAGCCCAGATTGAACAGCTCGATCTATGGTGGTTTTAATACGGATGGCATTGAGTGGTGTGGTGATTATGGTGACAGCTACATTACGCCGTGCCAATATTTTGGCTATGTCAGACATAGGTATAAGGTGGCCCTGGGCCATTAATGGTATCAATACAAAGTGGAGCTGGTGAGGTGGTGAAGCCATTTTTAAATTTGCTACTTTTGGGAGAGATTAATGATGAATATGATAGATGAAGCACTTAAAATTCTGTTCTATATAATTTTATAGTGCCTCTGATGTAGTGTCTCTTTCTTCTTTTGGTTTGGGCTGCCAGTGACGTAAGAGCATACATAGGCTTATGGAGACTAATTGCACAATGATCTAGGGAATATGGACTTATTGTCATTTTTAGATTTTTTTTTTTTTCTTTTGTTTAACCTTAGGATTAGAATGTAAGAATGCAACACATCTGTACTTACAGAAATATAAAAATAAAAGAATGCTTTCATCAAAAATAAATAAATAAATAAAAGAATGCTTTCAGAAAAGTAAATAAATATATGCTTTTAGGACTCCCTCCAATAGCCAAAAGTTAGCTTATGAAGGTGTGGATGTCTGTGGGAGATTTATTAGACTTCGCACTTTGGTGTTGATTTGAACTGGGTGCGAATGGAATCAGTATCAAGTAAAAAGCTAGTTTTATTTAGTATTTATCTTGGATTGATGAGCACCCTCAGTTCATTGACAGTGATGTATATCTGATTACCAAAAAAAAAAAAAGACAGTGCTGTATATCTTATCTGATGTATTGTCTTTCTCTTCTTCCTGATTGAAATGACATACTACTTTCTCATATAAAGAAAGACAGCACTGCAATTACACAGCTATTCACCTTTTGTTGCTTCCCAGAGAAATGACAAGTTGAGGGACAAATTCTAGGACACCTCAGTTGGAACTTGGAATAGCACCAAAACTTTTGTACTAGCTCACCGGGAAAAAAAACTTTTGTACTACGATTTTTGTCACACATCTTTGACAACTGTTTTATCTCCAGTCGCGTCAAGATTGTGGCACGGATTTTCTATATCAATTGAGAGAGGAGAAAGTTCTGCATGTTTCCCTAACATGCATCCTCCCTCTCACAAGGGGGTGGACCCCACACATGTGGGGCCCACCTTATTGTGAGGAGGAGAGTGCATGTTACGGAAACATGCAATACCTCCTCTTGAAAGAGATAAGGAGTATAAAAATTTATGTTTATTTTTAGTTTAAAATTTTACCTTTTTTTTTTTTATATTCTATATGACTACTGACTATTTAAAAAAAAAAAATATTCATGTTAGAATATTTATTCTAAACTTTAGTTTATTAAAATATTAATTTTTTTTCACACACAACAACCATCATTTATTTTCTTTTTCAAAATAAATAATTAATTAATTGCAAAATATATATATATATATATATAGTATCAATATAAATTTATATAATTACTGTAGTTGTAAATAGATTTTATAAAATTATATATAAACTAATGTGAGAGGTTTTGTGGATTGGTTGGAGAAAATGTAGAGCTTTTTCTATTGTATAAAGATTAATGTGAATGCTCTAATAGTGGCACAATCCTGTGTAGTCTTGAGTCGAAAAGTATATAATATCTTACTCAAAGCTCAATAGTAGGGGGGAAAAAAAAACTGCTATTAATTTGTTAACTAGTGCCTTAAGTGGCATGTTGAAGATGCATTTAATGCACAATTAATTAAATATTCTTTTTATATATTTTCAAAAATAAATCAAATTGAACTCATATATATATATATATATATATTGAATTTTGTATGAACAAACTAATGATTTTTTTTTTTCCAAAAAATGTGTATTACATTTTTTTTATGCATAAGATAGAATTTCAATATATAATGTTCACTTCTTGATGATTTATTATTAAGCCAACTAGCCAACACATCAATTGATTTTTGGTGTAAACAAGGTTCAATAATTCTCTTATTCAATAGCAAAATACTTTAATAGTTAAATTAATAGGAACTCATTTCATAATTAATTATTACCTCTATCCTAACAATATTGTTGGTCTAGTTTATAAAATCCAACTTTAAAAAGAAAATCATATAATTTACTATCTTTTTGTTAAAAGGATACAATTTTCTAAAACTACTTTCATTAATCTAATTCAAATGAAAGAATGGTGTTGAATTTTAAAATGAAGTATAGGTTAAGTTAGGAAATTTATTTATTGGCCTTTTAAAGAGGATTACATATTGTGACATCCTAAAATTGAATAGATTGCCAATAATTTGAGATGGACGGAGTATTTACCATTCCTTACACTCCATTTGGTTGGGGTTAAAAGGGGAGGGGAAAATATTTTTTTCGTTTGTCTAGTTCAAGAGAAAAAACTGAGATGAAAATAAGGGCCCATTTGGATTAGCCAATTCTTATCACTCAAACTGAGTTCTCATCACTCAAACTGAGAATTGGCGTGGGACCCACTGAAAACCTTGTGTTTGGCTTGATTTTCTCTCTTTGTTTTCATCACTCAAACTCAGTTTGAGTTAAGTTACAGTGTAGAAAACTGAAAACACCAAATTGGTGTTTTCAGTTTCTGAGTTACATAACTCAGTGGCAAAAATGTAAAATTTCAGACTCTATGGAGCCCACAGCTTTTGTGCTGTCAACTCCACCGGCTTCCTCTTTTCTTATTCTTTTTTTTTTTTTTTTCTTTTCTCTATTTCTTTCTTTCTTCTTCATACCCACTCCAATACCAACCACTTTTTCGTCTTCTTCTTCATTCTTTCTTTCTTCTTCTACTGAGTTCCACCGGCTTCCCTTTCTTGTCTTTTTTTTTTTTTTTTTTTTTTTTTTTTTTGCTTTTTCTCTACTTCTTCTTTCTTTCTTCTTCATACCCACTCCACCACCATCAACATTTTTTTTCTTCTTCTTCTTCATCAGACCCACTCCACCACCAACGGGGTTTTTTTTTTTTTCCTCCTCTTCTTCCTGGTTTTGTCTTTCTTTCTTTTCTTCTTTAGACCCATTCACCATGTTCATCCACGCATAAATGTATACCCAGAAACATAAACCCACTTCTCATTTTCATGATTTTGGTCTTCGATCTAAGGATTTCTGGGTTTGGATTTGGCAATTTTGGATCACCGATTTGAAGATTTTGTGTTGGTGTGTTTGGGTTTTCTGTGTTTGTAGTTGTGGTTTGAAGCTTGGCCTGTGATCGAGGTGGGTTTGTGTGGCCGTTGGTGGTGTTGACAGTGGTGGGTTTTGAGTTTGCCATTGTATATGTGGTTTTCGGTCTGTGTGTAAGAGAAAAAAAATATGAAATTTGGAATAGGGAAGAGGGAAAATATGTGCTATGAGTAGAGAAAAAAATCAAGGAGAAACGGTGCCGGAAGTGGGAGGGAACCAGTCTCTTGCTGGGTTATGTGAAATGGGTTTTCTGGTGTACAGAGGTGTGAAATCAGTTGCTGGGTTTTGTGATGGGAGGAAGAGCAGTAAAATGAAAAGAGAAAATGTCACACGCGGGTACCCATATGACCGTTCTGTGTAGTGTCAGTGGTGGAGTCCACGAGTTTGGAGAAAAGTGGTAGAGATATGTAGCTGAGAATTCAACCCAAACATGTGTTTTGCAATTTTTGAGTGAAACTGAGTTTGAGAATTGAGTTATGAGTTTTGGATTTAAGATATGGGAATTGAAAATTGAGAACTGAGAATTGAGTCAGCTCTAAACCAAACGGGGCCTAAATCACTTAGGCCCACAAATTTACATCCGTCCTATTCAAGATGAAAATAAAGGAGAAAAAAATATTCCAAATATTAAATTACACATGTACCCCTCAAGTGACCATTTGAGTCAAGCAAATTAACGTCGAATTGCAACCGAGTCGCTTGTTGTCCTTCATGTAGATCATCTCAAGAATAGTTGTCGTCTTTCGCAATTCATGATATCTCACATCGATTGACTTCCTATGCACGAAATCCCACATTGTCACCGCCCGGCCACAAAATCCAAAGCCATTTGCCACCCGGCCACCCTATTAGCCTCACGATATACATGTTTAAGCAAGACTTGCCGTGCATGTTGACTTATGCAATAGGTAACTACAGTCATCAATCAAATTAGTGAGAACAAAGGGGATAAGCAGATTTGGTAGATTTTAATCAGTTGTGACCGAGAAGGGTATCTGTTTCCTGTTGGAAATATTTAGGTCTGTTTGGTTGGAGGGGTGGAAAAGTGAGAGAATAGAAAATTATGAGAGGATGGAAAAATGGGAGGATAGAAAAGATTTAATTTTCCCTCATGTGTGTTTGGTTGGAGGGGTAGAAAAGTGGAAGGATAGAAAATTATGAGAGGATGGAAAAATGGGAGTATAGAAAAGATTTAATTTTCCCTCATGTGTGTTTGGTTGGAGTGATGGAAAAGTGGAAGGATGGAAAACTCTTTTGTTTGGTAGAGGGGAAAAATGAGAGAATGAAAAATGAAGTAAGTATAAATTTACAATTATGTCCCCATTAAATGAAACAAAAAAGTAACACATTTTTTATTTAAAAAATTGTGTGTGAAGTATGAACACTTCAAAAAAAAATTTAAGGATTACAAGCTAAAGGAAGATGAGCACTAAATAAATAAAAAATAAAAAAGAGAGAGAGAGAAGTACAAGAAAAGACCAAAAAAAAAAAGAAGAAAAAAAGAATAAAAGGAAAAAAATCGCAAAGTTAAACAAAAAGGAAGATATTTTTTGATAACCAAAAAAAAGAAAAAATAGATAGTAGTACAACGGATTGGGATAAAAATTAGAGGAAAAAAAAACCAAACTAGGCAGAGAAACGAAAACCCATGCGCAATTGCACATGGATATTCCAGTCTTTTTAATGTACTGAGTTTTCTCCTCTAAGTTTTCTCTCCATTTTGGGGAGAAAATATATTGGTGAGTCCGGAGAAAAAACACTTGGGTCCCACCATATTTTTTTCCTCTCCTCCTTCCAACCAAGCACCCATTAAAAAGTCTTCTCTACTCAATTTTCCATCCTCCCTAAAATCTCTCCAAACAAACATACCCTTAAAGTCCTTGTCCCATGCTGATGAAGAACTCCTCTAGCACACGTAGGACCTTGAGCCCCTATTGGCTATATAGCGTTTCTATCCGTATTAAGTTTAACAAAATTTAATCAAGAAGTCTAATTTAGAGAGTTGAAAGGTTGAAACTTTATTTATTATTTTTTTTTTAGGGTTGAAACTTAAAAGGTCATGACTTCATCAAGCACATGCCTCGATTTTTAACATCGGTCATGTTAACGAGTGCCGTAGGGCATTGGTTAATAATCCAATTAAAGAAAGTTTTTATAGGAAAAGAAAAAAAAACAATTAATGTTTTGACAGTTTTTTTCTTTATTATTATTATTTTTTAAATGATAAAGTCATCTAAATTATTTACATTTATAGGATTAGGTTAACAAATGTTTTTAAAGCAATTGTTAATAAATTATAATAGATTTTTTTGACACTACTTTCATGGGAAATATAAAAAGTTGTCAGTAACATTTATTATTTTATCATTCTTTCAATAAAATGTTTTAAAAAATAACTCTTAAATCAATGCTCTAAAGGCATTGGTTAACATTTTCATATTTATATACTTAATTTTTAGGCAAAACTACAATATTGATCCCTCAAGTTTACTCTCTATGCGCAATTGGTCCCTCAAGTTTTAAAACTGAGATGTATTAGTCTTTTTACTAATTGTTATTAGTGGTATTATTTATATGGCTAACGGAACAATGACTTTGCATTATTTTTAATGACATAGAATGTTTTTCATTAAAAAATTACAAAATAAATTTACACAAACAATATTCACAACCCAGTACCAAATTAAAAAAAAAAAAAAAAAAAGTATTTTCTATCGATTGTACAAAGCCCTAGCCGCCACCGCTGGTGGAGACACAAGCCCTAGCTGTTGCCAACGACAAACCAAGCCCTAGCTACCGCTGGTGACAGCCCAAGCCCTAATCTTTGTCGGCTCCTTATTTCTTTAAGTTTGATATGCTTAGTGTTCGTGTGCCAACAATTATCGTCTCCCCTTTGGATCAAGAAAGGGACTAGTAAGTTTTAGCATTGGTCTGTGAATCAATATGGTCTTTCTATATAGATTTGTTGTTCTTTGTGCTGCATGACCTTTGTGTATAATTTTTTTTTTTTTTTTTAAAGCCTTTTTATTAGTATATTTGTGATTAAAATATAGCTTAAAAGGTGGTGGAGTCCTCCTTTCTCATTGATCCCAATTCGGTTACAAAAATTTAACATTTTCTTTGCTGGTGGGCTGTGTAGATTGAAAGCATTGAGAATTGAATTCTGGTTTTGCTTCTTGCTGAATTTTTTTTTTTTTAGGATTTGGAGCCGGCGGCAGCTAGGGCTTGGAATTTTGTTTTTTGAAAGCTTTGAGAATTGAATTCTGTTTTTTTTTTATTTTGTAATTTTTTAATAAAAAAAGTCATATCATTAAAAAAAAATGTCAAACTATTGTTCCGTTAGCCACATAAGTAACACTACTAACAACAATTAGTAAAAAGACTAATACAACTCAGTTTTAAAACTGGAGGGACCAATTACATATATAGAATAAACTTGAGAGACTAACTTTGTAGTTTCGCCTAATTTTCACAATTTTCACATTCATGAATGAATATCTCTTTTAGAAATTCCATAAAATATTAACAAATGTATATAAGAACAAACAGTTTTGCGTGTTTCATGAATACTGGTGCACAGTAATACGCATGGCCAGAGATCGATGTGAGGTCAAAGACATTATTATATTTTTATAATAGCAAAATGTTAAAAAAGAGGTCAAAGACATGATTATGTTTTTGTAATAGCAAAATGTGACTTTCCAAATTTATATGACCGCACAGCTAATGAATTCTCAGTGGGTAGAGCCTAATCCATATTGCAAACACTACCCAAGCATGGCAGAAGAAATCTTCAAAAGGCTTATCATCAATTGCATTGGAAGTGGTGGAGTCAAGAAATTTTTTAAGGTGGGGCGAACCTAAAATATAACAGGACTCTTAAAAAAAATTACTCAAAACCTTCATTTCATAAATTAATTTTAACTTGACAACATTGTGTTGTAAGTTATTTCAATGTATTAAAATTATTTGTAATGGATTTTGAATTTACCAAGAATTACCGTCTATGGAAGCAATATCTATTTATTTAAGTTTAAATCTTTGAACCTTTCTAAGGGTTTAACATCTAAAATTTCATTATTTGGGACAAAAATTGAGCAATAGCTTTTAGATTTTAAACCTATTTTTTCTCTTGTGGATATTTTCCCATTACATTAATTTGAAACTTATATAGTTGAATTTTATAAACTAGTTATATAACTAATTAAAAAATAAAATTGAACAACCCAGTGAAAACTACCATATCTAAGTACCCAATACCAAACAAAATCTCCATTTATTGTCAAACATATAAATATATATAAGTTTTTGGACAAAATTTAGCTACAAAATTAGTTGTAACTTTACGCTATAACCTTACTCAATATCTTTTTATTGGAGGTAGATTTTGACAAATTCACCATTAGATTACATCTTCTTCTTATATCCTTCATGCTTGTAAGATTTCTAAAAAATTAAAGATCAATAGCTATGTCATAAATACATTGTTTATATTGCAAATTTTTGTAGTTTAAAATTATGCATAAAATATAAGCTAATAAATTATATAGTAAATAATATCCGATTGACACAAAATTTGACATGTGTATTAAGAAAGTAAGGAACATGCAATTTAACGGTTAGATTCAAAATATATAGTTATATTTATTTTATTAAGTAAGGTTGTAATCTTAGCCTACAACCAATTTTGTAACTAAACTTTGTCCTAAATTCTTATCTAATTACTCAAAACTCAAACCATCATTTCCGAAATTAAATACTAAACCTATCATAAATAACACTATTATATCTTATATTATAATAAATTATGTAATGTAATTTTTTTTTCTTTTTCTTTTTTTGAGAAAGAGTTATGTAATGTAATAGATAATAGACACCCAACAAACATATATTATATTATTATTTTGGATGGCCAAACAAGCTTGACAATTGTGTTACATCCAAACAAACACATATTAAAAAGACGTAGTACTATTTTGAGGGGAGGCCGGTAAGGAAATTGTTGTTCATGAATATATACAAATTATACTATTATAAATGGGAAGTTTAAAAATTCTACTTGCCTTTTCTTAAATGAATTTTACTTTATATCAGGATTCAGGAGTGAGAAAAAATGAAAGAAAAGACTATTGCTTTCATTTTTGGGCTTTTCTCTTTGACTTAAAAATCATAACATAACTACTTCCATTTTATTGGGCTATCTTTGGGCCCAAATATTGCTGGATGTTTTGGTCTGAATACCGATTGTAGAACTCGACAAAATCACGACCCAGAAAAAAAAAAAAAATATATATATATATATATATATATATAATTGGGCTATAAAAATAAATGCCGAATGGACAGTAATTGGTCACGTGGTACAGGAAATACGAATGGTAGTTAAGCCTTGAAGAGTTAGAAGTTGAAGTTTACACGAGAATGGATGGTGGTGAAGTTGAATAGTGAAAAAAACTATAAAACCTTTGCATTTCAACAACAGACTCTCATCCTTCAATTCATCCCAAACAATAATTTTGACCTCTCCATTCACACCCAATTCCAATGGCAATGGTTCCTCAAACCCAAACGCTTCACTTTATTTTGCTCCCTCACTTGTCCCATGGCCACCTGATCCCCATGACAGACATAGCCAAGCTACTAGCCCAGCACGGTGTGACCGTGACCATGATCACCACTCCCCTCAATGCCGCAGTTAGTAAACCAATCATAGATCGGGCCATCGAATCTGGGCTTCAAATCCAGCTTCTACAAGTTCAATTTCCATACACAGATGTTGGATTGCCTGAAGGGTGTGAAAGCATGGATGCCCTTCCCTCCAAGGACATGTTCAGAAATCTCCTTATAGGCATTAGCAAGCTACAACAACCGGTGGAACAAATTTTGGCTGAGCTAAATCCTCGTCCAAGTTGCATAATTGCTGACAAAAATTTTGCCTGGGCTGAACGCACCGCTCTTAAGTTTCAGATTCCAAGGTTTGTTTTTGACGGTACGAGTTGTTTTGCTCTCTTGTGCACACACAATATTATCGTATCTAAGATTTGTGAGAGTGTCGGTGAGTTGGAACCTTTTGTGATCCCTGGTTTGCCCGATAGGATTGAAATTACTAAAGCTCAATTACCTAATGCTGTCAATATAGTCCCATCTAACACAATGGATATTCGTAATGAAATTAGAGAGGCTGAACAAACAGCATTTGGGGTGATAGTTAACTCGTTCGAGGAATTAGAACCAGCATACATTAGAGAATTTCGAAAAGTAAGAGGAGAGAAAGTTTGGTGCATTGGACCGGTGTCATTAACCAACCAAGACAACTTGGATAAGGTTGCTAGAGGCAACAAGGCCTCAGTTGATGAAAGCCAATGTTTGAAGTGGCTTGATTCATGGAAACCAAGTTCTGTTGTTTATGTTTGTCTTGGAAGTCTCGGTCGCTTATCATCTGCACAATTGATAGAGCTTGGTTTAGGCTTAGAAGCATCGAACCAACCTTTCATTTGGACTATAAGAGGAGGTGACAAACTAGAAGAACTTGAGAAATGGATATTAGAAGAAAAATTTGAGGATAGGATCAGAGGGAGAGGACTTTTGATTAGGGGTTGGGCTCCACAATTGTTAATTTTGTCACACCCAGCGATTGGAGGGTTCTTAACTCATTGCGGTTGGAATTCAACACTAGAAGGGATATGTGCTGGCTTGCCAATGATAACTTGGCCGCTGTTTGCTGAGCAGTTTTATAACGAAAAGCTTATTGTACAAGTGTTGAAGATTGGTGTGAGTTTAGGGGCAGAGTTTTTTGTACCCTGGGCAGAGGAAGAGAAGTTTGGGGTGGCGCTGAAGAGGGAAGAATTTAAAAGGGCTATAAATCAGTTGATGGAAGAAGGAGAGGCAGCACAAGAAAGAAGAAAGAGAGCTAGAGAGCTTGGGGAGATGGCCAAGGCAGCAATTGAGGGATCTTCCTATCTCAACATGAAACTCTTGATCCAAGATGTCATGCAACAAGTGGTGGGCAAATTAATATAAGATCATTTCGGCTGATGTGTGTGGAGTATCACAAATACTTGTTTAATTAAGTTAAGAGTCTTGTAACTTAACTGATGGTATGATACATACTAATATTTTCACGATTCAAATCCTTTCTCCTCTAATTATCAAATTATAAATAAAAAAATAAAAAGTCTTTTCATTGCAATCATTGCTTGTTGTGTATCATTTGAAGTATTTCTTAGCTCACAAATTGGTCTATATATCCATTGAATCTAGCCTAGCTATGTTATTGGACAAAATTTAAGAATAAATATATTAGGTTCTCCAATTAAAATTTAAGAATAAATCTATCGCCTCCCCTCCTTCACTTTCAAAATGCACTTTGTTTCTATTGTTCCAAAATAAAGGTACCAAACCACAGTGCAGAACTCTTCAGATTCAGGATGAGACAATCTTTGTAGCAACTCTAATGATAATTCACAGAACGATCCAAGTCAAATAGCTCTTGAAAACCAGACTGCTTCTCTCTATGCAGTTTTGTTGTATGCCTTAGAATTCTCAGATTTTGTTTCATCATGAACCAATTTCCTTTTACTTTATTCTTCCTTCCCTCTTGACAACCCTAATTTAGGATGCACGAAAACATCAATTGGAGTATTGTACACATGTCATACTCATATTATAATGGTGTCCTGTCTACTGTATCATGTTATATTTTTTCAAAAATTGCTCATATTGTCATATCATATCTATACCCGTACTTGTGTCCGTATTAGTATCCATGCACCCTAGACCTTAATTCTTGTTCTTGATCAATAATTCTATTCATTTTTTAGAAGGAAAAATAATTTTAATTGAGATGACCAAAATGATGACCCAGCTGAACCCTTGTTATGATTTTTTTTTTTTTTTTTTTTTCCCTCACTTTTGTGAAGTTTCTGTTGATCTTATTCGTTCTAAAAAATAAATAATGAAAAAAGATATCCAGAATGAAAAAACCCAAATATGAGTTTTGCTTTAAGGATGGGAAAGGAATGTTATTTGGTTGGTGGAGCATCGCGTACGTGTAGGCTTTAGAAATTCTCTTTTTGTTTTTCTTCTACACTGTTCTATCTCTCTTGATTCATTCTCAATCCTAAGTAAAGTAGACAATGTCTCTTAGGTTGGCTGCTACATTGCTACCAAGGTTTTTTTATTTGCGAAAAGTTAACGGATACCTATAGGATTGGGTTAGAAAATATTTTTAGAAACTTATAGGAAAAAAATAATTAATTTTTAATAGATTTTCATATTTCTCATAAAAGTAATATTAAAATTTTTCTTCAATAGTTTATTAACAATTTCCTTAAAAGGGTATCCCTTAACATGATCATTTTTTTTTTATAAGAAGTATATAAATTAGGCTAGATGGCTAACTTGTGTACCATGTGATAAATGTAGAGATATTTAACACCCACCAACGATCCAGTGGTTTGTAATAGCATAATCATCCACACTATTTTGTCGGTTCAAGTTCCTTGCAAGTTGAATAAAAGGAAAGATTCTTGTTTAATTTTTATTTAATCACCAATGTCAATTATATCATGCTACAATGCATTTTTGGTTGAGACTAAGATATTAGCCATCGGAAGAGCTGAAGCAAGAAAACAAATCACTTTGCTTGGCTCCCAAACATCACATACATCAAATAATCAAATACGTCTCTTACATCACTCAAAGCCGATAACTTGGAGGAGAGGGTAAAGGAGGAGCTGCATTGGTCACGTAGTACAGGAAATAGGAATGATAGTCAAGCTTTGAAGAGTTCAAGTTGAAGTTGAACACAGCAATGGATGGTAGCTATATAAGATAAAACTTTTTGCATTTGAACTTCAACTATATACTCTCATTCTTCAATCAATCTCTAAAATAATTCTGATCCCTCCATTAGCACCCCATTACAATGATTCCTCAAACCCAAATGCTTCACTTTATTCTGCTCCCTCACTTGACCCAAGGCCACATGATCCCCATGATAGACATGGCCAAGCTACTAGCACAACATGGTGAGACCGTCACCATAATCACCACTCCCCTCAATGCAACACGCAATAAACCTATCATAGATCGGCCCATTGAATCAGGGCTTCATATCCAACTTCGACAAGTCCAATTTCCATGCACTGATGTTGGATTGCCTGAAGGATGTGAAACCCTGAACGCCCTCCCCTCCAAAGATTTGTACAAAAATCTCCTTACAGGTATAAGGATGCTACAAAAACCAGTGGAACAAATTTTGGCTGAGCTAAATCCTCGTCCAAGTTGCATAATTTCAGACAAATATTTTGCCTGGACTAACCAAACCGCTCGTGGGTTGCAGATTCCAAGGTTAGTTTTTGATGGTACAAGTTGTTTTTCCCTCTCGTGCACACACAATATAATCACATCCAAGGTTTATGAGAGTGTGCCCGAAATGGAACCTTTTGTGGTCCCTGGATTGCCCGATATGATTGAAATAACTAGAGCCCAATTACCTAATGCTGTCAATATAGACCCAACCAACACAATGGATATTCGTAAAGAATGTAGAGAGGCTGAACTAGAAGCATTTGGTGTGATAGTCAACACGTTTGAGGAATTAGAACCAGCATATGTTAGAGAAGTTCGAAAAGTTAGAGGAGAGAGAGTTTGGTGCATTGGGCCCGTGTCATTAACCAACCAAGACAACTTAGATAAGGCTGCTAGAGGCAAAAAGGCCTCAATTGATGAAAGCCAATGTTTGAAGTGGCTTGACTCATGGAAACCAAGCTCTGTTGTCTTCGTTTGTCTTGGAAGCCTCAGTCGCTCACCATCAGCACAATTGATAGAGCTTGGTTTAGGCTTAGAAGCATCGAACCAACCTTTCATTTGGACTATAAGAGGAGGTGACAAACTAGAAGAACTTGAGAAATGGATATTAGAAGAAAATTTTGAGGATAGGGTCAGAGGGAGAGGCCTTTTGATTAGGGGTTGGGCTCCACAATTGTTAATTTTGTCACACCCTGCAATTGGAGGATTCCTAACTCATTGTGGTTGGAATTCAACACTAGAAGGGATATGTGCTGGTTTGCCAATGATGACTTGGCCATTGTTTGCTGAGCAGTTCTATAACGAAAAGTTTATTGTACAATTGTTGAAGATTGGTGTGAGTATAGGGGCTGAGTTTGTTGTAAACTGGGCAGAGGAAGAGAAGTTTGGGGTGGTGACGAAGAAGGAAGAATTTAAAAGGGCTATAGATCTGTTGATGGAAGATGGAGAAGCAGGACAAGAAAGAAGAAAGAGAGCTAAAGATCTTGGGGAGATGGCCAAGAAAGCAATTCAGGGATCTTCCAATCTCAACATGAAACTCTTGGTCCAAGATGTCATGCAAGAAGTGATGGGCAAATTAATATAAGATCATTTCAGTTGTTGCGTGTGGAGTATCATTTATAGAGTCATTTCATTGAGGTAAAGAGTGATGTAGCTTAACTGAAATATTTTGATATTTTTAATAAAAATGTTCACACTTAAATCATCTCTTTCTCTTTTCCAACTATTGAATTGTAAAATATTAAAAGTAAATAAAATGTCATTTCATTGGCTTTCTTGCTTATTGTGTATGTTATTAATTGGACAAAAATTTTGACATAATATCTTAGGTGCAGTATATAGGTTCTTCAATTATATTCAAACACCTAGTTGCTCGGACCAATAAATAATAAATAGTGTTATCATTTTCAAGGATAATTAAATTCAATGTAACCAAATATTTGATTTTTTTTAGAAGAAAAATATCAAATTTATTTGGGTAATTTAACGTTATGCACCTAAGTTACTATACTTAAACTTTACCCTATACTAGCTTATAACTACATGCATGCACATTCATAGATATACTTAAAAGATATATATTAAAATGCATAGAATTATTCTTACATATATAATTTAAATATTATTTATAGTTCAATCTTCTACTTTTTAACTCTTCAAAAAGTTTTGTAATAATATTATTAGATATAAAATATAAATTGTCCATTTTATTAATTTTTTTATGTTCATTAATTCTAGACTCTTTGGTTTTTGTATGCAATAACTCACTTGGATAGATATTTATGACGTGGTCCCACATTTGACTCAAAAATTAGGAAATAAAACTCTCTAAAAATAAATAATTTAAAAGATATACATTAAGATGCATAGAATAATTCTTATATATATAATTTAAATATTATGAATGGAGGTTTCTAGGAGTTGATTGTGGAAGGGGACAATGCAATAGTTATGAGGGGCTTGACTACCACATGCACGAACAGGTCAGTCTTGGGAAATATATATGAGGATGCTCAGCATTTGGCAATGAGATTTAGGAGTCTATCGGCTAGTTGGGTCCGACGTGGAGCGAATACTGCTGCCCATTCTTTAGCCCATTTTGCTAAATTTATAGTTGAGGATCATGTATGGTTGGAAGAACCACCTCCCCCAGCTAGGGAGGCTTTGTTTTTGGATTCTTATGTTGCTGATATATAAATGATAATCTTTCCATTTTCAAAATATATATATATATATATATATTATTGATAGTCATTCTTATATTTTTTTAACTCTTTAAAAAGTCTTGTTCATTAATTTTAAAATCTTTAGTTTTTGTATGCAATAACTCACTTGAATGGATATTTATGATATAGTCCCACATTTGACTCCAAAATTAATAAATAAAATTCTCTCTAAAAATAAATAATTTAGGAAACATGGCACAAAATTAGACTTCGACTATAGAATCTAATTAAATTTTCTCTAAGTTTTACCTATAATTCTCTACAATTGCCAAAATTATCTTGTTCACTTGGATCTAGGATATCACCTCATGATATTGGGAGCATCTCCAACATAATAGTTAAACTTCTTTTCTCTTCAAATTTTGGAGAACATAGTCAACATACTTTAAAATAGACTTTCAATGGATCTATTTATAGCAAGGGAGTCAATACCGTACCGGAGGCTGTACCGGTTTGCCCAACGGTACGATATATTTCGGATACCGGTCAATACCGGTGTACCGTTTCGGATTTACCACTATTTTTTATATTTATAAATATATATATATATATATATATATATGTATGTGTGTGTATATATATTATAATAAATATAAAAGCTTACCATAAAATATTTCCTCAATTCAGAACTAATTTTCATGATTTTATACTTTAGTATCAATTAAAAGAAAAAGAAAAAAACACAATATAAAAAATAGAAATCTTAAAAGTTATCATTGCATACTAAGAAAACAAATAATACTAATAAGTTAATACAAATAAGTTACCATTCTGCCCTAAAAAAAATTTAAAAATTACAAAACTTAAAAAAAAAAAAAAAAAAAAACTTTTTTCTGTACCGGCCGGTACGCCCGGTATCGGCCGGTATTGCCCGAAATTGGCAGGTATGGCCGGTACGGCCGGTATTTAAACCGGTACGAAACGTTGATATTTCGATACCGGTATGCAGCCAGTACGGTATGTACCGGCCGGTACCGGTACGGTATCGACCACCTTGATTTATAGTCTAGTCAACACTATAAATAGAGTCATAATAGTTAAACCTTTTTTCCTTGATTGCTTAGTGGCTAGTCAATAGTCTAGCAATTGAGGCCAATAGACTAGCAATTTTGGAGTATCATTTATAGTCTAGTCAACACTTAAATTAGGTTAGAATAGAATTTCTACCTTATATCAAAAACAAAAATAAATTTTCAATAAATTAGCTAGTCGAATATTCATTTTCCTTAATTGCTTAGTGCCTCTACAAAGTCTACACACCAAGATATAAAGAAAATTTTACCTATTTTAATTATTGGTACTTTAAGGTTCAAAAGCTATTAAAGAAAAACAAGGAAAAAAAAAGTAAATTAAAGAAGTAAATTTTTTAATTGAACGGAAAAAAATATTAAAAAAATTATGCAATAATTTATTCTTTTATATTAAAATGAGTATATAAGTAACAAATTTTGAAATTAATTATATAATAAACTTCATTGAGCAATACTGTTTTTCAAGATAAACTCTAAAGTTTTTAATGCACAAGTGGATAGTTGTTTTAGTTTCATTATTTTATGAGTTTTAACAAAAACTTATATGAGTTGTACAAAAGATTTTTTTTTTTAATTACTATAAATAATTATTCAGAAAAAATAAATTACTATAAATAATTTAATAATTATAAGTGAAACTTTGACTATGAAAAGGATTACAACAACTATTATTTATGTACAAAATTCATAATAAATAAGCACACTATAATGAATGTGCCATCCTTTTATGTGTTTTCTAATATTGAAATATTTCATTGTAATCACAAGTGACATTTTAGAAAAAAACTTAGATACAATTATGTGCAGTGCATTAGATTTCCCAATGAAATTCTAACAAATAACTATATTGAATTTGATTTTTTTGGGAAATATAATATTGTTTGTGTTGTATTAGTTAATGACAACATGCGTTTGAGTTTAATTAGATAACCTATTATACTGCACCTAATTAATAAACTATACTTAAGTTTTTGTCCTTTTATTATCTAGATTGGTATGAAGTATTTAAATATGATGTGTATGTGTTGTGTTTGTGCACAATGTGTGTGTATTTCCATGAGTTTTAACAATATGTGTACTATAATAATACTAATAATAATGGTCGTGGTGGTGTGGCACTGACGAATTCCAAAACTACTTCAGGGGTAATTGTCCAAGTTTGCACAAGAATTATGTTTTTATTATGTTTGCGGTTAAAATCAGGTTTATGAGAGTAGTTGACAACTCATTTCAATGATTCATTTATTGTCTTTATCGTTATATTTTTTTCCTTTAAAAAATAAAGTAATATTAGTAGTACTTGAAATAAGATAAAAATAATAATTTAGAAAAGAAAATAGGAAATATAGAGAAGAACTTTTTCCTCCATAGAAGTTAAATAATAAAAGTACAAAACATCCAACAATGTTTAAGAGTGGTTGTGATGTGACCTACCTTACTAATTTTAGAATCACACTCTTTATTACATATTTTTCATAATTGTCTTATTTTTATACAAGAGTATAAATGACTTTATGCAACTTTTACTTGAGCCTATCTTTTTTTTTCACGGCTCATTATCTAATACATTAGAATTGTGATAAAGTTGTGACGAAAAAATGTATGGTCATAAATTGTTTAGATCTAAGTGTTAAATGTTAATTCATTGTTCGGTGGTGTGATGGAGTCTAAGGTATCCAGTGTGACATTCAGAAGTTGGACAGTATTCAATTGCAACAAAAATAGAGTCAATGATGATGAGAGATATCCGGCTGTAATAATTTATGAAATGTCCATAAATACTAGAGCTATCTTCAGAAATAACATGGCAAGATAAAAGTAGGAATCAAATGACAATATTAGCATATTTAGTGAGAATGAGATCAAAATAGTATGCTCGGCAAAGTTAGTATGATACATCTTGCAAGACTAGGATGATACATATAATAATGAAAACTATTACCCCCTCCGTCTCATTTTTTTTGTCCTCTATTCCATTTTGAGATGTCCCAAAATATTGTCCTGTTTCTAAAAATAAAAGTCATTAATTTACTAATGTTTCTATTATACCCCTATTAATTTACTAATTCAATTTTTTAATAAATTTTTTTAAGGATAATTTTGGAAACTTATACATTTTTAAAAGGTAGACAAGACAATAAATTATGTTCCCTTAAAAATTTTGACTTTTCAAACAAGACAAAAAAATTGGGACGGATGAAGTACTTAATAAACTAATACACATACTAAATATATATATTAAATGGTTTGGTTTTATGTTGTTTTCTAAACATAAACCGCACACCACACTATAGCGAGCAACACGGTTTTTTCAGTGTCATTTGCGGTACAGTACAGTTACTCTATTTTGCGGGCGATTTTGATTAGTTTAGGTGCGATCTTATACAATTTATGCGGTTTGGTGAACATCTCTACTCTTGTCCGTTATTAAGTCATGATTTTTTTAAGAAATTTGTTATATTTACCCTCCCACGCAGGAAGCATTTTCCTAACTTTGCTACTATTGAGATGGCGTGCCCTTGTGCGCGGCTAAAAAAAGTGATTCAGCTCTGTCACCCACCAAAAAAAGGAAAAAAAAAATCACAATTAAAACCAATTTAATCACTTATAAATTATAATCATCATCAATCAATTTCCCATGTCCATTGCTGAGTTTTTGATCCATCAGAATCAACTCGTTGATAGTTAAATACGAACTCTAGAGCATTTTGAAACTGGGACTCTACTCTCATATTCCCATACAGCCAAGTCTTCTCTAATTCCCACAAACAATTCAACCATGGTTTCACAATCACAAATTCACGAGCTTCACTTCATTCTTGTCCCTCTAATGGCCCAAAGCCATCTCATCCCTTTCACAGAAATGGCCAAAGAACTTGCACACCATGGCGTAAAAGTTACCGTTATCCTTACACCCCTTAATGCAGCTCGGTTCAACACATTTCTTGAAAATGCAAAAGCTTCAAGCCTCAACATTGAATTCCTTTCACTACGTTTTCCTGGCCAAGAAGTCGGATTACCTGAAGGATGCGAAAGCTTTGACACCCTCCCTTCTTTCAACTTAATACCACAATTTTTTGCAGCAACTAACATGCTTCAAAAACCACTGGAAGAGTGGCTAGAAGAGTCAGAATCTTTGCCTAACTGCATTATTTCTGACTTATGTCTTCCTTGGACAACAGAGATTGCCCTCAAGTTCGAATTTCCAAGGCTTATCTTTCAAACAACATCTTGCTTCAGTCTATTGTGTTCTCACAATATAACTAGCTCCAATGTGCTAGAGGGAGTCACATCTGACTCAGAGCCATTTTTGGTGCCCAACATGCCAGATAGAACTGAATTCACTATCGCCCAGCTACCTAAAGGAATGAGAAAAAGTTCAAGTGAATTCAAAAATTTGTTGGACAAACTTAAAATGGATAGGCTATTGGCACAAGGGATAGTGATTAACTCTTTTGAAGAGTTAGAGCCAAGATATGTGGAAGAATACAAGAAAGTGGTCAAGAATATTTGGTGCATAGGGCCTCTATCTTTATGTAACAAGATATCTGATGAGCTTGAAAATGGGAACGATACCTCTATTGATGAGTACAATTGCATGAGTTGGCTAGATTCAATGAAGCCTGGCTCGGTCATTTATGTTTGCTTTGGTAGTCTTTGTCAAATGATAGCTTCACAATTAGTGGAGCTTGCATTGGGCTTAGAAGCATCAAACTGTCCATTCATTTGGGTTATTAAAAAAGGAGATTATTCAAAAGAATTTCAAAACTGGTTAGTTGAAGAAAATTTTGAAGAGAGAACTAAAGAGAGGGGTCTTATAATTCGAGGATGGGCACCACAAGTTCAAATACTATCCCATTCAGCAATTGGAGGGTTCTTGACACATTGTGGTTGGAATTCTACACTGGAAGCAGTTAGTGCCGGCGTGCCTGTGATAACATGGCCTATGATTGCTGAGCAGTTCTTCAATGAGAAGTTACTTGTCCAAGTGTTGAGGATTGGTGTGAGGGTGGGAATTAACGTGTCTATGGACAACGAGGAAGAGAAGGATAAGGTGTTAGTGGAGAGAGAGGATGTGAAGAAAGCAATAGAGCGATTGATGGAAGAGGAAAGAGAGGAAAGAAGAGAGAGAGCTAGAAAGCTTAGAGGAATCACTAAGAAAGCAGTTGAAGAAGGGGGATCTTCTTACTTTAACGTAGAGTTGTTGATTCAACATATCAGAGGACAAGTCACTGATCATCAAGCGATGTAGAACAAGGGTTCTATAATTTTTTGATAAGCTAAATATTAAGGGCATGTTTAGTATTGGATTATAAGCAAGTATATTGCTTCTTCTTCTTCTTCTTCTTCTTTTTTTTTTTTCTTTTTTTTTTATTGGTCTTACGTGAGTCACATACTTATTTTATTTAACTTTTATTTTTATTTTTTACTATTTACAAAATTTCGTTAGTCATCTTCTTATACTTTTACTTTTTATCTACGGTACTTTGCGTACAAAGTTTATAGTAAAAATTAAATAAGTTGTTTTTAAATGGATACTAAAAGTCAAGACAAATAAACACTAAAGTCAATCATTTTTTTCTTAGGTTTAATTGTTCTTTTGTTTTAGCATATTTTATTCGGGTAAGTTGATTTTCTAGCCTAGGAATTTTAAAGATATTTTTGTAATTTTTATTTTAATAACCCTAAAGAATAGAGGGCTCTTCTAAATTTTAGGATAATTTCTCAAATTTAAGGTGAAATATAGATTTCTTAAACGGGCTGCATTACTCTTTAATTAATTTCAACAATTATCAACACTTGTTAACTAGAGGTTTAAAAACAAAATTGTACGTTCAAAGGTTCAAAATTGTGAGGTTGGACCAAGGTAGCAAAGAACACAAATTTATTGTTATTAGTAAATTTAGAAATACATTAGTATATGATGCAACCAAAGTAGCTGTCTCAATGGTCACAATGCATGACAAAATCTCTGGAGTTAAAGGTTTGAGGTTCTATTAATTGCCAATAATATTTTCAACTTTTTTACAAGACAACAGTCATTCCATTTAATCGTCCGAACCACAGCCAGTTCAGCAGTAATTCACACAATCACTACCAATATTTGAGATGTGCGATTTTCTAAATAAATATAAATAAAACGGATTGACTTCAAAGCCATGTTGTCAATCATATGATTCATACCCTTGTGATATATATAGATTAATAAAAGTACATACTTAGGCACAATACTGTAGGTATTGTTCTTTAGATTCCCCTCTTAGAATTCAACCATATGGCTACTTAACTAAAAAATACACTTTTATCCTATAAGAAAAAATCTACATGGTAGAATCTTAAGATTAGAACCTAAATATTGTACCTAAGTCTTATTCTTAATAAAAACAAAAGCAAAAGTCGTAGCGTGGGTCCTCCCTGGGTCCAATATATATATATATATATTTCATTTTTATAGTTGGGCCTCACTTTCAAAGCTTTAAGCCCTGATTCTCACCAATCAAGTTAGCTAACCTAATTCAAATTGCAATTATCCAACTCAAAAACTTAACAGAAACAATAAAAAACATTCACAATAGTGACTGTATTTTAGCAAAAAAACTATTTTATCACCAAAAAACCAAAAAATCATGTTTTATGAGAAAAAATCCACATGGTAGAATTTTAAGAGGTAAACCTAAGTACTATACCTAAGTCTTGCCCTTAATAAAAACAAAAGCAAAAGTCGTAGCGTGAGCCCTCCCTGGGTCCCAAAAATATATATATATATATATTATATTTCATTTTTATAGTTGGGCCTCTCTTTCAAAGCTTTAGGCCCTCATTCTCACCAATCAAGTTAGCTAGCCTAATTCAAATTGCAATTATCCAACCCAAAAACTTAACAGAAACAATAAAAAACATTCACAATGGTGACTGTATTTTAGCAAAAAAATTATTTTACCACCAAAGAACCAAAAACTCATATGTTATTAGAGAACCAAAAATTCATGTTTTATGAGAAAAAATCCACATGATAAAATCTTAAGAGGAGAACCTAAGTACTGTACCTAAGTCTTGCCCTTAATAAAAACAAAAGCAAAAGTCGTAGCGTGGGCCCTCCCTGGGTCCAAAAATATATATATATATATATATATATATATATATATATATATATATATTTCATTTTTATAGTTGGGCCTCTCTTTCAAAGCTTTAGGCCCTCATTCTCACCAATCAAGTTAGCTAGCCTAATTCAAATTGCAATTAACCAACCCAAAAACTTAACAGAAACAATAAAAAAACATTCACAATGGTGACTGTATTTTAGCAAAAAAACTATTTTACCACCAAAGAATCAAAAGATCATGTGTTATTAGATAAGCTAAAGCTAAATTTTTTGCAATTACAATAAACAGATATAAATACCAATTGAATATAGTAAGTTGTTAAAAATAAAATACAATAATTTATTAAGATTATATCTCTTCGTTTAATTTAAAAACTCATTCTCTCTCTCTTCCTTTATTATTTTAATGAGTTGTGTATATTATTTTAAATGAAGTGATAAAAAAAAAATAGAATATTTGATATTTGGTGTATCATAAAGTGAGGTAGTCAAATGGATATAATAGCTTTTTAAGGTACTAAAAGCTAAATTTTTAGCACCACCATTGTGAATGTTCTAAATTCAATATTAAAATTAAAAAAAAAATCCTAGCTAGCCTAGTATTAAAAAAATATATTATTTTGTTTTTGTTTTTGTCTTTATTAGTAGATAATTGCATCTTAATGTATTTAGAAATAATGATTTTGTGTGTTTATAAATTTTTAATACTATATGGATACTGTAAAGACCGGTTTTGAACTTGTAGCCCACTATATGGAATGGTTCAAGCCCAAAAAGCCCATAAACAATGAATTTATAGAGAATGGGTTGGAGAACTGGGCTGTAGTTGATCAAATAAACTTTAGAATCAATCAAACAATAAGAGAGTGAAACAAAATAGGATTATATTGAAGAAAAATTATCCTCAGCCAGGTCCGAAATGCACTGTTCTGTTCTATTATCTTCCTCTTTAGTTACAAGTTTGGTTCCTGAATACTATAATATTTTCCTTCTGGTTTTTGATCCCCCTTCTTTGCTCCCTCTCCTTCCTTTTATACTCTTTTTCCTTTACATCCCTATCTTCCACATGCATGCCAAATGGTGAATCTTGATACTTGTCCTATCAGCACCTCTCATAAGTCTTCATGTAGTAGTTGTAAGGCTGAAACTCACTGTTCAGGCATCACCTCCACATTAATGCGGCCAGGAAGTTAGCTACAGAGCATTTAATGCAGAGGTAGCAGCTTTTTCCTTAGACCATGGCATTCTCTCTTCGCTCTTCAACTAAATCTAAACTCCTTTCCAGTAGTTTATCGTTGCTGCTCAAAGCAAAAGAGTTTGTTCTTAGGGTAGGGAATCCAGTTTTTAGAGGAATAATAGCCTCTGCCCCATACGTCATTGAAAAAGGTGTTTCTCCTGTGGATCTACGAGGTGCAGCCCGCTAAGTCCACAGGACGTGTGATAACTCTTCGACCTATCTCCCTTTTGCATCATCTAGTCTCCTCTTGAGTCCACTTGCTATGACTTTATTGACAGTTTCTGCCTACCCATTCCCCTGTGGGTATGCCGGGTAGAATATCTATTTATTTTGCCCATGTCGGAGCAATATCTCCTAAAATCCTTACTATCAAATTGCAAGCCGTTGTCCGAGATGAGAGTGCGTGGGACTCCGAACCTTGTTATTATGTTTCTCCAAATAAACCAAGTGGCATTCACATCCCTAATATTGGACAATGGTTCAGCCTCAACCTATTTAGTGAAGTAGTCTGTGCTAACCAGTAAATACCTCTTATTCCCTGCTGCCTTAAGGAAGGGACCAATAATATCCAAGCCCCACTGAGCAAAAGACCAAGGACTGGAGATAGGATTAAGGACTCCACCAGGTTAGTGAATGTTTGGGGCAAACCTTTGACACTGATCACATTTCTTTACATAGTCTTCTGCTTCTTTACATAGTCTTCCGCTTCTTTCTGCATCTTCAGCCACCAATAGTCTTGCATAAGGGCCCTGTGTGATAAAGATCTTCCACCTATATGGCTTTCGCAAATTCCCTCATGTAGCTCTTCTAAAATGATCTCAAATCCCTCTAGATGTACACAGAACAGATATGGACCAGAGAAAGATCTCTTATACAACTTCTAGTCCTCGGACAGCCAGAACCGAGGAACTTTTCTTCGTACTTTATCTGCTTCGGACTTATCTTCTAGTAAAATATCCTCCTTAAGATACAGCACAATAGGGTCTATCCAGCTTGGAGCCATTCTTATTTGATGAACATAGGTTACAGTCTTTCTTACCTCGGCAGGTCTACATATCTTCTACGAGAATTACCCGAGGTAGATTTTGTGCCGAGGAGGTTGCCAATGTAGCCAGAGAGTCTGCATGTGTATTTTTACTTCTAAGGACTTGTAATAAATTGAAAGATTCGAATTTAGACTGTAAATGTCTAACCTGGTTTAAGTACTCTTGCATTCTAGGATCTCTGGCCTCCAACTCCCCGTGGACTTGGCCAACGACCAATCTTGAATCCGAGATCAACTCCACTGCTTTCCCACCCATTTTTTGTACCATGATCATTCCTTCCAGGAGAGCTTCATATTCAGCTTCATTGTTTGTAGCTGAGAATCCTAATCTTAAAGATTTTTCAATTGTAATGCTCTTTGGGGATATCAATACTAGCCCCACGCCAGATTTCTTATGATTCGCTGCCCCATCTACACCTTCTAGGGTGCAAGTTCCTGCATGGAGACCATTCTAACCGATTTTTCATCCATGTTTTGCTCTTCTATCTTTTCTTCTTTCGAGGACTCAGCAACCAGGTCGGCGAGAACCTGTCCCTTGATAGAGGTGCGTGGAATGTACTTGATGTCAAAAGCACCCAAGATCATACCCCACTTAGCCACTCTTCCTGTGTAATCAGCACTACGTAGCAAAGATTTAAGCAATAGTTGGGTCAGGATCACAACCGTGTGTAACTGAAAATAGTGGGAAAGTTTGCATGTAGCATGCACGACAACCAAAATAGCCCTCTCTAAAGGTAAGTAACAAACCTCGGCCTCGTGTAAGGACTTACTTACATAGTAAACTGGTCTCTATACACCAGCATCAACACGTATTAGTACCAGACTCACCGCGTGGGTGGCTACGACAATGTAGGCAAACAACACTTCATTTACCTCAGGTCTGGACATAATGGGAGGTCGAGACAGATATTCTTTCAACTGTTGGAAAGCCATTGCGCGCTCCTCAGTCCATTCAAACCCCTTCCACTTATTTATAACTGAAAGAAAGGTCTACACCTATCAGCTGACCGAGAGATGAACCAATTTAGAGTAGCAGTCATTCCTGTAAGCCTCTGAACTTCCTTGGGATTTCGAGGTGGTTGTAGGTTGTTGATTGCCTTGATCTGGTCAGGGTTGACCTCAATTCCATGGTAAATAACCATGTAGCCCAAGAATTTCCCCGATCCGACACCAAACGAACACTTAGAAGCATTAAGCTGCAGCTCGTGCTTCCTCAAGGTATCAAAAGTATTTGCGAGGTCAACAATGTGGTCTGATATCATTTTGCTCTTTACGACCATGTCATCAATGTAGATTTCCATATTCTTTCCTAGTTGAGGCTTAAACATCCTTGTCATCATTTGCTGGTAGGTGGCCCCTGCATTTTTCAAACCAAATGGCATCACCTTATAATGTTAATTTCCGATAGGGGTGACAAAAGCTGTGTTCTCGTGGTCGTCTGTAGCCAGAGGTATTTGGTGGTACCCTTGGAAGGCATCTAGGAAACACATCTGAGGATGGCCTACAGTTGCATCCACAAGCTAATCAATCTGAGGCAAAAGAAAAGGGTCTTTGGGGTAGGCCTTATTCAAATCCATGAAATCTACACATACACACTATTTTCCATTCTTCTTTTTTACCACTACTGTGTTAGCTAACCATTCTGGATGAAAGACTTCTTTAATAGCCCCCACTCGTTTAAGTTTCACTACTTCATCCTTAACAGCAACGGAATATTCCTTGGATAAACGCCGAGGCAGCTGTTTCTTTGGGGTGATAGCTGGATTGACATTCAAATGGTGGCAGATGAAGTCTAGATTCACCCTTGGAGCTTCGTAGGCATCCCAGGCGAATACATCAACATTTTTCTTAAGAAATTCCACTAACTCTTGTTTTTCCTAAGGAGGTAGATTAACTCCAACTTGAAAAAATTTCCCTGGATCATTTCCTATGACAAACTTCTCTAGATCCTCACATTTGGCCTCCTCGGCTGGCCCCTTGTTAGGTAGGACCGCAGGCATTGACTGCTATAAACCTTCATTCACCGAGGCTGAAGACTCAATTGCTGACTGATGCGAGATGGCGGACACAAGGCACTGCAAGCTACAGATTGGTCCCCTACCAGTTCCTCGATCTGGTCTCCTGACGGATATTTTACCTTTTGATGTAGAGTTGAAGAAATAACCCCCAGGGTGTGAAACCAAGGCCTGGCCACGATGGTTGTGTAGGGTGAGTAAGAATCCATGACTATAGAGTCCACATTTACCACCTCCGAACCTACCTGCACCGGTAACCTGATATGGCCCCTTGGAATGACCACCTTCCTATCAAAACTCACCAAAAGGGAATCATAGGCAGTTAGATTCTCAGGTTTCAAGTGCAACCCTTTATACATATCTGGGTACATGATTTCCACACAATTGGCTTGGTCTACCATCACCCTCCTTATATCATATCCACCTATTCTAAGAGTTACTACCAAAGCATCATCATGCAATTAGATGGTCCCTACTTTATCTTCATCTAAGAAACTCAACGCAGGTCGAATTTCTACTCTGGCCCTCTTCGGCCTGAAGCTTGCATCCTCAGTTGGAAACTGAGCTACAGACATCACCCTAGAGGGCTGTGAACCAGTCCTCCCAGGTGCAGCAAAAATGACATTGATCGTGCCTATCGGGGGTCTTAAAGAATTATTCCCCTGAGTACCAGACCTCAGCTGGTTATCCTGCCCATTAGGGTAATACAAGAGATGTTGCAATTTCCCTTCCCTGATCAATTGCTCTAGATGACTCCACAATGTCTGACAGTCCTCAGTAGTATGTCCTCACTCCTGGTGGTACTGATAGCGGAGGCTCTGGTTGCGTTTTAGGGGATCTCCATTCATTTTACTCAGCCATTTGAAATAAGGCTCCCTCTTTATTTTCTCCAAAACTTGATGCACTGACTCTCTAAATGCAGTGTTTACAACCTGAGGGGTTGCAAGTAAAGATTACCCAGCAAAATCTCTCCGGGGTCTGTTATTATTGTAGCAGTCTAACTTGAAATCCCTCCTCTCCTGAGGGATAACCTTGCCTTTGCCTTTATCTTGTTGCTGATCTTCCTCTACCCTTTTGTATTTGTCAATTCGATCCATGAGTTGACGTACATTGGTGACGGGTTTACCGGTCAAAGATTTTCTTAAGCCATACTCGGTAGGTAGGCCGAGCTTAAAAGTACTAATGGAAACATGATCGAAATCACCATCTATCTCATTAAACATCTCCCAGTATCTGTCTAAATACGTTTTCAAGGTCTCCCCTTCTCTCATGGACAAAGACAGCAAAGAAGCCAAAGGCCGAGGAGCCCTTCTACACGTGACAAATCTGGATCCAAATGCTTGAATGAGCTCTTTGAAAGAATCAATGGAGCCTGCCCTCAAGCTATCAAACCACATCATTGTCACTGGCCCCAAACTGGACGAGAACACTTTGCACATCAAAGGTTCATTTCTGGAATAAACAGCCCTTCTTTGATTAAAGTGACTAACATGCTCCACAGGGTCCGTTCTTCCATTGTATATGGTGAACGTGGGTTGCGAGAATCACTAAGGGAGTCTCCCTCTTTCAATCCAGCGTGAAAAAGGAGATTTTGCAATCTGGTTAAGCACTCTACTCATGGCATCATTTTTGAGGTCATCCAAGGATGACTTTCTATCTTTATGCCCATAATGATAGTCCTCCTCATATGAAAAAGTCTCGCTAGGAGGGTTCTTGATCTACGCCTGTAGCTAATATCCCCCTCACCATCAGAAGAGAAGTCAGGATCTGGTGAAGCTCGCCTCCGACATTCGTGGCGCAAAATTCTCTTTAGATGGTCAATTTTCTTCTGCATGTTCTTGGTGTTTTCTTCCTAAGAGACATGGCTTTTACCCTTAACTTGGCTTCTATTAGTGTAGGTAGTATGTACGCTTCCTTCCCGGTCTCTTTGTCGTTCAAGATTAAGAAAATGATCTTAACGTTGAGACCCCATAGAATCTACATGGTGTGGACCTGATCCTACCATCTTTGAAAGTGAAATCAACTGAAAACTCTCGTTCTTCCCACAAACGACGCCAATTGTAAGGACCTATTTTGAACTTGTAACCCACTATATGGAATGGCTCAAGTCCAAAAAGCCCATAAACAATGAATTTATAGAGAATGGGTTGGAGAACTGGATTGTAGTTGATCAAATAAACTTTAGAATCAGTCAAACAATAAGAGAGTGAAATGAAATAGGATTATATTGAAGAAAAATTATCCTCGGCTAGGTCTAAGATGCACTGTTCTGTTCTATTATCTTCCTCTTTGGTTACAAGTTTGGTTCCTGAATACTATAATATTTTCCTTCTGGTTTTTCGATCCCCCTTCTTTGCTTCCTCTCCTTCCTTTTATACTCTTTTTCTTTTACATCCCTATCTTCCACGTGCATGCCAAATGGTGAATCTTGATACTTGTCCTATCAGCACCTCTCATAAGTCTTCATGTAGTAGCTGTAAGGCTAAAATTCACTGTTCAGGCGTCTCCTCCACATTAATGCGGCCAGGAAGTTAGTTACAGAGCATTCAATGCAAAGATAGTAGCTTTTTTCTTGGATATTTTATGATCCTTCTATGTCTTGAGCTTCTGTAGTGCTTATCTGCATCAATTAAGTACTTCTGTGACGTTTCTTCGGATAGCAGATTATCTCTACGAGCTATGGCCTCGATCAGCCGAGGTGACTCTTATTTTGGGCACAACTCCTTAAGTCGTCATGATCTAAATTGACTTCTTTGTTTGTTAACATGGTCCCTTCTGATAACGTTTACCCCTTCTCGGACATATTTTGTCCTCGGCGTGGGCCTTAGGTCCATTATACAACATGTGTAATGTACCTCCAGGCCCAATACCGCTACAAATACCTATTTGGAGTTTTTTTTTTTTATTTATACTCTAACTCTTGCTAGCTTAAAATCCTGAGTCCGTACCTGCAATCAAATCGGCAATATTTTTTTTTTTTAAAGGAATAGATTAACTTTCAATTCACAATTATAACCCCATCATACCAGGCGATTTGGTCCAATTTTCGAAACCATGATGTCAATCATGTGCCCTTGTGAAAAAATGTGTAAATAAAATAAAATATTTTATTGATAATTTGATATCACCTAAAATTGAAAGAACACCATGGTTGAAAATTTTTCCTTATTTGAAGAAAAAGTAGATATTAAGAGTGCTTAGAGCTTAAGAAATTTTATTTTCAAATGATATAATTTTTTTTGTGATGTATTCACAACCAATTAAATATTTGAGAATCCTCTTCAAATTCATAAGAATCATATACATATATATATATATATATATATATTCAAAATGTCATTCAAGCCATTTGAAATACCCCTATAATGCATGAGAATCCTTTTAATACTCTTGAGATTCTAAAAGACTAGTAATAGCTCGTGCAATATATAGAAAAGTTCAAAAAAAAAAAAGTATATATAATTATTGTACTTATTAATAGGTACTAGTTATGATTATATTTGCATATAAAACAGTCTATTATAACATTAAAATAAAATATGATGTGGCAAGAATTTAATGAATGGTATAACTTTATAAAGTTGTATGGGATATTTTTATAGATATTTAAACTCAACTGGAAAGTATAAATTAAAATAATGACGTAGAAAAATGTGGATTTTCAAAAGCTTATGTGGCAATGTTAGAGGAAGTCAATCAAAAGTTAAAGATGATGGCAAGCATCTCATTCAAGCCATACAACAATACTCTCCTATATAACTTCACTATTCAAAACGTTGTTAAGTCATTTGAAATGTCTCACTAATGCTTGAGAATCTTTTAAATTTTTGGGTAAATTACATTGATACCCTTGAAGTATAGCTAAATTAGACTTGCTAAACCCAATGTTAAAGAAATGGCACTTTGTCCCATATGATTAAAATAATTGACACTTTTGGTAGAGCAGAGTGTTAATTATTTTAAGCATTTGGAGAAGGAATGTCATTTTCTTGAAAATTGGGTATAATAAGTCTAATTTCACTAAAGCTTAAAGGTGCAAGAGTAATTTAACCTAAATTTTTAAGAATCCAAAGATATTATCAAACTAGATGCTACATTAACTCCTTCCTATGTGATTTCAAGTCATTTAAAATGTCTCATTAATGCTTGCGAAGCTTCTAAAAATTTCTAAAGGATTATTGAAGTAGACGCTACGTTAACTCCTTTGGTCCTTCCTATGTGATTGTCTAGGACAATGCTAAAAATGACATTCAAATTTCCATTGAAGTGTTTTAACTCCTTCCTATGTGATTTCAATGCTAACTAAGAACATCACTCAAACCATTCAACAAGATTCTCCTCCTACATATCGGTCTATTCTAAATGTCGTTCAAGTCATTTGAAATGTCTCATTAATGCTTGCAAAGCATCTAAAAATTTCTAACTGATTATTGAAGTAGACACTACATTAACTCCTTTGGTCCTTCCTATGTAATTTTCTAGGACAATGCTAAAAATGTCATTCAAACTTCCATTGAAGTGTTTTAACTCCTTCCTATGTGATTTCAATGCTAATTAAGAACACTCAAACCATTCAACAAGATTCTCCTCCTACACATTGGTCTATTCTAAATGTCGTTCAAGTCATTAAAATTATTTATGACCAAATTTTTATGTCATCGGTGATAATATTTTACATAATTTTTGAAATATTTCATTATTTATTTATTTTTAATTACTTAATATAAATTTTTAACTATCATGTTACAATAGTTCAATAATTACTAAAAATTGATCAATTGGAAGATAAAAATTCATTTAAGTTCCAACTTTAAAATATAAAATATACAAAAAAAATCCTGAAATTAAACCTTGTTTTAAATTTAAACAACTAGAATTATGACAAGATCTATACTGGTCTTCCTCAGAGTTACCCTCCAAGCTGTTTTCAACCTCCCTCGTGTTACTGATTGAGTTGTCCTCTTCATCTCTACTAGTACCATCCTTTAAAAAAAAACAAAACATTAAACATAATTCATACACTAGAATATTAGCTTTTATAAAAATAATAACAAATAATGGTTAAAGAGAGTGCAAGAGAGATAGAGAGAATTCATGACATGTATTTCATTTATACTCACCCCCTAATCTCCATCCATCCATTTATCCACCATGTTTTTCCAAAAGAGTGTAGGAATGAAGGAAGAACCATTCTTATAGCAATCTTCTTTCTCTGTGTACTTCTTAAAAATAGGATTTTTAATGTGAAACATCCAATCAGAATAACAGCGTTTCACCAATTCTACAAATGCTTTTTTCACTTCTTCATCTAGTTGCTTATGCTTAAAATGTTGAGCTCTATAACAAGCATATAGAGTTTCGTGCTCAGATTTTGGGTATTCAGTAAAAGTCGTCCAAGCTCCATTCAGTTTTGAGTGAAAAAGAATAGTAATCTCTCGAGTAGCTTTTGGTGTGATGATTCTACCTTTACTTTTACCTTCCCTTGCCATGTCTGCCTTTTTTTTTTTATAAGTCCTTGCCATGTCTACCTAATATTAGCTTCCTTGACAATAACAAAGACCCACCACATGAAAATGTCCACTTAACAAAATAAGAATCATATTATTTAGTTTCACTAATCCACAATTGAATTTAGAACTCACATTAAAGATAACACCAAAGACTTTAAATTACATATAGTCCATCATTTCCATCATGAAAATCAAAAGATATGAGCATGTGGTTTGAAAATCAACCTACAAAATTATCAACCTGCAAAAACATTGTATTTTTCAGACAGCAACACTTAAGTTACCAAATATTATCATAAAGAAACATGTGCATCTGCAACTTTAGGGCCATCAAATATCAAAGGCACCATACATAAGGACTTCCCCAATTGCCATTCCTAAATTCCTATTCAACAATAGAATAATCAACACTAATAATCAACACTATAGTCATTATCACTGTATCTTAACACCCATAACAATTCTTTTTATTATCACCCTAACCAAACGGACTTGCAAGCTTAATCAATCTTTTTTTGGTACCCAATTCAATAAATTAAACAACAGAACCTTAACCCCCAAACTATGGGGTTGGTTATGGTTATATGTGTGTCTATATGGTATGTAAAGTATTCTATGTCCCTCCTTAAATTTTTTGTATTCCTATGTAAGATGATTCCTAGTCTTCATGAACAAGCTAATTTATAGAGTAATGACATTTGATTAGTAATAGCTTTACTTAAGTAATCACAAAGCATAACAGAAAATTACAAAAGCAGTAAATGATAATAAACCAAAACACAAAACTGCAAAGGAAGTAAATTATAATAAACGAAAACACAAAACTCAAACAATATGATCCATACAAACAAAGAACTACAATAATTTTTTACATCAGAATGGTAAAGGTTGAGGGCGAGAAAATAAATTCATAGCTATAAATAAATATAGATACAAACCCATTCAAAACTTTGTTTTTAAATAATTCAGTGACAGGAATTTACAAAAGGCTACAGATATAACAAAAATGGGACGATGAAGATCATTAGACAAGCCCAACTCTTCTTTACAAATCAAATAGAAGAAGCAAATTAAAAGGAAGCAAAAACTTACAAAAGGATTTAAGTCTGGCAGCTTTTATGCAGCAATTGCATGATGGTGATCTTGCCACTTTTGGGTGTTTAAAACTTTTTTCTACACCCACACATCAATCATACTATCAATGTTAACTTTGGTGCAAATAGCAGATCACTAATTCATCATCCATAGAGCATGGCTATTTCTGTAATTTCAAAATCCAGAGACTAACTAAAATACATTCCAAGGCACTTTCATGTTCATGCATCTCAATGACAGCTCCTATAATTTCAGCTATAAAAAATGGGCAACCTGATAATGACGTGGCTTGAACTTAATGAGGAATGAGGTGCATTAACCTAATGCCACATATGAAGTTAATAGTCCACATATATTACATGTAACAAGGACGACCTCAAGCTAAAATTGGTTGACAAGGGGCTCATCTCTTTTCTACTTGCTTAATTTGTTGCATTCCTTAAAGAGGTGGTCAACACTGGGAGATGCTGTGTGATTTCAGATGAATGAGATGAATAATGTGTCCTAGAAAAACGAGAACATTCTGACTAACACTCAAGCTAACGTTTAAAAATACCCCCACTAATTTAGCAAAAAAATAAAAGTAGTGTCACCTAAAAAAAAAGGGAAAGAAGGTGCGGTTAGTGCAATTACTTTCTTCTCAGTCAGCACAATTTAATACACCTTTTTTTTTTTTAAGAAACTAATCGGCATGCTTTTTATTTAAGTATCTAGTAAATTAGCTAAAAAAATCAACAATGTTTGGAGGAACAACCTCTATCCATACTAATAAAGGAAAAAAAAGTCCCGCACTTTTGGTTAAAGCATTACCTTGCCTATAAATATATGAGAAAAATGAAAACTCTGAATTGTATCCCTTACTAAATGATTAAAAGCCGAACCTAGCATATCACCGTTGCGAAGAGAGTTATCAACAATTTCAGAATCTCCCTCAAAAATCGAATGATTGATCCCAATATATTCACCTCCCCATCCCATCCCATGTTTTACTTTGAACTCCATCTCCCTCTACTACTATCTAATAGTCTTAAGTAAACAACAACAACAACAACACAACAAATGCGAACACACTATGAAGACACTGCTTTTAAGTGTCAGATGGATTACATTGTCATTCGACAAAGACAGTTAAACAAAATCCTTACCACCAGTAGCTAATTGAAGAAAAGTGCAGGAGGGAGAGCTGGCAATACCTCTCTTTCCTCTGTTTACAGCCACTAATATTATAATTGGCAAACTCAACATTTTAGGTCTAGGATGACGCTGCTAAATATCTTAGAATATCTACTCTTATTGGCAAAGTTTGAAAGACAAATAAAAAAATTTTCATTCTCCCAATTTTTTTTTTCAAAAAAAATGATATCCTTAATTAAACTTAATCTGATTGATATTCAGTGAGGATTAGGTAAACCCAATCAATGCCCCCACATTGTGGACACTTTTCTTGGTGCACTGAGTCCCTCTCCTTAGTCAGCACTGATAGTGCTTAGCATTCTATGAGAAAAAGATAGCAGGTGTATGAGTGGAGTCCCAAGACTCTTAACCCTTGGAAGTTTATGAAGAATGAAACATATATTAAAAAATTAAATATTTAACTCCCTCATGAAGTAATCATGTTTGGGATTTAAATGAGAAAAAAAATTTAATTATTATTATTACTAGCCAATGTCCCACACAACACAGGTACACTCTATAAATTCATTTTTAAAAATTTGATAAAGAATTATTTCTACATGTTATAATATTTAAGAACTAAACATTTCACAGCAACACAGTATAAAATCCAACTTTTTTGACAAGTAATGCAATTCTTATTGATATCAAAAAAGAGAATCACCCAAGTATACGGATACAGCTGGGGACCATACAATCAATCACACAAATTACACAAATCTATGACATCTTAACAAAACATAAAGACAGACTATGCAAAACTGAGCAATGAAAGCCATGAAAAGTGAGTATCCAACGTTTGCTTGTACAATATAATTTATGGTCAAGAAAAGTGAGCAATGAAAGCCATGACTATTTATTTATCTTTTGCTAATCAGCTAGTTGGAACTCTTTTTAAGTATTTGAATATTAGTCCCTTTGTTTCACTAGATAATTACTAGAATAAATTCTAAGGAATAAAAGGTTGGTTAAATGCTATAGGGAAAAGTCAAAATGAAGACTTCATGCTCAGAATGAGTTTGATGAATCAACAGTACAATCCTGGAGGCTCCTGACAATTATTGCCATTGCATTATACTAAGCTCTAAAGTATGTGCAGAGACAAATGCACTGAAACACGACCGCACGCACTTGTTGGGTGTTCATAATAGACTGAATGTATATGAAAATAAGGAAAGCTATCAGCAATGCACATGGGGAGGCACTCAGGTATGGGGTGGGAAAAATCAGTTTAGCCTTGAATAGTTAATTTAGCTCCAAGCACAAACAGATGCAATGTGGACAATCAGGTATGGGGTGGGAAAAATCAAACCCAAACATCACATATCAATTCTAAGAGGGATTTCATCGAACATGTGGAATGCAATAAAAACAAATATGTAGAACCGTGCAAATTTTAATCTATAGTAAAAGAAACCCAAAAATTCAAATAGGGTCCAATTTGGTAACATCATAGATACAACAGCAAACAACTAAACACATATTGCAGGATTTGAATATTTATATGAGCTTACCAATAAAATCTATTGTGGCCCAATTCATTGTCGAATAACCCCATCATTGAAAAACCAAAAACCCAAGACAAATATTGTACGAAAAAACAAAAATAAAAAATGCTAAATAAATAAAGAGTGGAAGCTATACCGTCAGGGGTGTGTCAGGCGGCTGAGGGAGGGAAGGAGTCCGAGGATGGCCGCGGTGGCTGTGTTGTTGAAGGTGGTGGTGTCGGCGGCAGAAGGCAAGACCGACGGAGTGTGAGGGGGGGTTGTCAGAGGACTGTTGGACCGGCGGTGGGGAGGACGGTGGTGGCTCGGCAATCCGAGCGGCGAGGGTACGGAGACGAGAGTGAGGGAGAATGAGGTAGAGAGTGTTTGGGTGAGGCTCGGCAGTCCGATGGTTTGATTTGAGTGAGAGAGTAAAGAGACAATTTTTTGGTGGGAACCCACGAGTTTTAGAGGGAATTCAGAATTTTTATTGTGACAACATTTCCACCTATTGTGACAACATTCAGAATTTTAAAGCTGCTGCAATAAAGAAAGAGTAGGCTATGGTTTATTATGACGGGAATATAACGTGGCGAAAATTAAGCTCGCCTTAATAGATCTTTAAGGATTTTTTTAATAAAATAAGATTTAATACTTGAAATTAATAAAATTTAATTTAATCCTACAAATTAAAAAATATATAATTTATTACTTCAAATTACTAAAATGCAATTTAATACTACAATTGTCAATAAAATATAATTTACTAATTAATAACAATATAATTAATACTTCCAATTATGTAAATATATTTTAATACTACAAATTATTTGAGTATAATTTAATAATTAATAAGATTTAATATAATACTTCAAATTAATAAAATATAATTTAACACTACAAATTAATAAAATGAAATATATTAATTAATAGAAATATATTTTCATAATTCAATTTAACAAAATTTAATTGAATTTAATACTTCAATACTTCAAATTAATAAAATATAATTCCTCACTGCAAATTACTAAAATATGATGTAATAACTAGAAGAAAAAAAATGTAAGATGAGACTGGAGGACCAAAAAATTAAAATATAATTTAATATTACTTTAGAGTGACTAAAATACCCCTAAAACTAAAAGAATGCCAACTTACCTGCATAACTGTAGAAAATGACCAAAACACCCATACCACCCAAAAAATGGCTGAAACACCCTCGAAGCAAGAAAAATAACTGAAATACATAAAAAAAGACCACAATACCCTTGAATCCTAAGAAAACACCAAAATTGGAGGGACTATAATGTATTATTCATTTAAAACAACTGAAATACCCCTAAAACTAAAAGAATGCCAACCTATCCCACAAACTCAAAAAATGGCTGAGACAATGCCAACCTATCCCACAAACTCAAAAAATGGCTGAGACACCCCTACCACCCAAAAAATGACTGAAATACCCCCGAAGTAAGAAAAATAACTGAAATTTAGTGTGAAGCCTATAAAAAGACCACAATACCCCTGACTCATAAGAAAAAACCAAAATGGGAAAAAATATAATTCAATATTCATTTGAAAACGACTGAAATACCCCTAAGACTAAAAGAAGGCCAACCTACCCCATAATACCCCCGACAGCTGAAATGAACCAAATACCCCATAAGTAGGGGTGGCAAATGGGTGGGTTGAGTCATAAATGGGTTGGGTGTGTAATTTACCATTTGATCTATAAACTCATCTTTTATGCATTATTTTAAACTAAAAAAACTTAAATTTAAACAATTGATTGATGACATAGCTATTAATCTTTAATCACCTTGAAATTTTATAAGCATGAAAAATATATGAAGATAATGTAATCTAATGGTAGATTTGTCAAAATTCACATCGAATTAAGAAATATAGGGTTTGGGTTCAAGTTATACTTGATGTAACTTTAAAAAATGTTACACCACCCAATAACTTATTATTGAATTTATATTTTTAAAATCCAACAATTGGATTACATATTCTATATGTTCTTAACATTCATGTCAATTTTCATTCCAATTGGATGTAATTTACCATTTGGTCTTTAAACTCATCTTTTATGCGTTATTTTAAACTACAAAAATTTTAATTTATTCAATTGATTGATGACATGTCTATTAATCTTTGATCACCTTGAAATTTTATAAGCATGAAAAATATATGAAGATAATGTAATCTAACGGTAGATTTGTCAAAATTTACATCGAATTAAGAAATATAGGGTTGGGTTCAAGTTACACTTAATGTAACTCAAAAAAAGTTACACCACCCAATAACTTATTATTGAATTCATATTTTGAAAATCCAACCGTTGGATTACATGTTCTATATGGTCTTAACAATCATACCAATTTTCATGCCAATCGGATGTAATTTACCATTTGATCTATAAACTCATATTTTATGCATTATTTTAAACAACTAAAACTTGAATCTAGACAATTAATTGATGACATGACTATTAATTTTTGATCACCTTGAAATTTTGTAAGCATGAAACATATATAAAGATAATTTAATCTAACGGTAAATTTGTCAAAATTCACATCGAATTAAGAAATATAAGGTTGGGTTCGAGTTACACCTGACGTAACTCTAAAAAATGTTACACCACCCAATAACTTATTATTGAATTTATATTTTGAAAATCCAACCGTTGGATTACATGTTCTATATGTTGTTAACATGCATGCAAATATTCATGCCAATCGGATGTAATTTACCGTTTGATCTATAAACTCATCTTCTATGAGTTATTTTAAACAATAAAAACTTGAATTTAGACAATTGATTAATGATATGCTTATTAATCTTTGATTACCTTGAAATTTTGTAAGATTGAAAAATATATGAAGATAGTGTAATCGAACAGTAGATTTATCAAAATTCACATCGAATTAAGAAATATAACGTTGGGTTCCAGTTACACCTGACGTAACTCTAAAAAATGTTATACCACTTAATAACTTATTATTGAATTTATATTTTGAAAATATAACCGTTGGATTACATGTTCTATGTGGTCTTAACATGCATGCCAATTTTCATGTCAATTAGAAGTAATTTACCATTTGATCTATAAACTCATCTGTTATGCATTATTTCAAACTACTAAAATTTGAATCTAGACAATTGATTGATAACATAGTTATTAATCTTTGATCACTTTGAAATTTTTTAAGTATGAAAATATATGAAGATAATGTAATCTAACGGTAGATTTGTCAAAATTCATATCGAATTAAGAAATATATGGTTGGGTTCAAGTTACACCTAATGTAACTCTAAAAAATGTTACACCACCTAGTAACTTATTATTGAATTCATATTTTGGAAATCCAATCATTAGATTACATGTTATATGTGTTCTTAACATGCATGCCAATTTTCATGCCAATTAGATGTAATTTACCATTTGTTTTATAAACTCATCTTTTATGCATTATTTTAAATTACAAAAACTTGAATTTAGACAATTGATTGATGACATGCCTATTAATATTTGATCACGTTGAAATTTTGTAACCATGAAAAATGTATAAAGATAATGTAATCTAACGGTATATTTGTCAAAATTCACATCGAGTTAAGAAATACATGGTTGGGTTCAAGTTACACCTAACGTAACTCTTAAAAATTTTACACCACCCAATAACTTATTACTGAATTCATATTTTGAAAATTCAAATGTTGATTTACATGTTCTATATGGTCTTAACATGCATGCCAATTTTCATGTCAATCGGATATAATTTACCATTTGATCTATAAACTCATATTTTATGCATTATTTTAAACTACTAAAACTTGAATCTAGACAATTGATTGATGACATGACTATAAATATTTGATCACCTTAAAATTTTATAAGCATGAAAAACATATGAAGATAATGAAATCTAAAAGTAGATTTGTCAAAATTCACTTCGAATTAAGAAATATAGAATTGGGTTCAAGTTACACGCGATGTAATTCTAAAAATTGTTACATCACCAAATAACTTATTATTGAATTCATATTTTGAAAATCCAACCATTGGATTACATGTTCTATATGTTCTTAACATGCATGCCAATCGGATGTAACTTACCATTTGATCTATAAACTTATTTTTTATGCATTATTTTAATGGGAAGAAATTTTTATTCACTTTTTAGAGAGAGAGAGAGAGAGTACAAAAGGTTGAAATTCTTTAATTTTAGGCTACCATTTTGAAGTTGAAAGTGCTATCATTTTTTTATACGATTGTTTATAAAATAAGGGCGGACATTTCTTATATAGTATGTATATAAAAGGTTTTTTTTTTTGTAGACTGTAAACAAAATGTTCATCTAAAGAATACAAAGTATTATATGTTTATACGTTTCTTTTTATTGTTCTTTGAATTTTAGAATAACTTTTATCTCAAAAAAAATATATATATTTTAATGATTTTTTGCGAAGGTCAATTGTGGCCCTTGCAAATAATTTAGTGTTAGTAAGGGCATATTTTTAACCCACACAAAAAATAAACTTTTTGCAAGGGATTTTTATTGTCCCTTGGAAATAATTTGGTGGGAACATTTCCCTCCAAATTTTTTGACATTTTAATGATTATTTGTGAAGGTCGATCCTAGCCCTCGCAAATAATTTAGTATTAGTGATGGCTTTTTTTTAACCGTCACAAATAATACACTTTTTGCGAGAGATTTTTAATTGTCCCTCACAAATAATATGGAGGGAAAATTTCCCTCCAAAGTATTAGTATTTGTGACAGCTATAACACATAATTGCAACAACTTTTCTTATTGATCACAAATATTTCACATTTTACCAAGTATTTACGAGGGCTTTATTTTGCCATCGCAAATAAGATTTTTTAAGAGGGCTTTTTAGGTTCATCAAAAATTCTTGGTCGCTAATAGGCATTTTTCTTGTAGTATTTGAAATGTCTCATTAATGCATGCGAAACTTCTAAAAATTTCTAACTGATTATTGAAGTAAACGCTACGTTAACTCCTTTGGTCCTTCCTATGTGATTTTCTAGGACAATGCTAAAAATGTCATTCAAATTTCCATTGAAGTGTTTTAACTTTCACTCAATTGACCAATACCCCCTAGGTATAGCAAAATTAAACTTGCTATACCTGATTTTCAAAAAATGACATTCTGGCCTCAAATGATCAAAATAATTGAAACTTTGGCCCCTTTTTGAAATTATTTTGAGAGCAAAATGTCAATTATTTTGATCATTTTGGCACGAAATTTCATTTCTTGAAAATTGGATTTAATGAGTATAATTTTGCTATAGCTTAAGGGTGTAAGTATAATTTATCCTAAAAAGTATAATAATCTTAAGATATTTCCCAAGTAGACGCTACGTTAACTCCTTTCTACATGATTTCTGAGGCTAAAAATGTCGTCCAAGCAATTCAACAAGACTCTCCCACCACATGTTGGTCTATTTAAAATGTCGTTCAAATCATATGAAATGTCTCGCCAATTCTTGAGAATCTTCTTCAAATTCCTAATTATTCCAAGGGAATACGAAGTAAACACTACGTAACTCCACATTGTAAGATTTCTAAGATAATGCTAAGAAGGTCTATTCAAATTGTAGTTGTTCAAAATATATATAAATTGTAGTTGAATTCATTCCACGTCTATTAGTGTATTCAAAATATCCTAGAAGATGTCAAGACTGTTGTTGTCTTCCATTGGTATGTGATTTGTAAACTTTTTCAACAAGGCCAATCATATTATCGTACCTCTATTTTGAGTATTTTCCTTGCCGTTAGGTTCTTTTCATGGAGCCAGGAGGCTAATCTCTTCCTGACGAAATTTTTTGTTCTGAAAGGAAAGATGATCCTTTTCTTTGATTTAATAATATTAATACACGAAGGAAAAAAAATTACTACTTTAATCAAACAATCAATTTCTTATATTAGCTTATGACTCATGGGGAATAAATTTGATTTATAGACATATAATATAGAAAATAATTATACAGAACTATTTTCTATTTTATTAGATTTAATTTTAATTTTTTGTCAGTGTTAGATTGAGATTTAAAATTATAAATTCATTGGTGTGCTTAAATTAATAGCTGAATAGGAAAAATTATTAGTGTTACATATCAATGGCAGATAGTGAAGTAATAGTAGAGATTTTTTTAGATAATACCACAAAATTATAAGAATTTGTATTTATTGAAAGGTAAATTACAAATTACAACTTTAAAATTGGGAGTGTTTGGATTTTACATCCTGAAATTTTAGAATTTAGATTTTATCCCTTAAAATTTGGATGTGTTTGAATTTTACACTCTAGCGTTTTAGAATTTGGATTTTACCGCCTAAATTTTGAGAGTGTTTGGATTTGACACTCTAAAATTTGGGAAGTATTTGAATTTTACAACCCAAAATTTCAAAAATTGGGAGTGTAAAATCCAAATCTTTAAAACTTTATAGGTAAATTCCACATTCTAAAACGTCAAAATGTAAAATCTAAACACTCTCAAACTTTAGGAGGGTAAAATTCAAATTCTGAAATATTAAGGTGTAAAATTCAAACATACTCAAACTTTAAGGATATAATTTACAATTAACCGAAACTAAAATCTTGAATATAATATTTTCTTTTTCTTTTTTTTTCGTGTATAGCTTACTATACAAAGATTGTAGAAATAAAAATAATTTGCAAAAAAAAAAAATTACACAAAACTTGGTAAAAAAGATGAAAGACTAGAGTCAACTGCCGTCTAGACTTATTAGTAGCGTCTCAGTGGTCGTGAGTGGGATGATGACAAAATTTATAAGGACACGTGGAGGATATTCCAAAATCCCAAAGTCAGTTACAGCTGTCCATTTGTCCTCGCTTAAATTATAACCAGGATATTGCCTATTTTTTCTATTATTTATAGGTTTTACTGAATTACATACTTATTATTATTTTTTTTTTATTAAATGCAAAGTTTACATGAGTCACCTCTTAATACTTTTACTTTTTATTTATGGTACTTTTGATAAAAAGTTTATAGTAAAAAGTTAAATAAGTTGTTTCAAAATAGATACTAAAAGTCAAGATAAATGAACACTAAAACTCATTCATTTTTTTTCTCATGTTTAATTATTCTTTTGTTTTAGCATATTTTATTCGGGCAAGTTGATTTTCTAGCCTAGGAATTTTAAAGATATTTTTATAATTTTTTTTTAATAACCCTAAAGAATAGAGAGCAATTCTAAATTTTAGGATAATTTCTCAAATTTATGGTGAATTCTAGAATTCACCATAAATTTGAATTGTTTTAACTCCTTCCTATGTGATTTCAATGCTAACTAAGAAAATCACTCAAACCATTCAACAGGAGTCTCCTCCTACATATTGGTCTATTCTAATTGTCATTCAAGTCATTTGAAATGTCTCATTAATGCTTGCGAAACTTCTTAAATTTCTAACTGATTATTGAAGTAGACGCTACGTTAACTCCTTTGGTCCTTCCTATGTGATTTTCTAGAACAATGCTGAAACTATCATTCAAATGTCCATTGAAGTGTTTTAACTCCTTCCAATGGGATTTCAATGCTAATTAAGAACATCACTCAAACCATTCAACAAGATTCCCGTCCTATATATTGGTCTATTCTAAATGTCGTTCAAGTCATTTGAAATGTCTCATTAATGCTTGCAAAGCTTCTAAAAATTTCTAATTGATTATTGAAATAGACGTTAAATTAACTCCTTTGGTCCTTCCTATGTGATTTTCTAGGACAATGCTAAAAATGTCATTCAAATTTTCATTGAAGTGTTTTAACTCTCACTCAATTGATCAATACTCCCTAGGTATAGCGAAATTAAACTCGCTATACCTGATTTTCAAAAAATGACACTCTGGCCTCAAATTATCAAAATAACTGAAACTTTGCCCCCTTTTGAAATTATTTTGAGAGCATAATGCCAATTATTTTGGTCATTTTGGCACGAATTGTCATTTCTTGAAAATTTGGTATAATGAGTATAATTTTGCTATAGTTTAAGGGTGTAAGTATAATTTATCCTAAAGAGTATAATAATCCTAAAATATTTCCTAAGTAGACCCTACGTTAGCTCCTTTCTACATGATTTCTGAGGCTAAAAATATCGTCCAAGCAATTCAACAAGACTCTCCCACCACATATTGGTCTATTTAAAATGTCATTCAAATCATTTGAAATGTCTCACTAATGCTTGAGAATTTTCTTCAAATTCCTAATTATTCCAAGGGATTATCGAAGTAAAGGCTACGTAACTCCTCCTTGTATGATTTTCTAAAATAATGCTAAGAAGGTCTATTCAAATTGTAGTTGAAGTCATTCCACGTCTATTAGTGTAATCAAAATATCCTAGAAGATGTCAAGACTCTTGTTGCCTTCCATTTGTATGTGATTTGTAAACTTTGTCAATAAGGCCAATCATGTTATCATACCTCTATTTTCCTTGCCGTTAGGGTCTTTTCGTGGAGCCCGGAGGCCATTCTCTTCCTGATGAAATTGTTTGTTCTGAAAGGAGAGATGATCCTTTTCTTTGATTTAATAATATTAATATACGAAGAAAAAAAAAATTACTACTTTAATCAAACAATCAATTTCTTATATTCGCTCATGACTAATGGGGAATAACTTTGATTTATACTATAGACATATAATATAGAAAATAATAATACAGAATTATTTTCTATTTGTTAGATTTAATTTTAATTGTTTGTCAGTGTTAGATTGAGATTTAAATTATAAATTCATTGGTGTGCCTAAATGAATAGCTGAATAAGAAAAATTATTAGTGTTACATGTCAATGACAGATAGTGAAGGAATCGTAGAGATTTTTTTAGATAATACCACAAAATTATAAGAATTTTTATTTATTGAAAGGTAAATTGTAAATTACATCCTTAAAGTTGGCGAGTGTTTGGATTTTACACCTTAAAGTTTCAGAATTTAGATTTTACCCTCTAAATTTTGAGAGTGTTTGGATTTTATACCCTGAGGTTCCAGAATTTGAATTTTACCTCTTAAAGTTTGGGAGTGTTTAGATTTGATACTTTAAAATTTAAAGAGTATTTGGATTTTACACCTTAAAGTTTCAAAATTTAGGGGTGTAAAATTTAAAACCTTAAAACTTTAGGAGGTAAATTCCACATTCTAAAACGTTAGGATGTAAAATCCAAACACTCCCAAATTTCAGATGATTAAAATTCAAATTCTAAATAATTAGGATGTAAAGTTCAAATTCTTTTAAATTTTAGAGGTATAATTTACAATTTACTCTTTATTAAAACTAAAATCTTGAAATATGATAAATTTTTTTTTTTTCGGTGTAAAGCTTACGATACAAAGATTGTAGAAATAAAAGTAATTTGCAAAGAAAATTACACAAAACTTGGTCAAAAAGGTGAAAGACTAGAGTCAACTACCGTTTAGACTTATTAGTACCGTCTCGCGTGGTCGTGAGTGGGATGATGACAAAATTGACAAGGACACGCGGAGGATATTCCAAAATCCCAAAGTCGTTTACAGCTGTCCAATAAGCCTGAATATGGCCCGCCCATTTGTCCTCGCTTAAATTATAAGGTGAAAAAAAAAAAAAAAAAAAAAAAACAACAACAAAATAAAAGTACTTATATCAGTTATATGTTGTTATGTATGTAGGCCGTGCAATAAGTTACTACAATTTGGCAATCCTGTGAAAAAATTGAATTGATATTGTCAGATTCTAGATGCCTCAGTTCCAGAATTCCATTACCAATTAATGCCCTGTCAATAAAACTGTTAAAAAACCACTTATTATTGGTTACTAATTTATTATGATTCCTTTACCAAAAAAAAAAATAATAATAAAATACTATGATTAGTGGTTCCGTGCAAAGTTTTTTATCATCGAATAAGAAATATGAAAATCACTTACACCAAAAACAAATTAGTATCTTAATTTGATGATTATAAATAATTATTAAAACTATAAAAAGAAAAAAATTATTAAGGTTATTGCTTATTACAAACAAAACACTTACTATGGCTATTGGCTGGCTGAGTAATTGTAAATGTGATACTAAGAGCATTAGCATCTGAAGATACGAAAAAAAAAAAAAAAACATATTTTGCATCTTTAAACACTATTTTATCAACTTTACTAACCTATTTTACAACTCACCTTACATCCTAGTTTTTATTTTTACGTATAACTCAATAAAATAATATAAACTACCTAATAAAATAATAAAAAATATTGTTCTTTTTTTTTTTTTCCACTCACTTTTTCTCTAGCACACAACCACATATTAAAATAATTTTTTTTTTTTTTTACAACCTATGAATAGTAAAAGGTTGCATATTGTAAAGGGGGGGTCTCAGGCAAGCTCTTGCCGCACTAGGCCCGGATTGCTTCTGGGTGAGGAGTTGGGACCGGCCCAAATGGAGCACACCTTGGCCCGGGTTGTGCACAATCTTTGCCGCGTCTGCCAAAGTCTATTTAAGAACTCACAGCAGGCAGAGTCATTGTCAACAGTTTATGGCAGGCAGACATAAAATAGAAAAATATATAAAGAAAATTGCATTCACTGTTTCTTTCGCAACAAACAAGATAAATAACTTAAAGGCCCTGTTTCTAAAGAGAAACACTTAAACAAAAATAGTAGAGCGAGATTAGTAGAGCAAATAACGAGTTTGCCATATTTTGTATTGCCGCAGGATTCCAACCATAAAAGGGAAAACTACTCCCTCAACGCAAATAAGTTCACTGAGTGAAATTAGTTGCTTTGAGAGGACAGCCCCAAATGGTATATGCCCAGGTATAAATTTTGTGTTGCCTCTTGAGGACAAGGCTATTGAGGGAGAGAGGGGGTTAACCCATTTGGGTGCATGCTTGCCATACGCACTCTGTTTTTTCTTTCTCAGAACTTTCTTCACTCTGTTTTCTTTCAATTCTTTTCGCGATGTTTTTCTTTCTTTCAATTCTTTTTCTTTTGTTTTTTTTTTCTCCCCTTTTTTGTACACAGCCACGGGTCCCTTATATAGGGCCTGCTGTGGCTGATTTTACTGTTCTAACCTCTCTATGGCTTTACTCTGTTATCATAGCCTTTTGCCATTCACTTACCGGGTCAAAATGGTTCTGACCCACCAATGACCCGTGGCTCTCAGACAGCGAAGGTTCCTTCTCCACTTCGCTCAGTGTGTTTCCTTTCCCTCTCGGTCTCTCATGGCATGCACCTAGTGGTTCTTACCCACCCTTGCCTCTTTTGGTAACATGTCATCCCAGCAGGACTGTGCTTACCAAAAGAGTCTGGGTAAGAAACACGGAATGGGTTTCCGCTCCTCTCCCCACCGCCAGACCATGCCCTCACCCATGATGTCACCCTTTCCCATAGTGGCTGGGTATGGGTTGGTGATGTCTGGGTCGTTTGCATGCGTTACCTTGTTGATGCTTCGTTCGTTTGCCGAGGTCTGAAAAATGAATGCGCATATCCTGCCGTGCGTTTTTTGTCATTTTCTGATGTGAATCGTTTCTCCGGTAAGCCAACGCCCTTGTGCTGTCCCTTTCCTCGGAAGGTAGAGTTCTGTAGGATCAGCTGGACTTCCCTTAAGTTTAGGCGTTTTGCTTTGTGGCCTAGCCTCCCCTGCCATGCCAAGTTTGCTATTCCTGCTGCTCATCTCGATCGTGCTGGGCTCTTTTGAACTTGCCACGTGCTCTCCTTCTCAGTAGCCCAGTAGGGTTGCTAGGCCTTTTCATTCTCTCCAATGTCCCTTTTTTTGTGGACATCCCTGGCCCATTTTGGTTTTGTTTCACACATGTATTTTTGCTAACTCACTTTGGGCTCTCTTGGCCGAACTTTCTCTGTAAACTTTATCCTTTAGGCTCATGAGTTCTCCATTTGCCTGTTACTCTCCTTTTTTTTTCTTATTGCAGTGGGCCTGCTGTGACCCATTCTTTCTTTTCCCTCATCCTTTTCACAGATTTGTTTCTTTTCTCTTTCCGGGCCTATCCAAGCCCATTTGCTTCTTCCGGACCCATGCACATGCCTCCTTCTTCTTTTTGCTGTTTCTTCCTGCGGCTCTGGGCCTTGGGCCTGCTGGGCTTTAAAAAAAATGAGCCTCAACAATTAGCTCCCTGAGCATATGAAATGCTCCAGCGGTTTATATGCGAATAAAGACTATTCTTGTCTTTTTTTTTTTTTTTCTTTTCTTTCGCGGGCTTTTTCAAATGGTGATTTTCACTTCACGTGTATATTATTCTATTTATATATATATATATATATATATATATATATATATAAATATATGTATATATATATATATATTTTTTTTTTTTTTTCTTTTTGTCACGAACAGAGTTGCTTCTTCGAATTTCCCAGCTTGGCAGTTATTTTGAAAAGCTGCGTTGCTTCATTAATTCCATTCCCCATTCGGCGGCTGACCCATCACCTCCCTTCGATTTTGATGATGGTAGCCTTTAATGAGTCTCCTTCTCTTCTTTTTTTCTTCAACTGCCTTCTCTTCTCTTTTTCATACAAGCGCCTCTTCCATTTTTCTCTCTTTTTTTTTTTCGCCGTGCTCTTCTTTCCAAACACTGCTCTTTATCTACTCCGATCCGTGATGTCGCCGATGAAAAGCCAAGCTTCCTCACGCCGCAAAGGAAAGGAGGTTGTCCCTGATCCTCCCTCCGTTCGCGACGAGGGTGAGGAGGTTGAGTATTCTGAACCGGGTTCCTCCGACGAGGAGGAGGCTCGCCGTCCTTCCGGCGACGAGGTCGTTCCGTTGATAGATCCATGGTATGACGTCCATACCCATTTCCCAAAGGTACCTGGCGATTATATTCCGCCGGCGCCGGGCCGGGTGTGGCTTGCTCTCTGTCGCCGTAGCACCGAGGCTCCTTGGGCTCCGTTACCCTTTTCAATTCCTGATATTGTCATTCGCCAGGGTACTTCGCTCCTTGTCCCCATTCACTTTGAGTATGGGTCAGGCCAAGCCTTGGGTTGGAGAGAATGGGTGGACCAAGAGTTGTCGGATGTAGAGTTCATGGGTTTGCTATGGCAGGCTGGCGTATTGCAAGCTGTTGTTTCGTCTCGTTGCTTGTCGAACTACAGAGACCTCTTCAATCTTCGCCACTTGGTCCGCCGGTGGTGCACTGCCACCCACACTTTCTTTCTCTCCTGCGGTGAGATCACCGTGACATTAGAGGACGTGGCGAACCAACTTCTTTTACCCATTCTTGGCGATGTTGATCTAAGTATTCTGGAACTATCTCCGGAGGAGGTGGCTGTGGAGGCCGAGTTGAGGGCAAGGATGGCCAAGAACGCCAAGCTATCACATTGGGTCAGTTCTTCTTCCAAGTTTTCTGGCGCCGCTCGCCATGCGGCTTTCATCTCCTTTTGGCTCTGTAAGTTTGTGTTTGGTGCCCGCCCTTACTACGCAATTAAACCTCTGTTTTTTCGTTTGGCTATTAAAATTGCTGCTGGGATAAGTTTGCCATTAGCCCCCATGTTTCTAGGGCACTTGTATGTGCAGCTGGACATCCTGCGGACTGATGAGGACCAGGCAGGGTCCTGCCATATAGTTACTTCTTCGGTTCACAGCACTATCTTGCACCATCTATTGTATGAACGCTGTGCAAAACACTTGACTAAATGCAGACCCGTTCGTTTTGCAAAATAGAAGTATGCTTCCTGTCCGAGGGTGATTACCGACTTTTGTGGCAGGTTTGCATCTGAGTTTTCTTTGGCTTTCCGCTGGTCTGGCTTGAAGCCTATTTACCATCCTGCTGTTGAGTTCTTTGATAAGAGTACTGGGTTTTCTTGGCGAGCATATAGGCACTTGGGTGCGGGTTATACTTGTGAGGATTCTGTTATGGGTCAATTTGTGAACACTGTTGGTACTACTCATCCTTTGGTTGGTTTTGACGAGAGGGGGATCACCTACTTGGCAGCCACTAATGCTGGGTGGCTGCCTTATTTGGTTGATGAGGGAGTTCGATTTGTGTATTATCCTGCCAATCGAGTAAGAAGGCAGTTTGGGTTAGACCAAGATATCCCAGATGATCTTTCTTATCTTGCGGAATCTCCTACTTCTGCCAGGCCCTTCCTGCGGCCTGTGGCTTTTGACTTCTGGAGGCGGCACTTTACTGCAGTCACCGTCCCTAGTTCTTCAAGGGAAGGTATTTGCACTCCCCCTATGCACGAGTATTGGCGGGCTGTAATGACATCTTTTGAGCAGGCTTTAATAGGTAGCCGTGGCTTTTCCTTGATCCCTCCTGACGGCCTTGGCATGGTTGCTTCTGCCAATTCCCGACTAGTGCTTCCTTCCAGGTCCGCGTTAGCGTATGTTACCAAACAGGGTCGATCTTCCCTTCTTAAATGGGATGAGGGGGCTAAAGGATGGCATTGGCTTGCGGGTGACTACCCTCCTGGTTGGGATAAGAAAGTGAAGGTCCTGAACCCTCCTATACTGGGTAAGGAAGGTTCTGTCAAACCCAAGTCTGCCAAGAAAAGAGGTGAGGCGATGTCTTCTGGGAGTGATCTGCCTCCCATGGGCCACATAGTCCTACAGGACTCTCCTCCATCCAAAGCCCGTATTCTTCCTAGCACCCGTTCTACCGCCGGAAAGTCAAAACATACCATTTCGCAGCCACCCATAGATGATCCTCCTTCTAGCAGGACGCGAGGTAGCAAAAGAAGGACATCTCCTCCTCGTGCCTCTACCATCGAACGGAGAGTATGTTGTCTCTAATTTCCTCTAGTCTTTCCTTTACTTGTTTCTGGGTTTCCCTGCAACTAACACTTGTGTGTGTTGACCTCATCTCTCTTACAGTCTAAGCACAGAGAAGATGTATCTGCTGCTCATCCTATTCTTCTTGACGAACCAGAACCTGTGGTATTGCATATATATATATATATATTTACATGTATTTTATGCCTTGAATTGTGTTCTTTCCCTCTTCCTGTGTTGCTGCGGCTTTCTCAGTCACCCTTACTCTTCTCTTCTCCCCCCTTCTTTTTTTTTTTTGTGTGTGGCAGGAGCAGCCTGAGCCCCTTTCCATATACCGTCCTATGGTTGAAGGGACTTCTGCTGAGACCCCAGTCTTCTCTACTGAGCTGGTGCCCATGGAGGGTATTCATACTGAGGGGATTAGGGAGGTTACCCCCACTCCTACTGAGGCACCCATTTCTCAAGAAGGGGCCACTCCTCCTGCTGTCCCGACTGGGATTGCCTCTCCTGCCGCTCCCTTTATTCTTTCCACCAGTGATCCCTTTGCAGCCCTTTCTCAAGCTGCGAAGGAGGATTCCTCCCTGGTATTCACCCCCTCTTCCATCCCCAATTCTGCCATCCACGGGCCTGCTGCAGATTTGTCTTCTGAGGAGTTTGAGGGGGAGGAGAGTGAGGCTGAGTTAGCGAGTACGTACTTCTTTCCTCCCCTTTTTTTTATACACATGTATATATATATATATATAATAATAATAATTTTTTTGATGCTTTCCTTCATTCAATGCCTTCTCGTTCCTAATCGCAGAGGCTTTCACAGAACCAGAGGCTGCAGTAACCGCAGAGTTACAGTCACCCACTCCTCCTGCTATGTCTGCCGTGCCTGTTTCTACCATCCCTGTTTCTGCTTTAGCCACAGCACCAGTCTCTGTTTCAGCCACGACTCCTGTTACTCCCATCTTTACAGTTTCTGGTAAATCTTCTCACTTTTACTGCTTCCTTGCAAACTTATTATTTTCTCATCGCAAATACTCATATTGCATTTCCTGCTTCTTATTAGGTTTGCCTCCCACCGTTTTTTCCCAGTCTGATGCAGGAGGGAGTTCTGCCGCAGTTTCAGACCCCATGATTGAGGCTGCGAATTTCTTCGTCTGTTTCGATAAGCTTGAGACGAATGATCTTGACCCGGCAGATTTCTGGGGAGCAGGTTTTCCTTACGCGGACTTTCACGGCTTCCGAGTTCCCAGTGAGTGTGTTCCTCACTTAGAGGGAGTTTACAGCAGCCGTGGTGACTTCATGCAAGGATTCCGTTTGGGTCGTTCTGCCATGGAACATTTCCTGAAGATGCTGGGGAGTGTGCTAAACGACATCGAGCACAGTTTTATTGATTCTGTTTCTTCTGAAAGGATTCTACAGTGGAAAGCTGCAATGCAGGAGCTAGTTAGCGTGGGCTTCGCTGTGGAGTTCCTTTTAGACCATCTCCGTGAGATTGCTCGGGTCTTCTTTATGAAGAAGGTTCGACCTGCTGTGGATGCCATGGACGCAAGGATTGAAGCTTTGAAGAAAGAGATAGCAGATATAGAGGGCCGTCGTGAGCGCTTGACTGCCAGTATTGGTGGGGATGACCGTTTTGGAGACCAGTCTCTGCTCTCAGGACTTTATTGATGATGGCAGGCTCCCCTTTTATTACATACATACATATATATATATATATTTTTTTTTTGCCAGTACACTTTATTATGGCTTTCTAGGATGCTTATTTAACCTCTTTTTTTTTTTTTTTTGGTAAGACTTATACAATCTGGGGTCTGTATCTTAACTTAATCACCTTTTGCTACTGTTTACGTTATGGAAAGTTTTTTTTTTGTTGTAATACTTAGCATATCTTTCTCATTACATGATTCATGAAAACATACTATAGACTTGTCTTGTGACATGGTCACTTGGAGGAAAACAAATAACAGAGCGTAAAACTAAACTTAGAATTTGTGAAACATGGCTTAGAAGGAACGTGATGCCTTGTTCTCAACTTTAAGCATAGTAGCGCTTCAGCCATTTCCCATTGATGGGATCCACCAGATTTTTGCCATCCATTTGGGTTAGTCGGTAGTATCCATTCGGGTAGGTTTCCCTTACCACGAGGGGTCCCTCCCATTTTGGTGCAAACTTGGATGGTCCTGCCATACCCCTTCTGACATAGTCCGTCACTTTCAACACGAGTTGTCCTTCCGCAAATATTCATTCTTTAGTGATCCTGCCATAGGCTTCTGCCATTTTTTGCCTGTATTTGCAGCCACGCTCCTGGGCTTCTTCCCTTTTTTCGTCCAGCCCCTCCAAATCTTCACACCTCTCTGCCGCAAAGATTTCTTCTTCTTCCTTCCCCTGTATCTGCATGACTCTTAGCGATGGGATTATTATTTCTGCGGGACTTACTGCTTCTGTTCCGTATACTAGGGAAAAAGGTGAGAATCCTGTGGCAGATTTTGGTGATTTTCGGTAAGCCCAAAGGGCATCTGGCAAGTGCATTGCCCATCCTCCCGTATACTCTTGACTCATCTTACTGATGATTTTTATGAGAACTTTGTTAGTTGCCTCTGCCTGCCCATTTCCTTGGGGGTAATATGGCGATGATCGATGATGCTTAATTTGGTAGAATTCCAACATCTTCCTTACTTCGCTATTGACAAATGGCGTACCGTTATCACTGATGATTCTGTGGGGCACCCCAAACCTTATAATTATATTTTCCTTGATAAAGTTTGCCACTGCTCCTCCTGTGGCCTTGCGAAGTGGTATTGCCTCTGCCCATTTGGTGAAGTATTCAGTGGCTACCAGAATCCAGATATACCCACGAGACGGAGGGTTGATTGGTCCCACCAAGTCCAGCCCCCAAGTGTGGAAGGGCCACGGAGTAACCATACTATGCAAGCTTTTGGGGTGTGTATGAATGAGATTAGCCTGTACTTGATAGCTGTGACATTTCTGTACAAATTCTGCTGCATCTTTCTTCATGGTAGGCCAGTAATACCCCATTTGTAGCAGACATCTGTATAGCTTCTTCCTCCCTTGGTGTTCCCCACATTCCCCTGAGTGCACTTCTCTTATTATTTCCTTCGCCTCCTCGGGGCCCAAACATCTTAAGGGGTCCCCACCATATCCTGTTTTGAAAAGAACTTCCTCATGCAAGAAATATCGTGTCGCCAATCTCTTGAGTTTGTAACTCTCAGAATGCTTCTGTGGCAGGATGCCTTTTGTTAGGTATAGTTTGAATGGGCTTCTCTAGTCTTCACTAGTTAGCACGGCATAACTTTCTCCTCTGTCTGCCGCGAGTTGACAGGTCCCACATTGAGTTTGAATCTGGTCGGCATCTTTGCCCATGCTCGGCCAATAAAAGCCCGTTCTTTGGAGCCTGCGGTAGAGACTAATTTCTCCACAGGATCCACAGGTCCTATCATGTACTTCTCTTAACTTTCTCTGGGCTTCTTCCTGCCCTACACACCTGGACAAGACCCCTCCTGGCATCCTGCGATATAATTCTCCCCTCACCAAAGCATAGTCTTTTAACACTTTTAATTCTGCGGCATCTTCATCTTTCATCAAAGCTTCTCTTATGGGGAACCGCCAATCGTTCTCGTCCTGTTTTTCCCGGAACCTTTCCTTCAAGGTTTCAATGATAGATTCTCTTCTTTTACTGACCTCTACCGTGGCACTGTCTCCTTCAAAGGTTATCTACGAGCCCAACGCCGCTAACGAATCCGCAAATCGATTTTCATTTCTTGGGGCATGTTCTATTTCAAAGGTAGAGAACCTTTCCTCCATCTTCTGGGCCATCGCTCTATACGGAGCTAAATTGGGTTCCTTAAGGGAGAAACTTCCCTTGGTCTGGCAGACCACCAGGTTCGAATCACCTAGTACCTTCAAATGTTTGACTCCAACTTCGAGAGCTGTAGCTAGCCTGGTTAAATAGGCCTCATATTCGGCTGTATTGTTTGAACAAGGGAATTCTAGTTTAAATGACAGTGCCACGGCCTTGTCTTCCTCATGATATAAGACTACCCCCACTCCTCCAGACTAGGTAGTGGAGGACCCATCAAATTTCATTATCCATTGTTCTCTCCTTTCTTCTGCCGTGGCTACTTCTCCTGGGACTTCATCATCCAGCAAGAATTCTTCTTCTCCCGGGAACTGCGCCAACAAATCCGCTATTGCTTGACTTCTGACTGCCCTGGGCGTCCCCATTCTCAAGTCGTACTGTGATAACTGCAACAGCCATTGGGATAACCTACCAGAGAGGATTGGTTGTTGCAACAAAGCCTTGATAGCGTGAGACTTGGTCATCAGCCATACCTCATAGGCTAAGAAGTAATGACGTAATCTTTGGGAAGCATATACAACGGCCAGACACGCCCTTTCTGCCCTTGGATAGCGAGTTTCTGCATCTTTTAGAGCACGGCTGACGTAGTATATTGGCTGTTCTACGTTAATTTCGTTTTCCTGAGCGATCAACGCCCCCACAGCGTGTGAACTAGTGGCCAGGTAGAGTAGCAATGGCTTCTTGCGGACTGGGGCTTGCACAGTGGGAAGGTTCATCATGATCTGCTGCAACCTTTTGAAGGCCGCCTGCTGTGCCTCTCCCCAGTCAAAACTTACTCCTTTCTTGAGTAGTCTGGTGAAAGCAGAAGTGATCGAGGCCAATCCAGGGATAAATCTCCGAATATATGAGACTTTTCCTAAGAAACTCTTCAATTCCTTCACCGTGGCTGGCGGCTTCATGGTTGCTATGGCTGTGGCCTTGGCAGGATCCACATTTATCCCCTTGCTATGGACTAGGAAGCCCAAGAATTTTCCCGAGGATACCCCAAATGCACACTTGAGGGGATTCATTCTTAATTTGAAGGTTCTGCATCTTTCAAACACCTGCTTCAACGTGTGAAAGTGTTCCTCTCTTTTCTTTGACTTCATTACTATGTCATCCACATAGTCTTCCAACTCCTTATGCATCATGTCATGAAATATGGCTGTCATTGTCCGTTGGTAAGTTGCACCCGCATTTTTCAACCCGAATGGCATTACTGTATAGTAAAAATTGCCTATGGGTGTCCTGAAGGCAGTCTTCTCTGCGTCCCTTGGTGCCATCTTGATTTGATTATACCCGCTGAATCCATCCATGAATGAGAACATAGCACTTCCTGCCGCGGAGTCTATTAACAAGTCCATGTTTGGCAATGGGAACTCATCCTTTGGGCAGGCTCTGTTAAGGCTTCTAAAGTCCACACAGCATCTTATCTACCCGTTCTTCTTCTTTACTGGCACTATATTGGATAGCCATTGCGGGTGTTGGATGGGTTTGATAAATCCTGCTGCTAACAATTTCTGCACCTCCTTGACTATTTGCCCTTCCATTTCTGTGTGGAATACCCTGGCAGGCTAGGTCACTGGCTTAACTCCTGGATCAACGTTTAGTGTGTGCACTACTAGCCCTGGATCAAGTCCTGGCATTTCATTGTAGTCCCACGCGAAAACATCCTTGAATTCTTTTAACAATTGTATCAACTCTGACTTTTCCTTTGCCGTTAGCCTCGAGCTAACTGAAATAGGTCTTGGTTCCCGCGAGTCAGACTCCAGGTTGACCTCCTCCAATTCTTCTTCTGCCATAACCTGAGGATCCTTTTCCGTCATAGCTTCTTCGTGACTTTCTTTGCTACCTTTTTCTTCTGAAGTATCTAGAATTGCACAACACACCAGATTCTTGTGTTGCCATTCTTGCCCGGGGCCCGCTTGTGTCCCACTCGTGGGCCCCGCGCACCTTCATAACTTGTAAATAATTCTGCCATCAGGAGCTCGGACTCTGACGCATCGCGGCACATTTTTAGTTCCTGCGGCAGGCACTGTTTTCCTTTTCTTCTTACGTGCTAACAGTTCCCTCAAATCGGGCTCTGGATCACCCTGAATTTCTCTCCACCTAGGTACAAAGGTACCAAGTGGCTTTGCTAATGAATTCTCTCCGGATGGTGCCCATTGATCATAGAACGTAGTTTCTACGAGATGAGCTTCCGCTCGTTCGAACGGTGACTGGTTTGCCTTTATGCATATCATCTTACCATTTAATCTTCCTTTTACACACTAGTGATAGGTGGATGGGACTAACTGGTGCTTGTGCAGCCAGGGTCTCCCTAGTAACACATGGTATGAAACTTCTGTCTTTATTACATGAAACCGGGCCATAGAAGCTATAGGGCCCACTTTTAACCATAGCTGAATGTATCTTGCGGTATACTCTCCTTTTCCGCCAAAGCCTGTTACTTCCATCGGGCACCCCTGGATTTTTCTTTCTGAAATTTCCGTTGCTTGCAAAGTGCTCAACGGGATGAGATTTACAGAAGCGCCTGTGTCCACCAAGGCTCTCTTTATAGGGACTTGATTTATAGACGCCGCTAGGTAAAGCGGCCTTCTGTGATCTGGGTATTCCACTTCCATGTCCTTATTGCTGAAGGTGATTTCACTTGATTCTTGTAAGAGGGCTCTGTCCCCTGTGCTTTCTGTAGTCAAACACTCCACCCCTGCTCCGGAGGCGATACTTACCAAAGCCTCCGTGGCTACCTTTCGTTCTCCCATAGTGAACCCCAATTGGTCAAACAAATTCTTAAACCTGGTACTCTGTTGCAGAGTGGTGATAGCCGTGGCAGGTAGAGTTAGATTCTCTTCTTCATCCCCTCCTGGGTCCGCGCAGATTACGACCGCTGCCACACCTTTCCCTTTGTGGTTTGGGAGTGGGTTTGTTTGGACTTCTGACTGTGACAACTCCAGGGTCACTTCTTTGATCCTGCGGTGTATCAGTATGCGAAGCGCCCAACATTCTGCGATAGGATGTTGTACATAGTTGTGCAAGCGGCAGAAGCGTGGGTCCCTTCGTTCTTCCTCCGTGGGTTCTTTTGAGACGTGATTGGGCTTAAAGACCCCGTCTGCTATCCATTTATCCAGCAGCACGTCTAGTTCCTTTAGAGTGCATGGTATGGGTGGGGGGGTATCATATTCCTTCCCTTCTGTCTTCCTTCTTCGCTCACCGGTAGCCACCGTCATTGCTTGTGGAGCATTTCTTTTGTCAGCACTTGGCTTTACTGACTGGGCTGTTCTTCTGGCTTTTTGTAACAACTGTGCGAACTGGGAGATGTCTAGGTTTTCCAAAACTGCTATGTATTCCCGTATCATGTTGGTCATACACATTTCTACCAAGGTCCTCTCTTCACAATGGTCATAGCAGTCGAGCGCAATGTCCCTGAATCTTTTTATGTATTCCATCAAATCTTCGCCGCTCCTTTGCTTGGTTGCCTGCAAGGTTGCCAGCGTTACTGTTTCCTCTCCGTGAAAATACTTAGTACAAAACACATCTACCATGTCGTCCCAAGTTGGGATGGATCCTGGTTTTAGGCCAATGTACCAGGTATACGCTCGGTCACATAGTGATTTAGAAAATTCCCGCAGGCATAAATCCTCATCTGCCGCATATGGGCCCAGAGTATCTATGAACTTGCTCACGTGTTCAACGACGCTTCCTCTTCTGCCATCGTATTAGGCAAAAGCCCGTGGCTCGTACCTCTCAGGATATGGTTTGCTGAGCACCTTTAATGGATAAGGGGGCCTGCGTGCATAAAACCTTTCTTTAGGCGCTCTAGCCCTCTCTCGCTCGAGGAGAGTTGCTACCTCTGCCATGGTAATGAAGCGTTGCTCGGTATTCTGAGGAACTAGTGTTTCCTCCTTGTCTGTCACATGATCTGGAACATGCTGACTCCCCTTCTCTTTCGTCTTTTCTGCCTTCAGCTGACGGATCTCCTCCATCATTTGTTGCTGAGAGTGTTGCAGTGATTGTAACATCTCAATGAAAGTATTGGTGTTGTCCGCGGGATCTCTTAGTGGTGGCTGGGGACCAGCCCCCATTCCATTAGCGCCTTCTGCTTGATTAACCTGCTGTTGGCTAGGTGTGGTTGGCCTGGACTCTGCTTGTGATGGTACGGCGCTCATGTTTCGCGTCGCTCTAGACTTTGGTGGCATTATTCTGTGAGGGATCTTGTGTTTCGTCCCTAACTTCTTTCCCAATCCCCAGTGGAGTCGCCAATTGTAAAGGGGGGGGTCTCGGGCAAGCTCTTGCCGCACTAGGCCCGGATTGCTTCTGGGTGAGGAGTTGGGACCGGCCCTATTGGAGCACACCTTGGCCCGGGTTGTGCACAATCTTTGCCGCGTCTGCCAAAGTCTATTTAAGAACTCACAGCAGGCAGAGTCATTGTCAACAATTTATGGCAGGCAGACAGAAAATAGAAAAATATATAAAGAAAATTGCATTCACTGTTTCTTTCGCAACAAACAAGATAAATAACTTAAAGGCCCTGTTTCTAAAGAGAAACACTTAAACAAAAATAGTAGAGCGAGATTAGTAAAGCAAATAACGAGTTTGCCATATTTTGTATTGCCGCAGGATTCCAACCATAAAAGGGAAAACTACTCCCTCAACGCAAATAAGTTCACTGAGTGAAATTAGTTGCTTTGAGAGGACAGCCCCAAATGGTATATGCCCAGGTATAGATTTTGTGTTGCCTCTTGAGGACAAGGCTATTGAGGGAGAGAGGGGGTTAACCCATTTGGGTGCATGCTTGCCATACGCACTCTGTTTTTTCTTTCTCAGAACTTTCTTCACTCTGTTTTCTTTCAATTCTTTTCGCGCTGTTTTTCTTTCTTTCAATTCTTTTTCTTTTGTTTTTTTTTTCTCCCCTTTTTTGTACACAGCCACGGGTCCCTTATATAGGGCCTGCTGTGGCTGATTTTACTGTTCTAACCTCTCTATGGCTTTACTCTGTTATCGTAGCCTTTTGCCATTCACTTACCGGGTCAAAATGGTTCTGACCCACCAATGACCCGTGGCTCTCAGACAGCGAAGGTTCCTTCTCCACTTCGCTCAGTGTGTTTCCTTTCCCTCTCGGTCTCTCATGGCATGCACCTAGTGGTTCTTACCCACCCTTGCCTCTTTTGGTAACATGTCATCCCAGCAGGACTGTGCTTACCAAAAGAGTCTGGGTAAGAAACACGGAATGGGTTTCCGCTCCTCTCCCCACCGCCAGACCATGCCCTCACCCATGACGTCACCCTTTCCCATAGTGGCTGGGTATGGGTTGGTGATGTCTGGGTCGTTTGCATGCGTTACCTTGTTGATGCTTCGTTCGTTTGCCGAGGTCTGAAAAATGAATGCGCATATCCTGCCGTGCGTTTTTTGGCATTTTCTGATGTGAATCGTTTCTCCGGTAAGCCAACGCCCTTGTGCTGTCCCTTTCCTCGGAAGGTAGAGTTCTGTAGGATCAGCTGGACTTCCCTTGAGTTTAGGCGTTTTGCTTTGTGGCCTAGCCTCCCCTGCCATGCCAAGTTTGCTATTCCTGCTGCTCATCTCGATCCTGCTGGGCTCTTTTGAACTTGCCACGTGCTCTCCTTCTCAGTAGCCCAGTAGGGTTGCTAGGCCTTTTCATTCTCTCCAATGTCCCTTTTTTTGTGGACATCCCTGGCCCATTTTGGTTTTGTTTCACACATGTATTTTTGCTAACTCACTTTGGGCTCTCTTGGCCGAACTTTCTCTGTAAACTTTATCCTTTAGGCTCATGGGTTCTCCATTTGCCTGTTACTCTCCTTTTTTTTTTCTTATTGCAGTGGGCCTGCTGTGACCCATTCTTTCTTTTCCCTCATCCTTTTCACAGATTTGTTTCTTTACTCTTTCCGGGCCTATCCAAGCCCATTTGCTTCTTCCGGGCCCATTTCATGGACCCATGCACATGCCTCCTTCTTCTTTTTGCTGTTTCTTCCTGCGGCTTTGGGCCTTGGGCCTGCTGGGCTTTAAAAAAAATGAGCCTCAACACATATATGCAACCTGCAAATTTTTTAAAATTTACAAGCCCAGATGGAGTGGATTTTAGGTGGCTTAAGTTGTAAAATAGCAACTAGAAGATGTTTACATCTCCAATGGTAGTGCTCTAATAAGGAGCAGGTACAACCGTACGGGGTAACTAAGTGTTTTGACTTTGTGTTTTAATTTATTTTAAGAGAAGACTTTGTGTTGAATAGTGAATTAGTATCATAATTTTTTTATTGGGTAATATTAATATGATAACTCAAATATAAATTAATTGATCTAGTTCCTCCACCACAGCGAACCTTAGTTAGATTCAAGCATGATATACTTTTTAGTTATTGGAAGAGCTAGCCCAACAAATAAATCTATTACAAAAGAGTTCGGTTTTATAAAAAAATCGGTAGGTTCTCCACTATAAGTGGTGGATTATTAAAATACCTATAATTATTAGATTGATTGGCTCTTAACTTAACAAGTGCAAAAAAAGTGCATCAATGAGCTGATTTGCCTCCCTAAAATTATATTAAACTTCAGACCTATGGAAATCATGCAATTATTGAGCAGGAGCTCCGTCATAAGATTATTCAATGAATGGTCATCTAATTCCACGTAAAAGAAAATTAATTCCAAGATTTAATTTGGTAATTCAAACAAAACTTATGGCTCCTCAGAGCATCTCCAATGGTATAGCTAAATGCAAAATATTCTCTATAATAGAAAATGAGACCAAAAAAATAGTTTCCAATAAATTCTATAAACTCTAAATTTTTTTTGGCTCATGAACAGTAGCTCATCAAATCTGATGGGCTACTGTTCATTCTTCAAAAGTTTTTTTCTATTATAATAATTAGGTGTTGAATAAAAAAATGTTAGAAAATATGTAGTTGTTAAAAAAAGAATAAATAATGAATAAAGAAATAATATTTAAATGAGATAGAAAATGTGATAGAAAATCTATTGAAAAATGTATTTGAAAAAGTGAGTAAATATAAGGTAAAAATCATTGTTCATTCTTCTAACAGTACAAAAATTTGATGAATTTGCTGGAGATGTTCTCAGTCCTCTCTATCTAAGGATTTGTTTTTCTTGACATTAACTTGTCTTGTAAAATATATTATACTTTGTCGGAAGCTGTACAGGAATCGCAGACGATTCCCATATAGACCTGGTACTGCCCAAAATTGTTTTTAGAATCAAACCCTTTTTTATTATTATTCTAGACGTTATTGTCTTAGTTCAACTAGGACCAAGTAGTAGTTCATCAAAAAAACCAGGACCAAGTAAAGCAGATAGAAATTTCCCTCTCATGCTAGATGTTTCTAAAATAAATATATTTTATTCTCCACTTTTGAAACGTGAGAGCCCTAGAAAGCTAGAACTAGAAGAAGGAATTGACAAACACAGGCCGTTTAACCCATGACCATGAGCATAACCAGACTGAACAACCTGATTTGACTGCCAACAAAGTTGATGCTAATATGTATATGAGTTCGGTTAATAAATACTGCATACATTAATCATCTATTTTTAGAAAGTTTTTATTGAGAATTGAAAAAATTATTAAATTAGTTAATCATTTTTTTATAATTTTTTTTTCTAAAATGGTTTACTAATGTATGCCCTAAGGGCACACGTTAATAAAACCCTATGTATATTACCATAGTTTTTGTCAAGGGAAGGTAGGCAAGAAGTCTACAGAAAGTTCTATAAATATAAGAATTATTTTGAAGGTAGTTACCGTAGTTTTTCCTTTTTATCGTCTATTTTATATGAATTGGATTCAATCTATATTTGATGTAACTTTAAACTATATTACATCACGTAATATTTTTCTACATGAGTAGGATTAAATTTCTTCTTAACGATACATACTTACAAAATTTCAAAATGATCTAAAATCAATAATTATGTCATTGATTAAATGTTTAAATTGCCAGTTTTTGTATTTAAAATTTTGCATAAAAAAATGAGTTTTTATATAAGCTATAATTATGTCATCAATTCAAAAAATATTTTATGTTGAAACAAAGAATTATAACTATTTGTGGTTATAGTTTTGAAATATTATATTTTTTATTTAAAAAAAAAAAAACCATCTAAACACGTTTAAAGAGGATAATGTAACTTTATATGAACTAGTAAGAGGTAACCAATTAGTGAAGGTCCAAAAGGATAGTGTGCAAGGAATCTATAAACAAGTGTTAGCTAAGTGTATAGCCACAATTAGACAAACATCATCTCTTTTTTCCTTTCTCTTTAAATAGGGCGGGGGATTTGAAAATGAAACCTGAATGTCTTTGTTAAAAATATGAAAAAAGTGCTAACCAATTAAGTTATAAGGCTTTTAGTATGACAAATATTACCTTGACAATGTTTGGTTGGAGGGATGAAAAAGTGGGAATATAAAAACTGTTGAAATGATAGAAAAGTAAAAGCATAGAAAATATGTGTTTTCTATCATGTTTGTTTAGTAGAGTGGATGGAAAAGTTGAAGAATAAATAGTAAATTACTCTTATACCGTTATTATTGAAAGTAAAAGAATGAAAAGTGGGATAGTTTTGTACTATTCTTCTTAATGACATTTTCTCTTATCTTTTCTCCCTATTAAGGGAAAAAAAATGGTAGGCCCAAGTGGAAAACTCTATCCATCTCATTCTCTCCTCTCTGTGCGCTTAAAAAAAATCTAGGACCACATTTTTATGCTACAACTTTGCCACAAGTGTAATGTAGCAAACTGTGACTGGTTGAAAAAAGAAGTGGGTTTATGCAAAAGTAACATACAGTTATAGTTTGCCGATAATTGTGGAAAATTGTGTAGTCAAGGTATAGTGGGGAAATGAGCATTTGCCCTTAATTTACAAACTATGTAGCAAAATGCTCATATTTTGAAATTATTTAACAAAATGTCCCTATTTTTTAAACTCGATTTTAACAATCAAGTTTATGTGTAAAACTCGATATCTTCAAAATCGAGTTATATGAATATTTTTAAGTGGAACTCGATATTTGTAATGTCAAGTTTCACTTAAATTTTCAAAAAAAATTAAGTGACAAAATATGCATAGAACTTGACATTACTAATGTCGAGTTCCACCTGTAACTCGATTTTATTAAAATCGAGTTTTAAAAACAGATGTATTTTGTTAAATAGTTTCAAAACAGTGACATTTTGATACATAATTTGTAAATTAGAGATAAATGTACATTCTACCAGGTATAGTCCTAAAATTACGTACTTTCTACATCTATTACTGTACACGCATCTATTTCTAATTGGTTAGCTCCTAGATTAGTGGAGTTGGTTGAGATTAGTGGAGTTCGTTACAGGCGCGCGGCTATAACTATTACCAATAAATTAACTTCTTCCCCTTGTTTCTCACTGTAAGAGTAAGAACAGACAAATTGAATAAGAATTAAGCTTCGGTCACGAATTTGTATAGCTTGTGTTTTTTTACAGATACCCCATGTTCCATTCACATTGGTGGGGACAAGAAAGTCGAATTTAGCAACTGGAGTGGGCAACATGTCGACTGTCGACATATTTAATGCTAGTATGAAAATGAAAACCTTAGATTTATGTTGGGCGGGCCTCATTCAATTTAATGAATTTGCAGTTCCTATTAGAAGTGGACAGAAAAAAAAAAGGCTTGACCGTCATTTGACTTAAATAGAGACAATATATATATATATATATATATATATAAACACAATTTTTGTGTTACAATCTTGAAGTAATAGACTATAAATGATAAAAGAAAAGAAAAATGGTAAATAATCGCCTATAATCTGCCATATAATATAAGTTGTGACACAAAAATTATGATTGCATAGAACTTTAAATAATAATATCATTACATTAACAGGCTAGTAAAGAGAACGTGTATAATGGATCAAAGCCTAGGCAAGATTCCCCATCTAAGAAAAAAAAAATAAAAAGTTGACCTGATGATAACAAATCATTGCCTCGTTTTACACGCAATTTGACTCAATCAACCCAATTGCTACGTTGAATTTAACCACTCAAACTTGAGGAAAATACATCAAGCCCTAGATTGATTTCTGGTAAAACACAGAATTACCTAAACTTCTGAATGTAACATTAGACTTGTTTGTAATTTTGTTTCATGTTTAAATTATTAAAAGTCATGTTCACGGTACTTTTAGGGTAATTGTTAATAAATCATATTAAGAAAGTTTTCAACACCATTTTTACGAAAAATATAAAAAATTGTTAAGAAATTTTTTTTTTGATAATTAAAAAATTAATTACTTTATTATTTTCCCATAAATGTTTTTAAAAATAGTTTTTAAACTAATACCTTAGAGCATTCGTTAACATTTCTCAATTATTAAACATTCCTGAAAAACAAATACTCATTGATTACTCATGCGATGATATTGTGTCCATATTACCACACAATGTTTTGAGTGTAACACATAATTCTTAAAGATAAATATTACCATATAATTAAAATTTCACATATAAGAAAGTTTTAAAAAAAATATTTAAATGTCACACTCAAAACCCCAAATACTCGTGTTTTTTGGAGAAATCACTCGGGATTTTGTATACTATATTTTTTTTTTTTTTGATGGGATTTTGTATACTATGTTTCTTCTATTATTGTTGCCATTTGTTTAGCTACATTACCAAATTAGAGTACCATTCAAAGTCAAGCTCACAGAATACGAAAGGCACATGCCCCAGCAACCCTTATAAAATTCATCTCATCCGCTTAAGCTTGCAACCATTGACATTGTCAGTAACCAACCTATTCTTCAGCAATGGCCTCCCAAACTAGCCAACCTCACTTTGTCTTGATACCACTCATGGCACAAGGCCATATGATTCCCATGATAGACATGGCCAGGCTCTTTGCAGAGCGTGGCGTTATTGTTAGCTTGGTCACAACCCCTTACAACGCCTCAAGATTTGACACAATTGTTCGTCGAGCAAAAGAGTCTGGGCTCCCACTTCGCCTTGTACAAATCGAGTTCTCATGCCAAGAAGTGGGACTTCCTATTGGGTATGAGAATCTTGATATCCTACCTTCACCAGACTTGCTAAGAAAATTCTACAAAGCTCTTAGCTTGCTACAAGAACCACTAGAAAAACACCTCGAGAAACAAAATCCCCCTCCAACTTGCATTATATCTGACAAGAGCCTGTTTTGGACGTCAAAAACAGCTCAAAAGTTCAACATTCCAAGGCTTGTTTTTCATGGCATGGGCTGTTTCTCACTTCTAAGCTCGCATAATATCAAATACTACAATGCTCATCAATCGGTCACTTCTGACTCAGAACCTTTTGTGATTCCAGGACTGCCCCAAAGAATTGAAATAACAAAAGCCCAGCTGCCAGGAACATTTGTTACACTTCCCGATATTGATGATTTCCGAGACAAGATACAAGAGGCTGAATTAACAGCTTACGGGGTTGTAGTAAACAGTTTCGATGAGTTAGAGAATGAGCGCGTTGAGTTGTACAGAAAGGCTATTAACAAGAAGGTGTGGTGCGTTGGACCAGTTTCTTTATGTAACAAGGAGAATTTGGACAAGTTTGAGAGAGGCAACAAAGCACCAATTGATGCGCATCAATGCTTGGAATGGCTCAACTCGATGAAACCAAGGTCAGTTATTTATGCTTGTCTAGGTAGTTTATGCCGCCTTGTTCCTTCGCAACTAATTGAGCTTGGGTTGGGTCTAGAAGCATCAAATCAGCCATTCATTTGGGTAGTCAAAACAGGACCAGAGTTAGAGGAGTGGTTGTTGAAGGAAAATTTTGAAGAAAGGATCAAAGGGAGGGGGCTCTTAATCAGGGGATGGGCTCCACAAGTATTTATTCTATCCCATCCAGCAATAGGAGGGTTCCTAACACACTGTGGTTGGAACTCAATAACAGAGAGCATGTGTTCTGGGTTGCCAATGATAACTTGGCCTCTGTTTGCCGAGCAATTCTTTAATGAAAAGCTAGTTGTTGAAGTTTTGAGGATTGGAATTCGGGTAGGTGTGGATATCCCTGTGAGATGGGGGGATGAAGAGAGAGTTGGGGTGTTGGTGAAGAAAGATGAGGTTGAGAAGGCCTTAGTTATGTTGATGGATGAGGGAGAAGAAGGTGAAAAGAGAAGAAAGAAAGCAAGAGAACTTGGAGATATGGCAAGAAGGGCAATGGAAAAAGGAGGATCTTCTCAATTGAACTTGTCAGTGTTGATTGAAGATATAAGAAGACAGTCCACTCAAGACTAAGGAGAAGTACTGCTCGGAGAAGCTGCTAATGGCCATTAGTTCAGTCCCTACGTTTGTGTAAGTCTTCTAAGTTTTATTTACAAATTTTTATTTTGGTAATAACAAGGCTGCACACATTGTTATATACAAAGAACACACATTTACTTTTTCGTAGTGAATTCGTGACTTGAAGTTGTGATTTTTAAGTCACAAGTTTAGTACAAAAAGGCAAACGTAGGTACTTTGTGTGCAATAATTTGTGTGAAATAAAAACTACGCTTTTAATTTACATATTAATTTCATCGGGAACATCCTATAAATAAAAGTATATATATTGCAATAAAGAGTATAAGGTTTTAGCAAAAACAATAAAGTGTTAAGGGGATTGACAACCTTTTTCTAATGCTTTTGATTTGAATTCCAGTCATATTATATTATAATTCTAATAATTTGTCTACATACCTTTTTCGGATTATTTGTATGTCACTAATGCGAAAAGGCAATAATAAATATTACCCGTTGACTCGCCAATATGGTTTATGTAGTTTGTGAGATAAGTAAATGGCAATTTCTTTTCATTATTTAAATAAATAAATAAAACCAAGCAATAATAAATATTACCCGTTGACTCGCCAATATGGTTTGTGTAGTTTGTGAGATAAGTAAATGGCAATTTCTTTTCATTAGTTAAATAAATAAATAAAAACCAACAATTTCTTCTTAGAGCCATTATCCAAATATTCCAATGATTTAGAAAATGCTCACGGATCTATATGGTGAACTACAAAATATACATGTCTGACAGATGGATGGGTTACAAATCTACGATTCTAACGTGAGTTTAATATAACGATTTTAAAGGACTATTTATTAAATCCTAAATCCTAATCGACGTTTTCTAAATAATTATGGATCTAATCATAATTAGTAGACAAATAGACATCCAACCAATAAATAATATTTTGAAGAAATTCGAAGGGGGTTTTACTATATAACATGTTTAACCCCACTTAACCCAAAATGTAAGTCTATAAATATAGACCCAATTATGTTCTATCTCGGGTGAAGTTAAGATCACAACTCACAAAAATACTTAATTTATTTACCCCCTTACACATGAATTATTAAAAATAAATAAAAATTTGTGAGGGACAAGTATGCGATAATAGACAAATTGGATGTTGTTGTGAATTCTTTTGTAAATTTTTGTTGTGACTCCAGCTTTCTTGTTCTAATTTCTCAAGTTATTTATTTTTCCTCCATATTGGACTTTCACTCCCATTTGTACCCAATAATCTCTTGACATGAATTAAACAAAAATTTCATTTAAAAGGGATTGACGTGTGAACCAAAATATTTTGAACGTTAGTTGATTTATATTTATTTTTAATTTTACATGAATATAAAGAATTATGTATGCAAAAAGATCTTTATTTTCTAGAAACAAGCATTAGAGTATCTTCAGCAAATTCTCCAAATTTTTGTACTGTTTGGAGAATGGACAGTGACTTTTACCTTTTAACTACTTACTTTTTCAAATACACTTTCCAACAGATTCTCTATCTCATTTAAATATTATTTCTTCATTCATTTCTTATTCTTTTTTTATCATCATTTATTCTTCCTATATTCATCCCAACAATTATATTTTTCAATAAAAAGTGTTACGTCTACAACATTTTTCGCAATATTTTCACAACAAAATTTATGTGAAAAGTTGTTACTAGTTCTAATTTGAATCCACCACTAAAATTATTTTTTTACTTACTAATATTAACTAATAACAATTTGTTACTTAAAATTTATTGTGAAAATATTGTGGTAACATTTCTCAATTAGGATTTTTTATTCTTTATATTATTTCTCCTTTCTCTCATTTCATTTCATCCATACTTTTCATTTCTTTTTTTTCTTGTTTTTCTCCTCCACACACACGCTGTCCTATCTCTATCCTCCCCTCTTTTATTTTCTTTTTCTCCCTCATTCAAGAACATTCCAACAAGCAGCTCTCATTCTTTTTTTTTTTTTTTCCTAGCTCTCTTGCTCTTTTTTTTTTTACTTGATTCCAGAACATTTGTCCCCAATGCAGTCTAGATGGGTCATCTTCGTCCCAAAGCACTTGGCCCAGCCTGAAGCTGTCGCTCATCTTCGTCGCCAACGCAGTCCAGATGGGTCAGATGGCTTCTGCCTTCTATCTTCTTTCTTTCTTTTTTTTTCTTTTTTTTTTTTTGTTATGATTTGATTAATTTTAAATTTGTGTTTTTGAGTTTGTATTCTAATAATCTGATTATGCTTGAGTTTAGAGATGTTTGGGAGAAGCACTATTGCAACTTCAAAAAAATTTTGGAAAATTTTTGGATTTAGAGAATCTATTGGAGGGTTAACAGTGTGTGAACAGTGGAGTTTTCTCTCCAAAAAATAGATATAGACTATCTATTGGAGATGCTCTTAAACTTATACTTTCCACTTAGTTATCAGTCTTATAAGATATGTTTAAACTATTTGTTGGTCAACATTACATAAATAAAAGTACCTTTATGCAAGGTAGTTGAAGTGTAATGTGAACACGAACAATTGCACTTCAGATGTGTTTAGTAGAGATGAGTATGGGAAGGTAGTTAAGGCTTGGATTGAAAAACTAGGTTCGGTTTGGGGCATGACTTAAACAAAGCTTAAGTGTCTCTAGAAGACAAACATTGAAATAATGTTGCACTTAGAAACTTAGGAAGACTAGATTCACAATGCAATTTCTTTGCCTCCTCTAGGATTATAGAGGAATTTCTTCAAAATTATAGAGGTGAAGTGGAGAGGTACTCACCCAATACCTCAAGGATTCGTTTGGTTGGAAGGATAGAAAATAAGGAAGGAGTATAAAAGTGAGTGGATAGAAAAAATTTAGTTTTCCTTTCGTGTGTTTGTTTGAGGGAGTGGAAAAGTAAAGAGGTGAAAAACTCTTTTGTTTGATAGAGTAAAAAAGTGAGAAAATAAAAAATGTAGCTTGAATAAATTTACTCATATGGCCCTGGTACACAAAAAACAATTTTTAAAAATAGTTTATAAAAATTAATTTTTTTAATTGCCGCAAACTAACCCAACTATTAAAACATATAGCATAAAAAAGTTGTATTTGATATAAAAAATAAAAAGAGACAAAACTTGGGCACTACTATACTTGAAGAAAGAAAAAAAAAAGTGGGGGTAGGCAGGGAATAGTGTAGCAGGCAATAGCAGTAACATTTTCAAAAAAGAAAAAAAGAAAGAAGAACCAACATTAAATTAATAAATAAGATGAGGGTAGATGGGTAATTTCACATCAAACCTAGTTCTTTCCCTCCTTTCTCTCACTTTTTCTTCCCAAATTGGGGAAAACACTTTTTTTCTCCCTCCAACCAAACACCCTCCTCTCCCCTTTTTCTCTCTTATTTTATCTCCCCTTCTATCATGTCACCCCAACCAAACACAAAGTCTCTAAAAGACCAACATATGACACAATTGACTAGTACCCTTTGTCTCTCTAGAATTATAGGGGAGTGGAGTGCTTTTGAATAAGTTTTTTCACTTTTATTTATAGTGGAGAATGAAGGTTCTAGAAAAAGGGAGCATAAAGTTAGGAGCATAAAAGGATGAATGTTGAAATTTTAAAATTAATGGGACCAAGTGCAAATCAACATTTAGTCTAGCTGTATGTTTGCCGATTGGCAAATGGTTGGCAAGTGATTGACACTTGGACCTAGTGCCTTTCTATTTGCCAAGGCACTTGGACCTTGAGCGACCTTGAGCCAGCCCATATAACACCTTCTTCTTCCTTCAATCAATTCTTTGATTTTTTTTTTTTTGAATTTCAACAACCCAATCAGCCTCAAATCAGATATCAATAACCCTTAATTTCATCAAATTTATTATAATTACAAATCAATTATAGCCAAAATCAAAAAATTATTAATGTTTGATCATTAGATTAATCAAGTGTGTGCAACCTTAACTTTTTAATGTTTACCTAGACTAATATGATCATGACACATCATCATTTTCAAATTAATCATAAATAAGCTCATTAATGTAAATGCATTTCTACTGATGAAATTTGATTCTTCAAAATATTTCAATTCAATGGTCGGATCCAAACCTGTGACCAGCCATTCAGATTGTTACAACCTTGAGATTTGTTTTATGAGGAGTAATTGAGGATTCAATAGTCAGAATTAAGATGCAACATTCAAGGTGTGAAATTACCCTTTTGCCCTTTATGTGAGATTAAATGCATTTTGTAAAATGGGGTGTTTATATTCACCATATATCTCAATTTTTCTTCTCAATCAAACAAATGAAATTTATATGAATTTTCCATCTTTCCACTTCTTTATTATTCCAACCAAATACACATGGTAAAAAATAAATAATTTATATACTTCTAATAAATTTTCATCTATTCTAACAAAATGAATTTTTTTATTAAAAAAAACACAAGAATAATAAAATGGAGTATAAATTGCGTGCAAGTATATTCAGGCCAGTCAACAGCAATGGATCCAGCCCCGAAAAGGCGAAGCCCAATTGACAAGTATTTTGGGCAATAAAAATTAAAAACCCAAAAAACCCAAATATCAAGAACGAAATTAAAAAAAAAAAAAAAATCATCCATATTACAAATTTACAGGTACCGTAAATGATATGATTTAACAATTTAGAAGAGAAAAATAGATCGTCTCATGATACAAAAGTAATCAATTTGGTAATTTGATATAAGTGCTGGGCGTTTCTCAAAAAAAAATCTATATTGGAGTATATAAGAACATTCTCATCAGCTCTCTCATAAAAAATACCATTTTGACACACCAAATACTTACTTTATCATTTTAGCACATCATTTTACAATTGACTATTTATCAGATGTTCTATTCTCCCCTTCTAAACATTAAAATAATATATACAACACATTAAAATAACATATTTCCTCAAAACCCAATCTATATACAGACACACAGCCCCATGACAGTCACCACCAACCAAGTACCAAGAACCACCGCTACAACCACCGCCACAACAACAAAAACCTCAACAAAAGAGGAAAAAAAAAACTCAAAACTTTCAACAAAACCCCATCGTACATAGCACAAACCGCCACCACCATAACCAAGCACAGCCCGCCACCACCACCTACAGGTACAACCCGCCACCACCAATAAAAATCCACCAGCCGCCACTGCCACCCAATAATACTTAAAAAAAAATCTCCAAAATCAACACAAAACTATCCCTAAAAAAAGAGCTTGAAAAAGAATCAACTTACCCATAATCACAATCACATGGAATCCACAACTGAAGGGGGGGGGGGGAGTGTGAGATCAGAATTAGAGATCTCCACGGTGACAGCCTCATCGGTGAGGCTGAAATCCACACCAAGGCCAAACTCCACGGCGACGGCCGATCTCAATGGCGACGACGAGGCCGAACTCCACAGTGATGGCTGATCTCAATGGAAATGGCCTAGGCAGAGGGGAAAAAAAAAAAAGACAGAGAGGGAGAGTGACAGGAAAAAAAAAAAGAAAGAGATAGAGAAGGCGTAGAGAAAGTGACTGAAAAGAAAAAAGGGGGAAAAAAAGAAAGAAAAAGGGAGAGGTGGAAGTTCTGGAGAAAGCAAGAAGAAGAAAAAAAAAAAAGGAAGAGAGGTGAGAACTGAGAAGATGAAGTGAGGCGGAGAAAGAAAGAGAAAAAAGAAAGAGAGAGAAGAAAGAGTCATAAATGAAGAGAGAGAAACGAAATAAAAAAGCATTTTTTATTATAGCACATCTATCCGTACCGTTCCAAAACTGAAACGGTACTGTTCACGTGTGCCAAATTTTATAGGATATAGAACACCTCATGAGAAGAGTTTTTTGGTGTTTGGTATGCCAAATGTCAAATATTTGGTATTTGGCACACCTGATGAGAATGCTCTAAGTACTGGACAGATAGAATCAGTCTGTCATTGGAAGTGGCCACGTGGGTTAATAATTCAAGACAAATAAATTTAAATAAATAAATAAACAACAACAATAACTGTCTGGTAACTGGTAACTGGTAACTAGATAGTTACTCGAATTACTGTACTTTTGTGCAAGAAAACTAATAAGTTTAGAATAGGCAAGACCTTCATCGACTAGGTAGGAGATAGGAGTAGGACAGCGTTACAACATTTTTTTTTTTTTTTTTTAAAATTTTTAAAATGCATGTTGGAATGGATGCAATTGCTACGAAACTGTCTAGGAAGTAAAATCAATGCAAAAAACAAATCATGTGATCCTTTATTATTTAATGCATATACAATCATATTAAATTTTTGCTAGTATAACGATATTTTCATATAAACCACTAATACACACTTTTTACACCATATTATTTTAACAAATGAGAAAGAAATTGTAAAATTTTATACTTAAGCTTGATTCGTTGATTACAAAAACCACATGTTTAAGTAAGGTACAAAATTTACATCAGCTTGATTTATTCGTTACAAAAACCACATGTGTAAGTTAAGTGTTACTTTTCTACATATCTTATATCCTCAAGGGATACTTATAACTATTAAACGTGACTTGTGAGTAGAATTAGTGCCAGAGTAACAACAAAAGCAAATTTACAAATTTAGAAAACCAAAAACAAAAGGAAAAAGTAAAAAGGGCTTGAGGGTAATAATAATAATAATAAAATGACCCAACAAATTTTTACGTGACCTTTCTCAATTCTTAAAATATTAATGATAAGAGGATTATAGACTTATCCATACATAATGTGGGTTTGGATCCATGTTTGCGTTTCTTTTATTTTTATTTTTTTTCTTTTATGTTGCAGTTATTAATTTTTAGAGACAAAATTTACTGTTCATAACAGTGCATGCACTATTCATACACTGTGCATGCACTATTCATACATTTGAAAATATTAAAAATTGATCTCACGGCACTATTTACACATTTAAAAATTATTTTGCTACAGTATTTTTAGTTTTCAATTTCAGTAAAAATAAGTTATATCAAAACGGGCCTATAATATATTGTAATAGACTTATCCATACATAATATATTTTCAATGTGTTTTACCAAAAAAAAAAAAAAAAGGATAAACTGGTAGAAGACAAATTCAATAGACAAATATCGTAGAAGTCAGTAGAGTCAATACCTGTTACACACTTTGAAATCTTGAATTTCCTCTCGTCTTCTCTAAGATCTTTCTCTTCTTATCAATGGCTGTAATTATATAATTATTAAAAAAAATACTCTTTTTTTTTTTAAGGAAAAAAAATCACTCTTACTAGTAAATAAATTCGGTTAAGAGAGAGATAATTGGTAGAAGCCAAATCTAATAGACACAGATCCCATAAGTCAGTATAGTTAGTACTTGTTATACACTTTGAAGTCAGTAAAGTCAAAACCTGTTACACACTTTGAAGTCTTGAATCTCCCCTCATCTTCAAACAATCCTTTTTTCCTTTTTTTCCCACTTCCACTGTCTCCATCCTCAACCCATTGCAACAATTACTTTCCATTTCACATTCCTTCATAGATCACACTCCCTCGTACTCCAAATGGATATATATATATATATATATATATATATATATATATATATATCTTGTAGGGATAAGGCGCCCAAAAGTATATATTGGGCCTTGGCCGAGGACCGTTGAGTGATCCGAGGACATATAAACAGCATTAAAGATGTAAGACTCAGAGCCCCATAAGTAAGCTACAAATGAGAGGATTGGGGAAGGTAGGCCGATGAGGAATATCCCATCGGCTAAACGGAGCGAAGATCAAAATGTGTGTCCTATCATCCAAGATGACATTCTAGGAAGTTCTATTGATAAGAACATGCATTATGAACGTACAGGAGGGATGGAAGTTAAGAAATATCTAAGAGAAAGCTGTTACCACTGCATTGAATGCTCTGTAGCTAACTCTCTGGCAGTATTAATGAGGAAGTGACATCTGAATAGTGCTTTTTAGCCTTATAGCTATCCCTAAAAATTTCAGGAGAGTGCTGATGGGATAGGGATTAACACAAGCAATCAATTGTCCACGTGGAGGGTAGAAATGAGAAGGGAGAGATAGTATAAATTAGAAGGAAGGCCCTAAGAGAAAGGGATCAGAGAATTAAAAAAGAAACATTGTAGCAATTAGAACTGTATTTGTCACCAACTTCAAGTAATATATACAAGAACTGATCTCCTCGAACTATACCAAGGATAATTTTCCTTAGATAAAACTAGTCCACTTTTACTTTATTGTTATCTGGATCCATTATAATTGTTACTCAGCTCATTATAACCTAGTTTTCCAACCCACTCTCTACAAATTTATTGTATTGGGCTCATTGGGCCTAGATCCACTTACTTTTGGGCTTAGGACTCAAATTGCATCCCTACATATCTCATCACCCAAAAAGAAAAATTGAAAAAAAATGTATAGGATTTCTTGGTTTATTTGATAATTATCTTCTTGAGATATGCTTGGTTATTTTAGGATTTGGTGGGTTTTTTTACATACGTTTATTTGTTTCTAAAATTTTTAGTTTATTTTATTTTATTGCAAGTCATGATAATTGCAAGTTACCTTCTAGGTAATTGTACACATTTTAGTTTATTTTATTTGGCTGTAAATATGATAAGGTAGGCTTGGTTCTGTTATTGGGAAATTTTAATGCTCAAATTGGTATGAATGTGTTGTACTTAATTAGTTTTTCCATTAACGCTTCTTTTGTTTTAAAGTAAAATATTTTCTTATTTTCATGTATTTGTTTACCGGTAAGATATAGTCAAACTTGTAAAATGGAGAGTTTATATTCACCATTTTTATTTTTATTAAAACAAAATTTATTTTAATTTTTTATATTTTTCACAGTTTCATTGTTCCAACCAAATACACATAATGCAAAAGAAAATATTTTCTATGCTTATGATATTTTTCATCCTCCCACTTTTTTATCTATTCTAACCAAATTAGCTTCTTCTTCTTCTTCTTCTTCTTCTTCTTCTTCTTCTTCTTTTTTTTTTTTAACACAGGTCAAGTGGAGTAAAAATTGCCTGCTGAGTATGCTTAAGCTGGTCCACAGAGATGGATCCAGCGTTAAAACCCAATTGACAAGTGTTTTGTGCAATAAAAATCGATCCAAGTATCACATAGGAAAAATAAAAATTCATTCATATTACAAGTACCATAAATGATGTTGTAGGGGTGTTAGGCCTAGCAATATATATCTATGTATATATTGGGCCGAGAGCCCAATCCGAGGATGTGAAGTAGTCCGAGGAGGGGTAAACACTATCCTAGGAGTTCGTGTTAGTAAATGAAGGGGTTAGTTTTAGCCATGAGAGCCCAAGAGGGTGGTCCGAGGATGAATGCCTTCTTGGCTGAGCAAAGCCAAGGTATAAATGCGTGGTCTACCATCCAGGGCAACGTTCTAGAGGTTCTACTATAAGGATAAGCATTACAAAAGCATAGGACAGAGGGAAGTCCTAAAATATCTAAGGGAAAGCTACTACCACCGCATTGAATGCTCTGTAGCTAATTCTTTGGCCGCATTAATGAGGAAGTGATACCTGAACAGTAATTTTCAGCTTTACAACTACTATTAGAGACTTCAAGAAGGTGTTGATGTGACAAGGATCAACACCAGCGATCTACTCTACACGTGGATGGTAGAGATGAAAGAGGGAAGATAATATAAAATGGAAAGAGGGCCCTGAAAATGAGGGATTAGAGAATTGAGAGAGAAATACTGTAGCAATAAGAACTGTACTTGTAATCAACTTCAAGAATTATATACAAGACTTGATCTTTTCAGACTGTGCCGATGACGATTTTCTTTAGATAAAATCAGTCTATTTTTACTTTATTGTCATTTGGATCTACTATGATTGCTACCCAACTCATTAGAACCTAATTTTCCAACTCACTCTCTACAAAATTTATTGTATTGGGCTCTTTGGGCCTAGACCATTTTAACTTTTTGGGCTTAGGGCTCAAATTGCGTCCTTATAGATGTGATTTACCAATTTAGAATAGAAAAATAGACCATCTCATGATACAAAAGGTTGTCAATTTTGTAATTTTAGATAAGGATAAATTAAAAAAAAGAAGAAGTTAAACAACAGTCTTGGACTTACTGCACTTTCTTTCTTTCTTTTTTTTTTATAAAAGAACTTATTGTACTTTCAAAATGTAATTGTTGGAACTTGTTAGACTATCCTCTCACATCATTTTCACTTTTTCAAAAATTTTAACTTTTTTAACTTCCTTAATCCACTGGTTGATATCAAAAGTTAACTTTTTAACTTTTGATTTGAATCATTGAGAAGGTATTGCATGGTGCAATAGCTATAACTATTACACTAGATCCTAATCTAATTAGACCAAGTCAATAATGTACCCTCAAAAGAGAACTATAGGGTATAGGGTTTAAGGGTTTAGGATTTAGGGTTTTAGGTTTAGGGTTTAAGGTATAGGGCTGAAGGCCTTTCCTGTATGGTATATGGTTTCAAGTATAGGGTTTAGGGTTTAGGGTATAGGGTATAGGGTTTACAGTTCAAGGTCTAGGGTTTAAATTATAGGGTTTAAGGTTTAGAGTATAGGATTTAGGGTTTAGGGTTTTGAGTTTAGGGTTTAGGGTTTAAGAAAAAAGGAATGGTTTGTGGGGGTGAGCCAAAGTTAAGAGAGATAAAGTAGCCTCCATAATTGTGAGGAAAGACTTTGGTTTTGGCAAGTGGGGATTTTGATTTTGGGTGTTTGAGGTGGTGAGCTCTGGTTAGAGAAGCAGAGGCTAAGGAATTGAGAGTTTTGATTAGATCTGAAGATGGGTGTTTTGTGAAGATGGGTGAGAAAGGAATGGTGAAGGTTGTGGGGTTGGGAGTAGCTTTGGATGGTGATGAAGATGAAGCTAAGAGGGAAAGTGTTGAGATGAGAAAGAGAAGAGAGAGAAGCAACAAAGCCGCCATTGATGGATGGGATTTGAACCGTAAATCCTAAACCGTAAACCCTATATTTCCTCTCAAATTCTCTCTCTTTCTCTCTCTCTCTCTCTCTCTCTCTCTCTCAATATATATATCTATGAACATTCTTTTTAATTAATTAATATTAAAATTCTCCAACAAGAAGCTAATACATATATCCATAATTTTGAGGTTTTTTTTTTTCTGGGTTCAAAATCAAATATTCCTTGCGTTCCAACAAAATACTCCCTTTGAGATTTTTTTAATTCATTCTTAAGAAAAAAAGATGTTCCATAATATTTGAAGAGGGATCTTAAAGAATTTATGTCATTGATTGAAGTTTGAGAGAGAGAGAGAGAGAGAGAGAGAGACAGAGAGACAGAGATGTAATATATTTTGATTAGCTACGCAAATGTTGCATAGCTGTCGGATGACATGGTAGGAAATTTTGAACATATCAATGTGTTTATAATATAATCCTTTATGAAGAAAAACAACCAAAAAATAAAAAAGGATTAAAAGAAGTAATTCTATTCCCGCAACCCATAAGAGGATTGAAAAAAAAAAAAAAGTAATTGTAAATTGGTATAGATTTAAGAAGATTAAATTTTTAGACCTTTCATTTTCAATTGTTAAAGGACAAAATTTAGTTGCGACGCAATTTGATAGAACTCTTCCAAACTGGGTTTATGAAGCTAACATGTATCTTATGTTATGTGCAATTTACCATAGTCAACACATTTATTTTACCTAGGTAAAACAGAACCCCAACTCTATCTCTCTCTCAACTATATCACTCGAACCATAACTCCTCCTGCATCACCACAACATCAAACACTGCCTATAGAGCTCAACGAAGAAGACATGATTTCGACTTGACCACCTCCACAACACTCGATAAAACCAACTCCACAAGTACCAAAAGAGTTTCGCTTCCGAGAACCAGACATCTTTGGATTGGTTAAGTTGAGCTGTCCAAGGGTCTCGAATCTCAATGCCAATTGCCAAGGGACGCGGTGAATGATGGTGGACAAGCTCAATTGCAACCAAATTTTGTGAATTGTGAAATTAGTCCTTACGGTTTAATTTTTTTCAAAGTTAGTATCTATGGTTTATCTATCAATTTTTTAATAAAATAAAATAAAATTGAAAACATTCATGAGTTGTGCTATTTGATAAATCTTTTTGTTTGAGGAATACTATTTTAAAAATAAAAACAAAAGAAATGATTTCATTTGCTAACGTATTTGGATAAAATGACCAAATTAACTAATTTTTTACCAAAAAAAAAAAATGTTTAAACAAACTAATTTATCACGATTATTGTCAAAACGGAAAAGAGCAAACTATTTGATAAATTGGAAACAACACCCTAACAACCCGTGGAGCTCTTGCTATTCATGGCAGGGGATTAACATTGGCTGATGATTTTTTTTTTTTTTTTTTTTTTTTTGTGTAAATATTTTAATTTATGGTGTCTGCTCCTAATGATAACTCTTTATCATCAAAGTTATGTCGACAGTGTTAGCGTTGGTGGTGGGCTGTATAACTTGTACCGCAGTGTGATACTCAAATCCTCAAATTAATGATTAATTATGTATTGTTATTGATTTCTTGTTGAGATGATCATACACAAATAGAGAGTAGAGACTTCCAGACACAAGTTGTCTTATATACTCATTTTACCTAGCAAAAAAGACAAAATATTTTCTATTTTCTATTTTTCTTGTTCTTTCAATTGTAAATTTATATATGGTTTGAACTCTAAACATCTAGAAAACATTAAGAGGCACACACCAATTAAGTTACAAGCTTTTGGCTCTTTTGTAACATTTTAACTGTTCTAAATGTAACTATAAAATGTACTAGTAGGTATGCCTAAAAAAGTTGGACCCAAACCTGCAAGCCTAATCTAACGTGAAGCAAAAAATTGGATCCAAACCCAACCTATTTTAAAAGAATGAAACTTCAATTCAATTATTTTTTTAAAGGTAATATATTTTTTTTGGATGATTTCACTCGGTAGAAAGGGAACTATTGGTTTTATGATATCTCATTAATGGCACACGATCTTTTGAGCATTCTTATTATTGTGGTTGCTTTTGAATTAATTTTTGGCAATGGAGATAATTCTTTTTTAGTATTAATCCTGTCTTTTGCTAGAGAATGCGGAAGCCTTCATTTGCATCTAAAGTTGGTTATATGGATTTGGACTCAATATTTTTTTCTTTTATTAAAAGAAAGAAAACTTTATTGATTTAAAATTGAAGTACAACATTAGCCAATAAGGCTAAAAAAAATATAGTTAAATCATCAATCTAAACTAGAATATTACACCATATTTAGCAAAGACAACAACAAAGATTATGAGTGCAATAAAGCTTTTCATTGGCAGAATTCATGTTGTATATTTGAAGAGGTTGACCCTCTTGCTTTTCTCATATTGCAATCCTCTTCCAGCAGAGTCCCTTTCTTAGATCTGTTTTTGCACACGAAAAATTGTTATCCTAAACAGTGACAAGAATGATATTCAGTGTCCAAGGTACGTACCTCATTTCATATGGATTGGTATTTGGTAATCTGTATGAGAATACATATGCATATACTTACGTGCACTCCTAATACATGTTAAGGAGCTTCAGACTTGTCGTTGCATTAGTATGTGGTGTGTTGAACATATTGGTTGTTGGGCTTAGAGATAGCTGTCTGCTAATAGACATGGTCCATAAAGTCTAGAAAGGAATGAGATATTCTAAAGTAAAGCAATTTCTCCTCTAATCCTCATTGTGCCTTAGCCATAAGAGATTGAGACAAATTTTTAATTAGAGTCTAAAGTAAAAGCCCAGATTGATATTTTGTTTTTTGCACCCAAAATGAGTATAGAACTTATAGAAGTAATAAAGTCATTTTTTTTTAAGCCCAATTGATATTTTGTTTTTTGCACTCAATAATGAAGATAAAAGTAATAAATAATTCACAAAAAAAAACATTAGTGAGGTTAGTAAAAGGCCTCTTTGATCTACCTCAGAAAAGGAGAAGAAATAATCTCTAAACAGGACCACATGTCCATTTACATTAACATGACACATCGATGCAGAGCTCAATAACTTTTATGGGCTGGGATCAACAAAATGTGAGTGCTAATGCTGTTGTTGTAAGAAAAAGACAACACTAAACATCCCAAATTGATATTTTATTTTATATTTTAAAGGGTGAATATGACCTTTTCTATGGTTCTTAATTTACACTAAAATGCTTATTTATATTTTCTCTGCTTATATTCGGGGTGAGGCTAGTATTTTGAGAGCTGGGGATTGGAGGCAAAACATGTAGAATATATTGTAAGAGCATTTCCATGAAAAAAACATTTTACACCTCTAAAATCCACTTTATTTATTTTACACCATCACTTTAACAATATGCAACTCATCTCATTCTCCATTTTACAACCCATTCGATTATAATAATTTAAAATGATTTTTTATATAATCTTTTATAAACAAAACACAAATCGGTCAAGTGAAGAGAGAAAGACAAGTGAATCAAATAAGCAAAATAATTTTACATTTGCTAAACCATAATATGTATATTTGCATTTTAGTGTAGTAATCACTACAACAAAGTTGATTTTTTTTTAGGGTCAAAATCCTTGAAAAATGTATTAAAAGCCCTCAAAATATTATTTTGAGGGTTTAACTAACCCTTGATGGCCTTTGAAACAAATTTCCTCTTCGTACATGACCCTTGAAACAAATGTTTTATCTTTATCAATGATTGGCAACCTTTGAAAATTTTGAAAGGCATAAAATAACAATAACCTTTTTTTGAGGGTCTCCCAACCCTCAAAATAAGGCTTTTCTCTTTAAAAAAAAAAAAATTAAATAAAAACTCACAGGCATGCACATAAAATTTAAAGAACCACATATTAAAAAATCTATATTATACCAAAACACAAATATCAAAACAAAATTCAATTAGCTTTCCAAGTTACTAAATCCTAATCTTAATATTATTCTATTTCAATGCAAAACAACCTGATGTACTACTGTTTAAAGGGTCTTACATAAAAAATTCTGCCTTCTCCTGGTATTTCTCAAAGTCTAATGCATAGCCACCAACTTTCCCTTGCATTAAGAACTGCAAGGAAATAGACAAACTAATTAATCATGCACTTGTTAAATGGTTGAGGTGTTTGACTGAAAAATTGTCATACAATGAAGTCCATATTGACAAGAACAAGAAGATGTAAGTTCAATAATGAAATCTCTACAACTAGGTAAATATCCTGACCCAAAATGTAATGCCAACATTATCTATATGGTATTTATCAATAAAAATCTTATTCAAAGTTGAAAAAAAATGAAGTTTTCCTTTCTAACTATTCTTGGGTTTCATCCCTTCCTATGAAATCCGTTTCCAGGTTTTTCAATTATTAGCCACACAATTGCAATCCAAATCAAAGCAAATAATTGACTCACTCCCAATTCTTAAAGGCATCATGCAAATAGGTGAAGTTCTCTCTTATAAAATGCATAATACAAACAGTTAAGTACATTTGAAATAAGATTAGACAAGTATGAACAAGCACATACCTATTTCCTCATAAACAAAATGCACAAGACATTAACAAGTATTCAGCAGAATGTAAAAACGGTAAGGAATTATCAAATGATGATGCTCTTAGAAAACTAAACCGTGAATCCCTTGACTAGAACTTCCATGAATGCAACCTTTGACAGCAGCATGACGGCAAAAAGCCTGTGGTAGTTCCCTGTGACCATAAGTTGGATACATAAAAGCCCCAGGTGCATTTGGAAACCTGAGAGGGACAAGAACCATAAAAGCACATACTTGTGGTACCTTGCTTCTTAAAATAAAAACCAACCAAACATTCTTGATTCAAGGATGCAAACAAGAAACATAATGCTCTAGTGATACAGTCAAGACAGTAAAGCCCCAAAACCATCCATTATCCAGACAAAGATTACATTCACCTGATGAACCTATTCACACCATTTTAACAAGAAACATATATGTAATGGTTTTTTTCATATGCAGGCTACTATTGATTGATGAAATTAACGTCCATATAAACTCACACATACAAAGAGGAGGTCCAATCAAGTTTTATACCTTGATTGATGAAATTAACGTCCATAAACTACACTGTACTGAAAGTGCTGTGTCACTGTTGATATCAATAACTGAGGAAGTTCCAGATTACACGCCCGACAAGGCCCCTAAATTAAGGGTTCTCACATCAATATGGAGAATTAATTTGGGTTACTTACACTAAATGTTTCATCAAGAGTTTGTCACTGCCATCAAGAAAGAATACAATGAAGAATAAACAGGGTATAAATTCATTTTTCTTCACAAGCTTTGTGGAATACAAATGTCCTACATGTAGAACACTCCTTTGTTTCAAATTCTCATGGTCAGTTTCTTCACAAGTAATTTGTATGATTTCCTTATAAAGCAGAATTGTTTCATGCCAAATGTTTAACTAATGTGACTCTGTTATATTTTCCCTTCCACAAGAAAGGTTTCCATGAAAGTCAGCCCGATATTAAGACATATGAGGTGGAAAAGGCAGAGTGCCTACAAAAGTTGTACATGCTGGCTCCTCACATTCTCACAATTTATTGTCAAATGAAAACTACTGTCTAATCTATAGACATCAATCGCAGAAGCACAATTTATACAGATACAAGAATCAGAATTTGATGGCATAGAAGTTTTTAAGTTATAATTAGTACCATACAGTAATTATAATGCAGTAAGGTTTTCTGGCAGAGAACTTGCTAAGTGGATCAATATGCACCATGACTGTCCTTAAACTGTTAACAAGGAATTCCAATGCATATATGAAAGAAACGAGGATATATAGTTAAGGAAAGAAACAAGGATCAACAGTATATAAAAAATGAGGATATATAGTTAAGGAAAGAAACAAGGATCAACAGTATATAAACAAAGAGGGAACAAATGAGAAAACAGTCCAAGAAAGGCCAATAATCTTATTGACTTCATTGCAGGCCTGTAATGAAAAGAGGGAAAAAACAAACTTTACTTACTACTTCCATTTTTCTGATATCATAGCGAGCATATTGAGCCACCAAATATACAGCTGTCAGAAAAAATAAGTGTTTTTAGATAGTAGCACCAACCCTAGAGACAAGTCTAAAAATAAATCCCAACAAGACATGCCTAAAAAATAAGTGTTTTGTATATGTTAAGATGTATAAATTAACATACCAAAGGAAGGCATACAGGCAAAGAAGAATTGTACCAGATGGAAATCAAACCTGACCATGGAAGAGACATGTAAGAAAATGCATTGATAATAGAAATGAAAATGCAAAGAGGGTTTTAGATATAGACAATATGACTAATATATCATTCCTCTGGGAAATAATTTACAGTATAAAAACATTGACAAACAAGCATGCAACATTTCTGTAAACACTTAAAAATGAAATGTTGCTCATTCCAGGCACTCAAAAACATTATGTATGCATATGGAATGTGCAGCCAGAACATGAAGTAGGGTACATTCAGCAGACAAAAGCAGATTTGCAGTTTACTTTACTTTCCTCAAAATACATTCTCAATTTATTTGTCAACTACATGGATATCTCAAAAAATGTGGAGTATTATCATAAGCAGAGAATGTTATATATTTTATTAGGGTGCAGACTAAGAATCACGAGGTGCCAGAAAAGGCACTCTTTCGTACAATATCCTAGATTTTGTGGGATGAATGTAGCATATTGAGCTATGAACCAATAGATTACATTAGAAAAAAAACCCCTAGGATATAAATGTGGATCCATTTTGACAAGTATGAAACCAACTGAAAAGATCTAAATTTATGGCATTCCAGGGTATACCCATGATATGATGCAGAATGGAAGGTGTGAGCGGGCTAGATATTGTTTTAGCTAGATGCAAACCCTTATGGAAATGATATTTGATGAATATCATGGATTATTCTCATGGTCAGTTTCTTCATGAGTAATTTGCATGATACCTCCAAAACTTATCTTACACTGTTTGGCAAGCTTGAACCATTCAGTTTGGAAAGATCCCTCCACATCAATCCTTTCATATGTATGATGCCTTGGGACTTGGCAGCCTCCAATTGCTTCTTAAGTGAAGAGACTTCCAATCCCCATCCTGTTGCTTCATTGAGATAGTAAGGAGCCTGAAATGACCATACTTCAAGATTGAATGAAAATTCAAAAAAGAATAAATCAAATTTCCATTTTCCAACTTCCAAGTTACCAAGTCAGGTCAGTGTTAAATCTATGCTGAAAAAAAAAATTCTTTTCACTCAGTAGTTGAATGCAACCAATCTTGAGTTTCTGAATAAAGTGCTACAAATTAGAAGCATACCAGTGTGCTGCCGTGGAAATCAATTCAAGCAGAGTTATAAAGGGTACTGAGGAATGGGACAAAAAATTCCATCATTTTCTGATCTTATCAGTAATTGCATCATCATATGGACCTGGTAAGAGAGAAACACAATCTGTTATAAATGTATCAATTGGAAATGTAAAGTACTGGCAGTTATAGAAACAAAAAGAAAGTGAAGTCAAAATTTACAGCTGGGCTTGCTCCATCTGTCAAGAAGATATCATTTGGATCAGCTAAGAAAACCATCACAAGCTTCAATACCAGCCGCAATAGTATCACATAAGAATAACCCAAAAAATATCATTTTTATTTCCTACAATAAAACAGAGCTACCAAACACTTTATTTAAATGAGAAGCAGCAATAACTATGGATTCAACAATCAAACAAAACGAATCAGAAGTTAAGAGAAAAATATACCATATATGATATTTTGAGAGGCATCATCTTCCTCACTTTCCTTTGGGAGTAAATGCGTAGAGGTTATGCTCATTTTGTTCCTTGACCTTCTTGATGGGATTTTCTCTTTGAGATAGATCTTCATTACCTACCATAAATAATCTATCCATATTGTATAAGTTAATCTGTTGGCAAAATGATTAAAATCTAAAAGGCTTTGTCTATGATCTGAATCATGTGTGACAAACAAATGAAGATTGTTTTGTGATTTAATCATAGATTACACGAGGAGATGAGCTAGATATGACATTGTTAATGATTTTTGGAAGTCCAGCTACAAAAGCTTTTGTGTATACTCCAAATTTCCTACAGAGAAGAGTACTCTTTAACACAAGTTTCAAATGTATAAATTATAAATTTGTAGCAACTTCTTGATATCACATAGTCCAGTCCTTTCAAAATTAGGGAACTCAAAAAACTCTAACTTATACTCCATAACAAAAAAAAAACCAATAAAAATGGTTAATCAAATTGCATTGATTTTAGCTTAAATAGCTTGAGAGACACAAAGACTCGCACTGCACTGGTATAATCAATATATCCATTGGGGAAACCTATATGATAGCTGATTTTCAATAATTAACAGACACATAGAATTTTCAAAATCAGCTTCAAACTCTTAGATTAAATACTGGAAAACAAACATAGCACCACCAGAAACCCTCATAGATCCAACCCATACTTAAAATGATACTATTGTTATACCACACCATTAACACTTAGAAACTCCTTTTTAAGCATTTCTTCAATATAATATGTTCAAGCCTCTTAGATCCAACCCATACTTCAGATTCCAAAGGAAATGTAATCCAAATCCTATAGCCCCCAAATTATACCAATGGTGAGGAAGAGAAATATCTACCGATGGAGAGAGAGAGAGAAAACGAGAGAGAATACCAAAATTTGTTTGGATAGTTCTGCTATGTAATTTCCATAATTTCTCGGGAAACAAACAAAGAAAGACAGACCTCTAATCGGAAAATGGGGTGGCGAAGAGTGCTCAGTCTATCAACCGCTCGCTTTTCGTCGGAGATGAGATAGCTGACCACCGTAAATCAACCCGTCGGAGATGAGATGAGCTCCGATCTTTGAGTCTTCTGAGATGAGCTCAAATCGATTTTGAGAGAATTTTCTGATTGTGGAGCGTGAAAAAAAATGAGCTTTCCCTTTTCTATTTTAATTTTGGACTTTATTTCAAGGGATGGAAATTTTGAGATATCTTTTTTCAAAGGTTGTGATAGGATGCGTTGAAAAATGTTTAAATTTGGAGCTACAATTAGCGCTGGATTTCGAGGGTTTTAATGATCATCGGAATATAGCTAATCAAACTTATCCTCCCACCCCAATTTTTAGTGATGGTTTCGGCCCTTGTAGTTAACCCTTGAAAAAAGTGGGTTGAAAGAAGTCAAGTTTGCTGTAGTGATTAGTGAATATACTAATATCTATTGTTTGCTACAGTCTGTTTTGGTGTTTTTTTTTTGCTACAAGGTAATGCAAAATGCAATTGGGAATGCTCTAATAATGAACGTGAAACTAAAAAATTTACTTCACAAAAAGACTAGATTATTTGTTTAGAGTCATTTTTTATCTCAATTTTTGAAAAGATTTGAGGCTTTTATCTGTAAAAACCTATTTTGACTTTAGAAATGTCTACCTCAAAAAGAAAATATTCAGTTGGATAACCGCACATATTAATTCATAAAAAACAAAAACTCACCCATACTAAAACTATGAAAGGAATCCAAGGGTATAGCTGAACTATTTCCCTAAACTATGGTTATGAAAAAAATTGGGACTCATGTATATTGTGCTAGTGGTTCGTGAATTGTATCGGAAGCTTCCTGATAGTGTCCTCGCGAAATGATTGAGCTCCTGTGAGGTGCCTCTAAGCAATTAATCGAAGTACATTTTCTAAAAATAACTAGTGGTGGTGACCTGTCGGGTTAGGTTTTTCATGTGAGAGAGTTTTTGGCATAAACTTATTTGACGTTTTGCGAATTCTTTTTTTTTTCTTTTTTTTTTTATGAAATTATTTTACTTTGAAAAAAAGAAATTTTAAAATATTACACTTGGGTAAAATAAGCTAAAAGATAAATGAAAAAAAATTAGGGACAAACAGACATAAGGTTGAGTCTGTTTTGTCATGTTGGGTTGATACATGAATAGTTCTATATGAAGGAAATTATAAGTAATTAATAAAATATAATTGGGTCAAATCCTATAGGTTGGGCTTTTGTTTTGAGTGAATTGATATTATTATATGTTAGAAAAGTAATACGTACACAACATTTTTACAACAAATTTTAAATGACAGACTATTATGAGTTTTTAATTTGAATTCATTACTACAATTGTTTTTTTTTTTTTTTTTTGGCCCACTAATAACAACAAGTAACAACTTGTTACTTAGGATTTATAATGAAATATTGTGAATATAGCATTTCTTTATAAGTTATATTAAATCTCAATTGGAGTCTCCCTAAGTTGTTATCTTCTCAATAGGTGCTATCCATGGTGATGTGCAGTAATATGGCAAGGTTATTAAGGTACCTTTCGCAGTTGAAGCAGGGAAATGGTGCACGCACTTGGAGCCTACAAAAGTAGTATTACCAAAGCCTAGATTGAAGAAGAATGACATTACATGTGATTCCCATGGAGGTGGACACATGGGGCTCCCATGGATGGCATGTGAAAAACCCATAAAATAACTAGTGAAGGAAGGAAAAAAAAAAAAAAAAAAAAAAAAAACCTCACTGGCTAGGGTGAGTTAGTAAGACTAGCTCATCACTCAAGGAGAGGTCTCGAAACCAACGGATAGGCTGTGACTGACATGTGAGAAAAAGATTGTTAAGTTTATACTTGCGAGTTGAAGTTGATGAATTAATATAATATAATTAGGCCCATATTCATAGGCCTAAGCTTTTGAATCATGTATTGTTTGCCCACGAGTACATATGCTTCTACCAACATTTTTTTAGAGGAATGAAGTGGAATAGAAATTTGAGGAAACAATAAAAATAGCATATGTGTTTGAGGAATACAAATTCTTTATCACATTTTGTGTGTTCCAATTTATGTTTTAGTAATCATGATATGATATATGTTTGATTATTATTATTTTTCTTTTTTTAGATTTTGGCTATATTTTATAAGGAGAGTAAAAAAAAGTGACAAATTGTGATTGTGGAGTATAAAGTGAAATATGTAAAAAATGGAGCGAATTTGTATTATTTGTTTGAGATACTAAAAACAATAGAGAATCTACTAGGAATACACTTTGGGTTGGGACATTAAAAGCTTATCCAAACCCATACACTAGCTATTTTACTCACCAAACCATTACCAAACTATAATAAATTTTAGTAATTCTATCTTATACACATTGCATTATATTTGAAAAAGTGTAACTCAGCGTCTCTCCTCATGAGTTGGGTCAAATAGGTAGGATCAGGTAATTGAGTTAACCTAAGTATTAGTCTTTTATTAAAAAGGGGATGGGCAAAACCTACTAATTTCTCAACCCATCCCCAACTGATATAGAGTGCTACCCAAAGTCTCTGACAAAAGTTATCAATTATGCTATGTTCTTAGATTATGAAATTTGAGTTTTATTTGATATTATTTCTGCAATGAATTTGAGCAATTTGATATATAGATTTGATTTATCATAATTTTAATTTCTTGATTAGATATTTGAAATATAGTCTTATAAGGTTAAGTTATTGATTTATGATAAATTAATGTTATGTAATGAGATATTATATATAGATTTGTTGAAAATACCAAGAAGGGCTGGTTGAACTATAAGACTCATGTAATGGCGATGGTTTTATGTGATATAAAACTATAAGATGAAAACTTAGTTATTTTTATGGTGTGTTATAAAAATAGCAATAATCACAAATTGTACAATGGAATAGACTTTCTGTAACAGTGTTACTTGAGTTTCTTAACCCATGCTTCTACTGCTTTGGTTGAGCAAATGAGATCAACCTATTATTGAAAACCGACCAAATTAAACTATATTAGTCTCTAAAGATAATGAAAGAAAAATGAAGTCAACTATATATATATATCGTAAATTCACAATTCCCTAGTTGCTTAGTTTAATTTTTAAACAATTAAAGAAAATTTGATGATTTGAGGCCAGCCAACCCATTTGTTCCTACAATTTGAGGATGAACTTACGTTACATTTTGGGAATAATCTTCAACTAATAGGTCCATTCATCTAGCTAGGAAGTTCATTTTCATTAGATAGTGAATGTTTTCTGGTGGTCCTTTCGGAAAGGAAATATCATTTCTGTATGAAAGATTATAAGAGTCTTGTACTAGTGACATTATAATTGAAGCTCTAACTTCAAAACATATAGAGACAATTTAACTTTGTTGTAACCAACAAGATTGATTAGAGAAATGCATGACCTATTCCGGATTCTTAATGTTTGGTTCCTTTCTTCCATTGATTAAATCTCTTATAATATCTGACTTGTGAATTAGGATTTGATCAACTATATGATAGGTTGCATTTTGTAGATCATGTGTGACAAAATCAGTTTGTTTTGATAATTCTATCCATATGATTTCGTTCGAACCTCGTGGGTGGTAAAATTTTGTGAGTGTGGAATTGACTCAGATGGTTGGATTTGTGAACCAAGTTGTTGTTGGATCACTCGATCTGCAAAATAGGACTCATGAAATGGTCATTCTGATCCCCCTTTCAAGTGATGTTAAGATCTATTAACAGTTTAGTGTGGAACCAAACTTGAGCACCTAACAGTATTTTACAGGATTTGAAGCCATTCATGATAAATTCAGTTGCAATAGTGAATAGGTTTACATTTTTTTTTAAAGATTATACAATGAAGGACTGCAATTCAATGCTTTATCACTACTTTAGGTGTCCTGTAAATGGAGAGAAATAACTAGAAACTTCTCGTGCTATATAAAGTTTACTAACTTTGTGGGCATGCTAGCTAGAAATTTTAATGCGATGCATATTTGAACTTTCAGGCTTATGGAATTAATGAGAAGTGTCATCTATTTGTAAATTTAAATATTTTAGAGTATCTTGATGATGACTTGCAATAAGACATCATTAATAACATAATAGCTTAAACTTTGAAGACAGTCTGTTATTTAACAACTTTCTTAGTTTCTGCTATTTTAATACTCTACATGATCGACATTGATTGCATGGAAAGTGATCATGTGTGTACGAACACACTGTACGAGAGGTGTAGTGTCTATATCAATTAATTGTAGAATGGTAGTCCATGGACTTATGATGGACCTTCTCAGTCACCTGGCTCCTGTGGATGGAGACAAAGTATTCCACCCTGTGCCCCTCTGGAATGTGTATTACTTTTTGTCAGTTGAATGAGTTTAAAACGTATATATATGGGGCTAAGATGCAAGTCCAAAAATTTCCTAGATGTTGTAGAACCAATACTTAAGGTTAATATCAGCTCACTGTATGTATGTGAATGTGTACCATATGTTGGACTTCAGGCGGCTGAAAAGTCATGCAGTCTTGCTTTATTAGAGAACCACAAAAAGTTTAATTTTCACTTTACTAATGTCTAGCTCCTGACCATTTGCTGTGTTATTTTTTCAACCATTCAATATCATGTTCTTAAACTCTGAAAAACTATTTAGGATGTATTGATATCAAAAGAGAAATTTTAATAAGCTCATTTGTAGTGTAGTATATCGTATGCTAAGCCTTATAACGGTGAATTCCATTGCTTAAGAGGACAACATAATCCTTTATAGCACAATAGTTAAATTAGTAGAACACAGTGTTTGGTTCCTGTTGAAAATGTGTTTCATACTTTCATCCCCCTTTTCCATATGAATAGTTGGCTACAGAACACTTAGGCCCTGTTTGGATAGTTCATAGCTCATATCTCAAAACTCATAACTCAAACTCATAACTTATAACTCATATATTTATTCTCAAAATAAGTCAAATCTCTCTAAAATTTGTGTTTGGTTCCAAAACTTATTTATATCTCACACTCTTTAACTCCAATTTTAGGCAAAATGGTGGAGCCCACCCATTGTCCCATCTCTTTCATTTTCTTTCCCTTCCCACAAAACCCAGTTCACGCTTCTTTGTTATTGATTTCGTTAACAGAGGCTTTACAATTTGGGTGCTAGGGAGATTGTTTCAAGTATTGGACCTATTGGTTGTATATCGTATGAACTATGAAAGGGATACCAATCCGGCTGCAGGGGACAATTGTGTTAGTTTGGCAAATCAGTTGGCTCAATGTTATTATGCTGAGAACCTTTTGTTCAAGCAAAAGGCAGTTAAACTTAGGACTGATATTGGGTCGGGTCGGGTCGGGTTTACTGTGACCCAAAACCCGACCCAATATAAATTGGATTTCTCTGCCTGAAACCCGACCCGACCCGAAAAATCGGGTCTGTAATTGGGTCGGTTTTCCGGGTCTCGGGTCGGATTTTTTTTTTTTTTTTTTTTTCCCCTGCTGCTGCTTGTTAAATGGGAAGTTTGCCATTGGGTCGGGTCATCTCTAGTTCAGCTTTTAAATGGGAAGTTTGCCATTGGGTCGGGCCATCTCTAGTTTAACTTTTAGATACCTTGCCTTAAGTGGGTCGTTTCTTATTAAATGCATTACTATGTACCATAATGTTGTAGGTAGCAATTAAAAATGAATGTTAAGTCTTTTGAGCAATGCTACCCTCACTAAAAGTTATTATAGAATTCCCATACAGACAGACACACAGGTTAATTACCCATTAGGCATACATCAATGAAATTTCCATATGAAAAATCTACAACTGCAGAAATTTCTTTAAATCTACCATCAAACTAGATGAAACTTGAGGAAATATAGCATATTTTAACATTAACGCCACTAAATAAAAAAATAGAGTGACGAAACTAACCATCTTCTACCTCATTCACCATATAAAATTCCTATCATCAATCACAGTATGAACTGCCCCTCTAAAGCAGATGATGTCAAAAATAGAAGACAAAGTTCCTTTTTTTTTTTTATAACCCAACAAAGTTCCTTTTTAGACCATCCAAATTTGTAAATATGGGTAATTGATTTTTCAAGCAAACTATCTATTAGTAAAAAGTCGGTGCACAAAATCTTCTAGTTTTTCCCACACATCCAATGCTGCAGTTCTATCTTGGTGTCGCTCATTCTTGCTAATTTGCACATTTGCAATATACATTCACATCAAATCCTAATAATAAATGGCCACAGACATCGATATACTCATATCCCATTCAACATAACTAAGATCAAAACAACCAACTAGATCAAGAAAAACAATACTCACTTAGATAATCTTTACATTCCACTACTTCACAGTCTTTGCAAACTCCAAACTGTCATCCTCAAACTGCATGAATAAATAAACCAATAAATAGTAAAGAGATCTATATATTCTCATAAATTTCATCATTTAGAACCAATGGAATAATAAGAAGACTATGAAGCCAGCAGTGATGATTTGCAATGTAGTGTGTCACAGTTGTATGAACTCCATAACTAATGTCATCGGGATCAGGTCCTACATCAGTGCAATTTAGACCAAGCTTTCCTTACATATAATTGCATCTGAATAATAAATAAGGGAACTAAACTAAATGCAAATGGTCCCTCTGAAAAATTTGAGGCAGTTAAAATAACAGGAAAAAGAGAGAGAAGTGGCAGAAGTGGCAGCAAATTCCATAGACAAAAATTAAAATGGATAATAGAGATACAGAGACTATAAGGGTATAAACAAAACCTGCAGAAGTGGCAGCAAATTCCATAGTCAGGGTCATAGAGACTGCCTCTTCTAAAAAAACAAAACCCATTTCCCCTAAAATCCAAAACCCCTTTTTTTATAACTCCAAAACCCTTTTTTTTAGATGGCTAATTTTTACAAAGCTTCAAGGATGAGAGCTTTAAGTAGCAAAATTCAACAGTGAATCTAATATCATATTAATTCAACAGTAGACAAAAAACACATTAACACATAAAAAGCTAGTTTTGTTTTACTGTTCCTTGTTGCTTTTCCCTTTTTTTGGTATTGTGTTATAGCTCAAATTTTTTGACTCTGCCACAATCTGTGGCCAACTTCAAATCATTGCTGTTCTTCACTTTTGTCTCAAAAAAGCTACTCCCTCTCTTCAATTAGCGTATGCACATTCTTCAATCAAACTCTCTTTTTTTTTGCTATTATGCACCAACCAACAAGCATAATAACTAGAGAAAAGCCTTACTGTTTAAAACTAAACTAAATGGCTGGATCAATAAAACATTTCCACCAATTACTCCTAATAGTAGAACAGAAAGCAAAGAGAAAAAAAAATTAATAATTAATAAATGAACAAACAAGATAAGTTGTGTAGGGACATGAAGCAATGAATTACCCACAATGAGAAAACCGTGTCTAAGCATACTGTAGGGGACCTAGAATAAAACCAGACAAACACTGACTTCCAAACAGAGAAAACTGAAAATTTTTATAGCAAATATCCAGAAATCCTCTTCCTAAGCACTTACCTGTTGCTCTGGGAAAATGGTTAAACATTCTAAAATTTTATGTAACATAGAAAAACCATTATATATATAACTGAGCCTAGCCTTGAAAATAAAACACTTGAAACAATAAAAATATGTTCTGCAGTAGCTTATCTTAGAGAATCACCCTTAAATGTTAATTCTTGTGTACTGAAAATATTCTATATCATTTAGGGCTGTATAGGACAAACATTGAGCTACACAATAACATGAGAACAAACGTGAATCATACATATTCCAAAATTACACCAGCTAAAAGTCTTTTCAGAAGCACCCAGAACCAAATGTGAAGCACTTAAAGAGAAAATTCATAACTTTCCTAGTTTAAAAACCCAACTAGAAAAGCCCAAATAAAAACTGATAAAAAAAATCTTATCTTTAGCAAAACCTGGAACACCCATTGGAGTGAAAAGCATAAAGAAAACAAGAACTACACGTACCTGGCACTGTAGAGACAGATCTGGCGGTTTGAAACTACAAAACTCCAACTGGGTTTTTGTTTTTGTTCTTGTTCAAAGAGAGAACAACAAACTACAAGAAAATCCAATACTGTGTATAATGAGTGAAGAGAGAGTAAACCCAGAAAGCAAAAAAAAAAAAAAAAAAATTGAAACTTGAAGGCTTTAGCCACAAACCCAGATAGAATATATGAAAAAAAACCCAGATAGAATCGGGTCCTTCTCTTTTCTCGATGAAGACATTTCCAAAAACACAAACACAAAAACACTATCACACACACACACAAACATAACAACACTATCCAAAATCTAAAACCAAACACAAAACGAGAATGACTTACACAGAGTCTCTGAGGGAGGCGAAGAGCTGAGGGAGGCGGAGAGAACAACAACGGAGTGTTGGGATTTTTGTTTTTTTAAAAATTGGGTTCAGACTAACGTACTTATATGACCCGACAACCGACCCGATACCGACCCGACCCGTAAATAACCCAAAATTAAGACCCGAAAACCGACCCGAATATTCTCAGACCCGCCCAAACCCTATCGGGTCGAGTCGGGTTGGGTCGGGTTTTCGGGTGGGCCGGGTCCTTGCTCAGTCCTAGTTAAACTTCAACAAGGCCCAACAAAGTGATGAATAGCCAAAATAAATTTTTTAAGAAAATTCAATACAAAAATTCAAAAAAATCCTTGACCATCAAGATCTTCTTTGATCTAATCTTGACCTCATTTTAAACCCATAAGCCAAAAAAACCAAAACTTTCAAGCTTCAGCCTTTTTTAACAGCGAGAAAAAAATAAAGAAGAAAAAGAAATCATAAAGTTTTGAGGGAGAGTGCTTCGCCAACCACAGATCATGCCTCCCTTTGATCAAGCCTCTTTCAGTCAGCAACTTCCTTAGCTGGATGGGCTCTCTTCGGCTAGCCAAATGCTTCGGATGCAGCAAATTTTTGAGAGGAAGAGAAGTGAGAGAAGGAAGAAAGAAGTTTATGGAAGAGTAAAGGAAAAAAAAAAAAAAAAAAAAAAAAAAAGGAAAGAAAGAAGAAGAACTGAAGCAAAGGAGGAGGTCGGAAAATGAAAAAGAAAAGAAACAAAGAAAAAGAAAGGAAAAGAAGCCAATAGTAATTAGAAGTAGATGTGACAATACACTACTATTAGGGGCCACCAATGCACTATAATTACACTTTTGCCATTGAGCATAACCCATAACTTGAAAACAAGTTTGGGTAGTTTCTAAATTTGTTAACCCATATCTCAAAAAACTTAGTTTTGTTAACTGAGTGAACCGAGAGTTTCCCATCCAAACAATGTTCATGCCCGTGGGCCCTATAGATTTGGGGTTATGAGTTAACAAAACTCAATTTTGTTAACTCAATTCACCAAAATCCAAACAAGGCCTTAGGTTCTAGTTACACTATTGAATGTGCTAGTTATAGACATGATATTTTAATATGTTGTTGTGAATTCATGACAAGCCTTTCAAAAGGGATCCCCAGGAGAACTGCAATTTAAATTTATGAATTTACCTAATAAGTAACATAATCTTCTATCAATTTCCACATGCAAAAGAGTAGTTGCAAATGATTTCATTTCCCCATAGCAAGAATTACATTACAACAAACTCTTTAGGGGAAATTCAGATATTTCCCAACCATGGTTGTCAAAATCGCGATTTGGATTATAGAATCGCACAATTTTACGATCTCACCTCATCAAAATGTTTAGAATTGCACTAGGATCGTAAAAATGGTAGGATCGTATAGGATTGTAAAATCGTGTAGGATCATATAGGATTGTAGGATTGTATGAGATCCTACCAATCCTACCAAAAACATAATTTTTTTGTTTTTTTTTTATGGGATAAATTTTTTGTTTTGATGAAGCTTTAAGGGTTTTTATTTCTTCATGTAGTGATGATATGGCTTTTTATTTTTTATTTTATAAAATTATGTCAACCTAAGCAAATGTTTTCTAGTTTCTAGTTCACTTGTAATCAAAATGAAAGAATACTTCATCATTTCTAAATGAAGAATTTAACATTGGCTTTGCTGCATTTTAAACTATAATATTGTTAAATTTGTTTGATCAATATACTAATTCGTGTTCTAATATTACTAAAATATTTTCTTAAATAATTTTATCAGTTACCCTTGTATTTGTATATTGATTGATTGATTTTTTTGAGCATGCTCTTTAGTTGTTACTAAGTGGTATAACTTGAATAGTTAAGTGTGAAATTGTATCTTGATGTCTTTTAAACTTCTAATATACAAATATATAATGTCTACATAGATAATGAAATGGATGATGATGATTAGGAATTTAGGATGGTGGTTATAATAACCTTAGAATGGAATAATTAAATGTTCACTTCACTTTAATATTCATCTTGCTTTTGGATTTCATATTGTAGTTAGCTAGTTTCCATTTGCTAACTTATTTTGAATTTCAAATTTGGAACTTAGAACTTAGAAATATTTTCCATATGTTTTGATAAATATTTTGGTATTTGGTTGCAAATTAAGTATTTATTGAACTTTTTAAATACATTGGGTCAAAACTTAAATATATTTGTTTCGTTAGTATAGACTTAGCGATGTATGACATGCAAATTATATCATATGATGAAAATCTAAGTGTTTTTATGGATGAATTTATAATTTACGTGATTATTCAACATACAAAGCCATTATTAATGTTTTTTTTCTTTAAATCTGAAAATATGTAGGATCTTACTATTCACAATCCGATCCTACGATTTACGATCCCACCTACCTTCAACGATCCTACATAGGATCCGATTTTAACAACTATACTCCCATCGCAACCCCTAGTCCCCTATATAATATATATCACCACAAAACCGCGCATACAGTATAAAATGTTTTACGACTGTTAAAAGACATATTGAAGTATCATATTACCCTATTTTGGAACTAATTTTTCTCTAACAATTTGTACAAAAAATTACTTTGTGGAAAGAGTGTACACTAATATCTCATATGATATAAACATGAGTCTTATGTGTGAAATCCACACATAATATAAGCAGCGGAGCCAAGAATTTGTGGTTGGGGGCTGAGTAATAAATAAGACGATTACATTTTTTTTTCTTAATACCTACATGATACAAAAAAAAAAAATTAAAAAAAAAACATGTATTATATATATCACTATGCATTGTTATTTAATTGCAAAATATAGGGAAAAATGCCCTAATACTCCCATAAACTTTAACATAGTGGCTATTATATCTCTTGAACTTTTATTTTGGCCAATTTATTTCATAAACTTTATACTTGAACCAAATAAATATCTCAGTATAACTGTCATCTGCCGTTAATATACAAAATACTTACAATAAAGGCATGTGAGATTTTTGACTGCCATCTACCGTTAATATACAAAGTACTAACAATAAAGGCACGTGAGATTTTTGAGAGAGAGAGAGAGAGAGAGAGGGGAAAAAATATCCTAGATAGATATATGACCAATATAAAAGCTAAATGGAATATGATGGGCCAAAAAGAAAAAATATATATATTTGTTTCCGCGAGTTTGAATGTATTTTTGAAAATGTTCTAAAAAATATTTTTAACATTTGACATGTAGAAAGGTTTTCAAAAAAAAAAAAAAAAAAACATTTGGCATGTAGAAAAAGATCACACGAATTTTATTATATTTTTGTATAAATAAATAGCAACTTTTTTGTTACAACTGAATAATAACGTTTTTTAGAAGCAATTAAATAATACTTTAATTCACTACTTTAAGATATTAATACAGAACAACTAAATTAAAAGTTAATTTTGTCTTTTTTCTGAAATTTAATTCACCATCACCATATATCTTTTTGGTCACTAACAATAATGGTACATTTTTTTTCCAAGTCAAAGGCAAAGAAATACATTATCCTTTATAAACTATCATTTTATTTCTCGAACAATGAACCACCATTATTGCTAGAATATGATAAAAACACATTTTCTGAGCTAACTTATAAAGAAACATCCAAAATATAATAACAATCCTATGACAACATAACCCAATCAAGGAATAACCGTTGACAAGCTACAATGGGGCAAGGTAGTGACTTTGAAATGGTATCGTCTTCCAGGTCAAAGACATAAAGATATCGATCCGCGGCCTTTGTAAAGTAAATTGCATTTTGCTTGACTCCTTTTGCTACAATGCTACGCGTACTAATACTACTACCACTCAGGGAAAGGAAAATAGTGCGCTCTCCTATGTTCTTCACTTGGACCCATTTATTTTCTAACAAATCCATGCGAAAAACCAAGAAACCAAAAACGTTTCTCCTATAGATTCCAAACATCATCTTCTGAAGCAATAAGATTTCACCACACGATTCAATAAGATAAGAAGAGGTACTTATTATATCTTGGGGTGATTGGACATGATATTCCTCTATTCCCAACTTTGTAAAACGTATTTCTGAATCCACGAACTCAGCAATAAATAATGGATAAATTGCCAAACCAAGGCTCACTAAAAAGTAAATTTTTCCTCCAAAAAATGTGGCATCTTTCATATGAATCCTGCCCAGTGGCATCTCTGTTTCGAACACTTGTTTATCAAATTTGGAATCACCAAGCCGGCAAAAATAAAACATGCATTTGGAATCTATGAATACCACTTGGCATTGATGGTTATGGTTACTTGGTGATGATGACAAAATGCAAGTATACTCATCATCGTCTTCCAATGGTGGGAGCTGCACCGTCTCTTTAGAAGAAGGATTTAAAAGACAAACATTCATTGAGTTGATCAGATCCCTTAACACCAACCATCCATTGTTACAAGTATATATTATTACTTTATTGTGCATTTCAGGAATAGTCCTTGTGTAGAAACGATCTTCTGATATGCTAAAGAAAGTTTGCCTTTCTTGATCGTTCCCATCAAACATTAGCAACCATGGATATGGTTGTGGGACAGTGGGAGGATTAAGAAGCATAAGCTGTTTCTCATCGCTCAGTTCTTGCCTATGCTCTTTCCTTTCATGTGTCGGCTCCATTCCTTTAAGACAAGAAGAAAATTAAGTTGATTATTCTTCACAAGAGCAGTTTATAAATTCTAAATTAACTAAATTAATAAGGTACTTCAGTGAGATAAGAGCAGAAAGTGATATAATGTTGGCAGCAAAATATATTCTGCTTTTTTGGTTGTAAAATAAGTTTAGCACTAACCGGACCTCAACATAACATAGTCTGATAGTCACTTCCATTCTTAAAAAAACAAAAAACAAAAAAAAACATATAGTCACTTCCAATGAAGGATTTGGTTTGGATATAGTGTCCAGGATCCAAGCCCACATTACTATTATGCAACTAGATATTAAACCCAAGTCCTACCCTTTAAATAAAACTTATTAAAACAAATAGGCAAGATCTAAGAGAGATAGATGTACATATTTTCTACAGTATTGACCTAATTAATTTTACTTAGAATTTAATAAGTCCAACCTTATATGAGATTAGAAGGCGTATATGAAATTCTAGGGAAGAAACTACTTTTGATTATGAGATATAACGTACCTGCTTTTTGTTTGGCTGCGTTTTAAACAAATCAACTTCTTGCTTGAAATCAATTTCCTCTACTGACTTAGAACTAAAGAGGTGCTAGGTTTTAATCGTTCGATGTGGGCGAAGCACTGTATATATAGCACCCCAAGACAATGCCGTTTCCTCGTGGAACTGGACAACTTTTGTAAGTCGGTTCCCCTTGATTTTTTTAATTAATGATTATTATTATTATTATTATTATTTTTTTTTTTCATTATGTACAAATCAACTCGAACTCAGAGAATAGTACTATTCCTAATACTAGTTGGATTTTGTAAGTCGGTTTGTTTTTTTTAATTTTTATTTTTATTTTTCCCTTGAGAACAATCTATAAAAGGCCTCTAAAACTACGCAAACTGATTTACCTCTTCACTACAACAATCAAACCACATTCATGGGCATACAAGATCGCAAGACTAAAACCGGTTAAACTGTGAGTTTCCTCAATTTTGTAATTTTATTTTCATATATTATTTCTTATTTGAAATCTATTGATTTTTTTAACCAAAAAATTGAGAAATATGCTTCTTCGTTTTTTCGTTTTCAATACGTTATTTCCGTATTTGTTTGGTTTTTCTTCTCAATTTTTTTTATTCATCATTAGAGTCGATTCGTTATGGGAATTCTGGAATTCGTATTATCATCCTGACCTTCTGAAGAAATAAATAAACATAATAGTCCCCTTTTTTTGTGTTTTGTTTTATAACTGGGTTTCTGAGAATATTTATTTTCTTCAATGACACGGTTTCGAAGTAAAAGTAGTGGAGTTGCTTTGCAATTTGATATCTATTCATATGAATTCTCAGTCTTTTTTTTTTTTAATTTATCTGTACTGTAATTTTTGGATGATCCCATCTACCATTGAAAAAAGAAAAAATTTGGTTTGAAGATACTGTTTAGGATTTGATTATCTGATTCATCATTTTTTTTTTTTTTTTTGTGTGGAGAAATCTGATTAATCAAATTAGGTCCAAGTAATACAGTTCTTTGTATTTTTAGATTATACCACAAGGGTGGTATTGTAATTTACCCCTTTTTTTAATAAGATTTGGGTTCAACCCTGATTTTAGGTTCAACGAATTATTTGTTGTTTATTGAAATAAAATAAAAAAGAAAGAAAGAGAAAGAGAAAAAAATAATAATAATAATTTGAAGTGCAGCCCCACTTATATTTATGTTCAATATTTTATGTTGATAGATGATTTTGGTCCCTTAAAAAACAAGATTTGAGAGCAAGATTGCCTACTAATTACTTAAATCCCACAAAAATTGAAGTTATATATAATAAGATTTGGCTTGAGTCTAGTGTTGAATTAAACACATGTCATCATCTTGATGAATCTAATGCAATTGGCCCCAACTTATAGGATATACTATATTTGTTTGTTTTTTTTTTTTTTTGGGGGGGCGGGGGGGGGGGGGTGTGCAGACGGGTTTTTTTCTTCAATCATTTGAATAACTCTCTGTAAAAACCAAGTCCGAAACATTTATGGGATGTTTAAAAAAATGTGTAAAAATACGTGTAATATTGTTTAAAAATTGAAAATTGTTGTTTGAAAACATGTATAAAACACCCCCTAACTTTCAAGCAACCATTTTGTTTTACTGTTCATTGTTTACCCTATAAATTTGTTTATCCCAACAATAAAAGTTTCTGTTGACGTTTGGAACAAACCTATCCTCATTGATGCACACACCATTCTCTTTTTAATCCCGTTGTTGGTTGACCTTGTACTTCGTGTGTTTATTCATATTTCAGGCTTAGCACAGAATCTCAACAAAAACATGGAAAGAGCTGAGAATGAAAAATCCTTGAAGAATGCTGAAGATTTTGTTCAGTTATACTTATGCAAGAAAGACCAAGAGAAGAAACTGTGGTCTGACCTTCCACAAGAACTTCTTGATCTAGTGGTGAAGCATCTACGTGATACAGAAAGCCGTATTACCTTTCGTTCCATATGCAGATCATGGCGTTCAAGTCCACCAATATATCGGCCGCTTCCATTTCCAACCTTATTGGATTCTCCATGTTTGCTAACTTTGGGTGGCGGCAAATGCAGGATTTATCATCCATTATACAATGGTCCTTACCAAATGGACATTCCAGCATTGATGGGTGTCCGAATCCGTTACTCGAAAAATGGATGGTTGCTCTTATCTAGTGATAAAGGTGACGACCTAAGTGTCTTTTTCTTCCACCCCTTCAATTTGACTAAAATAGAACTTCCTTGTTTACCGTTTGCAATCGAGACGATGACTTTTTCAACACCTCCCACTGGTGAAGACTGTTTTGTTATTGGAATACCATTTTTTGCTTGTGAATTTTGTATTATTAGGCGTGGCGAAGAGAGCTGGAGGATTTTTCCATTTACAGTGATGATTCCAGATGATATTCAATTATTATCTAATTGCAATCCCATTTTATTTGAGGGGATGTGCTACTGTTTGTGCCAGGTACCTGTGGTGGCTGTCTTTGATCCTAATGAACGTCGTTGGAGAATTACTTATCCTATTCGATTTCCAAAAGCACTGCTTTATAAACTTGTACATAATTACTTGGTAGAAGGTAATGGGAAGTTGTTTGCAGTGTTTGAAGTCAAAGATTATGAGCCATGTATACATGTTTTCTCATTGAACCTTGACACGATGAAATGGGATGCAGTAAAAAATCTGGGAAATCAAATGCTCTATGTAAGTCTTGGGAGTTCCTTCTTAGAACTGGCTGTGAAGAGAGGAATGCGCAATAAGATTTACTTGCCGAATGTCCAAGACAACAAGTGCGTAATCTACTCTCTCAAAACCAACGAGTGCAGGTCATTTTTCAGTAATTACTTTACCAAAATTTCAACCCATGGAAAGGAACATTACAACTGCACTTGGATCAAACCCGCACTTGCAACTTTGGATGAAGACTTAAAGTGGTGACAGAGAATTTGTGAGGATGTAATTAAATTGTTTTGCATTTGGTGTTTACTTTAGCAAGTAATTTCTAATTTTCTATTTGCTACGAACTTTACAATTTCGAAGTTTAAGTTAGTTTTTTCACATCAACTTTTTTCATAGTATAAGATTTTATTAATTTTGATTTTTTTCATGGCAACATATAGTGGATTCATACTGTTGTAACTTGTAAGCGGTAACTCCACAACTTATTGCTTTAAATTTTAAGTATTTCCTTATGTATTGTTTTCTTTTAATAAATACTTCCATATATAAGAGTTCCGCATGCAATATGCAATAATAAATAAACTAGAGAATGGTTAAAAATATTACAAAACTAGTCCAATTATATTCTTAGTCCACAATTCACATTTTAGAAATGAGAAATTGGATTGTTAGGCTTGGATTAGACGTAGTCTCAGCCATTACAGCTTGCAAGTATTAAACTGTATAAATTATAAAATGTAAAATAAACTTAAAAAAAAAATTTTAAAAGTATATAATATAAAAATGACATGCATAGATAATTTCACGTTAGTCATAATACACAATTATCATGATAAAACTGATTCTCTTAATTTTCTTAATTTTTTTTTTTAAAGTGATACTATTTGCACCCCTACAATCCTGACAAAGCGACAATAGACCTGGCGACATTGATCCATATTTTTTACATAATAATAATAATAATGATAAATTAAATATTTGGTCTCTAACTTTTATATTTTGTGTCAATTTGGTCATTGACTTTTTAAACATGTTAATTCAGTAATTAACCTTTTTAATGAGAATATACGACTGCATATCATTAATATAGAAAATCAAGTACAAACAACTGCATTAGAGGCAATAGCAACTTCTAAGAATCTGGGGGTTTCCTCCACCCATGCCAAAAGATGGGCCAACTTATTGCCATCCCTTTTAGCATGAGAAAGCTGAAAAAAAAAAACGAATTGACTAAAGATGGGAAAGAATGCCCTCAAGAACATTTGCAACAGCAAGTGTGACCAAAGAGCTGCCATTGTTGGCTTCTTGCTGAGGAGTACTACTTTGACCAAGAAAAAATCTTTAGGGTCTGTTTAGTTAAAGGAGTGGAAAAGAGAGATGATGGAAAATTAGTGGGAGAATGGAAAAATGAGAGGATAGAAAAGATTTGGTTTTCCCTCATGAATGTTTGGTTGGAGGGGTGGAAAATTCTTTTGTTTGATTGAAGAGAAAAATAGAAGGATAGAAAATTTAGTTTATATAAATTGACTATCATATCTTTGTTATATAATATATAAGAAATAGATATATTTACACTCATTAAATCATTTAAAAATTAACTCAAATAGATATAAATTTATATTATTTTTCTTTATTATTATAATATAAAATTTATGGGCAATAAAAATTTATTATGCGTTAACTACGGAGACATTTTCAAAAAAAAAAAAAAAAAAACTTTGCTAAGAAAAACTCTATGGAACTAAAATATAGATTTTCAAAAATAGACAAGATATTTTCTATTTTCTATTTTTCTTGTTCTTTCAACTGTAACTTTATATATATATATATATATATATAATTTTTTTAAAATAATTCAATAGTTATAATAGAGAGGAATTATTTAAACTCTAAATATCTTGAAAACATTAAAAGGCACATACTAATTAAATTACAAGCTTTTGGCTCTATTGTAACATTTTAACTGTACTAAATGTAACTATAAAATGTACTAGTAGGTAGGCCAAAAAAAATTGGACCCAAACCCGTATGCCTAATCTAACATGAAGGTAAAAATTGGATCCAAACTCAACCTATTTTAAACGAATGAAACTTCAATTCAATTATTTTTTTAAAGGTAATATATTTTTGTTGGATGATTTCTCTCGGTAGAAAGGGAACTATTGGTTTTGTGATATCTCATTAATGGCACATGATCTTTTGAGCATTCTTATTAGAGAGATGCTATGTCTACAACAATTTTATAACATTTTTACAACAAATCACAGGTAGTTAGTTGTTATTGGTTCAAATCTAAAACTAACACTAGGATTACTTATTTGCCCCAACAATAACAACCAGTAACAACCTGCCACTTAGGATTTGTTGTAAAAATGTTGTAGACATATCATTTCTCTTTTTATTATTGTGGTTGCTTTTGAATTAATTTTTGGCAATAGAGATAATTCTTTTTTAGTATTAATCCTGTATTTTGCCAGAGAATGCGGAAGCCTTCATTTGCATCTAAAGTTGGTTATATGGATTTGGGCTCAATATTTTTTTTAATTAAAAGAAAGAAAACTTTATTGATTTAAAATTGAAGTGCAACATTAGTCAATAAGGCTAAAAAAATATAGTTAAATCATCAATCTAAACTAGAATATTACACAATATTTAGCAAAGACAACAACAAAGATTATGAGTGCAATAAAGCTTTTCATTGTCGGACTTCATATTGTATATTTGAAAGAGGTTGACCCTCTTGCTTTTCTCATATTACAATCCTCTTCCTGCAGAGTACCTTTCTTAGATTTGTTTTTGCACACAAAAAATTGCTATCCTAAATAGTGAAAAGAAGGATATTCAGTGTCCAAGGTACGTACCTCATTTCATATGGATTGGTATTTGGTAATCTCTATGAGAATACATATGCATATACTTACGTGCACTCCTAATACATGTTAAGGAGCTTCAGACTTGTCGGTGCATTAGCATGTGGTGTGTTGAACATATTGGTTGTTGGGCTTAGAGATAGTTGTCTGCTAATAGACATGGTCCATAATGTCTAGAAAGGAATGAGATATTCTCAAGTAAAGCAATGTGTCCTCTAATCCTCATTGTGCCTTAGCCATAACAGATTGAGACAAATTTTTAATTAGAGTCTAAAGTAAAAGCCAAAATTGATATTTTTTTTTTTTGCACTCAAAATGAGTATAGAACTTATAGAAGTAATTAATAAAGTTTTTTTTTTAAGCCCAATTGATATTTTGTTTTTTGCACTCAATAATGAAGATAAAAGTAATAAATAATTTATTTTTTTAAAAAAAATAGTGAGGTTAGTAGAAGGCCTCTCTCCTTCTTCTTCTTCTTCTTCTTTTTTTTTTTTTTTTTGCTTGGTAAGTATAGAGAATAGAACCTCCAAGGTAAATAATACAAGAGACCCTGAGTGCCACTAGGCTACAAGGCCCAATGACAGTAGAAGGCCTCTTTGATCTACCTCAGAAAAGGAAAAGAAATAATCTCTAAACACGACCACATGTCCATTTACGTTAACGTGACACATAGATGCAGAGCTCAAAAACTTTTTTGGGCTGGGATCAACAAAATGTGAGTGCTAATGCTATTGTTGTAAGAAAAAGACAACACTAAACATCCCAAATTGATATTTTATTTTATATTTTAAAGGGTGACTATGACCTTTTCTATGGTTCTTAAATTACAATAAAATGCTTATTTATATTTTTGCTGCTTATATTCAGTGTGAGGCTAGTATTTTGGGAGCTGGGGATTGGAGGCAAAACATGTGTAGAATATATTGTAAGAGCATTTCCATGAAAAATACATTTTACACCTCTAAAATTCACTTTATTTATTTTACACCATCACTTTAACAATATACAACTCATCTCATTCTCTATTTTACAACCCATTCGATGATAATTATATAAAATGATTTTTTATATAATCTTTTATAAACAAAACACAAATCGGTCAAGTGAAGAGAGAAAGACAAGTGAATCAAATAAGCAAAATAATTTTACATTTGCTAAACCATAATATGTATATTTGCATTTTAGTGTAGTAATATACTAATATCTATGGTTTGCTACAGTCTGTTTTGGTGTTTTTTTTTTTTTTGGTTGCTACAAGGTAATGCAAAATGCAATTGGGAATGCTCTAATAATGAACATGAAACTAAAAATATACTTCACAAAAAGACTAGATTATTTGTTTAGAGTTACTTTTTATCTCAATTTTGAAAATATTTGAGGCCTATATCTGTAAAAACCTATTTTGACTTTAGAAATGTCTACCTCAAAAAGAAAATACTTAGTTGGATAACCTCACATATTAATTCATAAAAAATAAAAACTCGCCCATACTAAAAATATGAAAGGAATCCAAGGGTATAGCTGAACTATTTCCCTAAACTATGGTTATGAAAAAAAAAAAATTAAGACTCATGTATATTCATGTTAAACTAGTGCTAGTGGTTCGTGAATTGTATTGAAAGCTTCCCGACAGTGTCCTTGCAAAATGATTGAGCTACTGTGAGGTGTCTCTAAGCAATTAATCTAAGTACATTAATTTTCTAAAAATTAAACTAATGGTGGTGATCTATTGGGTTGGGTTGAGTTGGATTGAAATCTCATACAATAGCTTAAATCTCATCCATTTATTCAATCCAATGCCTCATAAATTTGACACATCATCAAATTAGAAAAAGACAATTTCACCCCTAAAATATTTCAAACCCCGCGTCCGCGTGTATCTCCTCTAGAACAAAAATCAAAATTTACTCTCTCTCTCTCTCTCTCTCTCTCTCTCTCAAATTGTAGCTTTCTCTCTTCATTGGCCCGGATCTCCGGTTCTGATGATACTAGCCTTTTTCTCATCAGAAAATCCCTAAAATCCCTGCTGGTACAGTCACCACCAGTGGAGAGCACCGACGAAGAGAAGAAGAGAAGAAAAAAAAAAGTGGAGAGCACCAGTGGAGCAGAAGAGAAGAAAAGAAAGAGTAAAGTGAAGAGAGCTTAGACAAGTGCCAGAGAACAAAAGAAAAAAAGAAAAGTGAAGATAGAGATAGGGAAAGGTGTGGTGGAGAAAAAAAGAGAAAAAAGAAAAAGAAAAAAAAGAAACGTGTGGATTAGAAAAAAAAAAAAGATAAGGGAAAAATAAAATAAAGAAGAAGAAATTAAAATTGAGAAATGTCACTACAATATTTTCACAATATTTTTACAATAAATTTTAAGTGGTGGATTGCTACTAACTAATACTGATAAAAAAAAAATATTTAAGTGATGTGTTCAAATTAAAATCAGTAATAACTTATCACATATGATTTATTGTGAAAATATTGTAAAATGTTAAGGACGTAGCATTTTTTTTTTCAATGTGATCTGATCAAGTTGTACATTATTGCAATTTTTACATTATAATAATAAAAATATAAATATAAATTTATATATATGATGTGATAAATTTTATATTATGTAATGAGTACAAATAAATCTATTTCTTACATATTATGTAACAAGGGTATAATAGTCAATTTATATAAATTACATTTTTTATCCTTCCCCTTTTCTCTCCAACCAAATAAAAGAGTTTTCCACCCTCTCACTTTTCCACCCCTCCAACCAAACACACAAGAAGGAAAACTAAATATTTTCCATCCTCCCACTTTTTCACTCCTCCATCCAAACGAACCCTTAGTGTTTTCTCACTATCTCCAGAATTGAGGGTGCTTACAACAATTATGTTCCACAACCTCTATCCTCTATCAAGCACCGGATACATAAATCTCGGTAGAGCTTTATTCCTTCATGACCTGATTACTGATGAAGAGATCAATATTTGCGCTCATATCTTCCATATTTTGAGTAAAACTGCTGAGAGAACTGCCTCAAGGAACAACACTCCTTTCTACTGCCTCATTTCAAAAAAAATTGAAGCTCAAAGGCATTCATCCATTGGAATATGAGTATCCCTACCCTAAGCCAAGTTCAATCAACATTCGTACTCTCAATGCTAGCATAGGTCACAGTCGAAAGGGAGTCAAGCCAGAAAGTCCTGCTCCTCATGGTGGTTCACACTCTAGCTCACACTCCTATGATGATAAGTTAGACAACAATATAACATCTGTCCAAGACATAAGCACCAAGATGTCCGAACTTGCACCTCTCATGCACTCTCACCACATCCGTTGCGATACAAAGTTCACTTCTCTCCAAACTCAATTGGACTATATCCAAAGAAAGCTAGAAGAAAAGGAGGACTAGCTATTCCATGACAAAAATGGGGAGTGTAATGATAGGGGGAGAAAGAGTTTGATCAAAGGGGGAGTATTGAAGAGCAAGAGAAAGAAAAGGCCTGTGCTTAATATTTTGCTTTATATTATCATATATCATGGTTTATGTTGTGTATTTAAACTATGCTTTATTATGTACCTTTGCTTTTATAGCCTAGTACTTTTAGTTAATGTTATGCATTTTCTTTAGTACTCCACACTTGTGCCCTTGTTGGATCTTGTATCGTTAATACAACTACCTTTGTGTTTTTGTATCGGTTGTGTTGGACATGCTGATGATATTTTTGCATTGAGCTTATTTGCTTGCATGTTCGGATATTCATTCCTTGTGTGAATGATCATTGTGATCACTATTTATAGTGATTGTTCATGTTTGGTCAAGCCATGCTTTATTGCTATAGTCTTTATTGCTTGATCGTATTATGCTTGTTCCATATGTATCTCAAGATTTCTGCTTACAATGATCGTCTTGTGTTATTGTTTTTAGAAAAACTTGTTCGTTTGGTTCAAGACCTTCACAATTTCTAGAGTTAGGTGTGAGTGAGTTTTGGTAACTGTTCTCAACTCACATTTTAAGTCTAGAGCCTATTTTAGGGTTTTGTCACAGAATAGCCAAAAGGGGAGATTGTAAGGTTGAATTTATTCAATCATGTGTTGGCTTTATTCCGTGTCAAATTTACTTATATTTTAGGAATTAGATACCCTGTATTTAGGTGAGAATCATGTAAAGGTTGTGTATGAGAAAGTGTAAAGAAAACTCAAGACGTGTGCAAATCAAAAGAGTCTCGAAACTGGATCTCGCGAATGACTCGCGACTAGCAAGTCGCCAAAGTGGCACATGTGTGAAGCATGCAGGGAACTGAAAGGTCACAACAGTTGGAGCACTACAGGACAAAAATGTACAGTTTGGCCAGGTAGTTAGCTCACAACTCAAACTCGCGACTTGTTTTAGTCGCGAGGCTGAGTCGCCAAAATGCCCTGTTTAGATGAAAACTGACTTTTCACATTCCTCACATACATTACTATAAATATCCTTATACCCACGAAATGTAAAGAGCTTCCAGAGAGAATTTTGAGAGAAACCCTAGAGAAAAACAAGATTAACTCATCCACAATCTTCATCATTTGATTTTCCAAATTCTTCTACTCTCACCCTCTCCATTAACATATGCTTGAGAGGTACATTCTGCCAAATCCTTATCTCATTATACCTACATCAGTGGGGAGGTATTTTGGTGCTTGGGAAGCAATTCAGAGACGACCAATTTACTTTGTTGATGCAATGGACTTATTGTGGGATCCAAAAAGTTAAAGAAGATAAGGTTAGGTGTAACCCTGTTAGAGCAGAAAGCCTGGAAGGCTTAGGTGCATTGGGTAGATTAGGCTTAGAGAGTCTTCTGCTATTCATGTATCTCAACTATATTCTTTAGTGGATCATTTGATTTCTTGGATGGCGGCAGAAAGGTTTTTCGCCGAATTCTTTGGTTTCCTCTTCGATAACACGTGCCGGAGTTATCTTTGTGTTTGCATCTCTCTTCTCTTACTCTTTACCTTTTAATTGATGTTGTGTTTGTGATTAATTATGATTTAGAGTGGTTTACCTATTTGGTTATAGCTTATATACATCATTCCGCACATATATTGTTTGTGTATAAGCTCGTGTTTGTATTGTTAAAATTGGGGGTCTAAACATTCATTAGTGTTTTACACATTAATTGAACTTTCATCTTCAATTCGCACTTATGGAGTAATTGATATTTCCGTTAAGGACAACCAAGTAATCTATTTATGTCAATTGTAGACTTGTAGTATCATGCGTTGGCTGCCAAATCTATACTAAACTTCTCTTTTCTCTTCTTTTTGTTGCATTTTAATTTGAGGCACAAATTAGATATGTCACACAATACATTAGGAGGGCAGTTAGTATCAGACTCTATATAACAAATCTTTAATAAAATGGGATTAATTTTATTTATTGTAAGCTACATTTAAGTTTTTATTACCTTTTACAGTTCCTTGGAGTCACTATGGGTGCTATTACTTGTTAGTTTACTTAAAACTGTTGGCCTAAATATCTTAATTTTTTTCTCACAAACTTTTTTTTCCCTATAGATACCATTCATTGGATCTCATTCCATACATGGGAGGGCAGTTGTTGTAAATGCTAATCCTGATGATTTGGAAGCATGAACGTCCATTGGTTTAAAGCTACGTGTATCTCTATAGGATCTAGCCAACTATTATTTTTTTATTTTTGCTTGGTGAGGTGCGCGTGCAAAAGAAGACTCCTCAAAACAATTTGGAAACCAACTTTGGCATATCAACTCCTGAATAAGCGAACTGTTATGGCAAATTTAATTTGTATGAGAGGCTTTCTCTCTTGGGGCAGCAGACTGCAGTTAATAAAATTAGAGAAGTGCTGTGGTTTGATTCTTGTTAACAAGAAAAAAAATTTAGCCTTTACTGGCCATCTTGTGTTAATCACCATATGTAGCTTTGTCAACAATAATGAGGACATCTTGTATTTATCACCATATATCTTGAGTAAAGGGGGGGAAAAACAATATGAAATGGACTTGTTCTGGCTAGCTGGTGTTGTGTTTTTGCCTTCTATTGTTGCTACGAAATTGGATAGCTTAACAATTTGTTACATCTTCATGTTGTAGTTGATTTTGTGCTGCTAAGCTGATTTTGTGTTGACGAATATATGTAATGCGTACAATTTTGTTTATGTTATAAGCTTTCTTATTGCATTTCGAATTTTTATCTAGACTAAATGGAATTGTTTTTTGTGCATGAATTTGCTTGGAGCAACCAGGCAAGTACTAAAATTGACGATGACTCAAAAACACAAATTATATCAAAGTGTTTACATGACTCTTATTCTTTTAAAAACAAGGAATACATATCAAGAGTCTTCAAATGATGCTTGGCGGCCAATTTTACAATCAAAATTTAATTCAAGAGAGTAGACAAGAAATGAAGTTGTTCTAAAAATGAACAAAATTTTATTAGAATTTACACTTTGACCACAAGGCCATATAACAATAGTTTTGTTGAAATATACACTTTGTTAACAAGAAACAAATCTTCCCATCATCATATATTCATAATACATAATTCCCACAAAAGAAAAAAAGAAGGTCTTGTAAGCTTCAAGATCAAGTTCTTCTACAACCTTAAATGGCATGACCTTCTCATTAAGTTATAGTTGGTGCGCCTCCTGCTTCTTGACTGTACATTACAGATGAAATTATAAGTTATAACTAAGCCACACATCACATGCATAAACTTAAGCAAAGCAAACCTTTTAAATTTAAAGAAGCCTATATAACCGCTTTGGCACTCAATGTTCCAGTCTAAAAGCATTATTTATTTATTTTTAACTTTTACATATATTTAACATGTCTTGGAATTACAACTTCCCCCAGCCCTCCATAGGTTCTACTAGCATTAATATTTCCAGTTCTTAAAGAGATTTGTTGTTCTACTCTTGACAAAGATCCCCCTTTACTTCCACCCATGTACTCAAAATTCAATTTCAACAAGCATGTTGTTCATGTGTATGTACAAGAATCTAAGGAAACAAAAATAACAATGTGGCCAAAAAAATCATTGGATAATCCTTTAACACAAAAACCAAAATTTTGATTTCCATCTCTTTGTGGGTAGTGCATTTCGCACAAATTATCTAGAAACTCTTTGACCTATTCTACTCCATGTTCAAGAGAAAAAAAAAATTGCCATATAGGTAGCAATAAGCTAACTGAAAGAAGTTTTTATTTCATTTCCTAGGCTATGCAGTCATGAAAAGTCTAAAATCCAAAGCGTTAATTCTCTTCTCTAATTCCTTTCCCCTTGTACAATATAAAGATGAAACATCAATAATAGAAAAAATTATTAAGAAAACAAAGGAAACAATAACAAGACAGAGGTATTAGTGAAATGTTCTTGTTGCTCTCACTTTTGTACAATACAGAAAAAATAGACAATCTCAAACACATGAACATTGAATAATTTTTATGAGCTATTGAATCCTTGAGAGGTAAAACAGTGTCTAACATTTGACCATGCATAAGGTGCTAGTCATCTATAAATTTTCTCTGCAACAAAAGGAAACCCAAATACAAGAATGTAAAGACAAAATATTTGTGCAAGCGACCATTACCAACAAAAAAATACAAGCCAATAAAAGGGGAATTCAGACAGAAAAAGACTAATAAAAGATAATAGAACTCTATAAAAGAAAATAAACAAGTATGCACATATCCAGCAAGTATGCACAAACGAAGTCACGTTATTAGAAGAGAAAATCTCATCCCTTTTACCCAAAATCGGTGAGCAAACAAGAGGAAATACAACCCACATACCAAAACAACAGAAATTGACAAAAACCCCAATTATTTTTATCATCAGTGAACTTAACATTACTTCAAAGTTTCTATCAAACATTTTCACAAACATCTTTTGTGTATTTCTAAAATCAACATTAAAATAAAATAGAACATTGAGTTACTACCAAACCCAAATGATGAAAATGAATTATTGTTATATTTCTACCAATGGTGGTATATATGGTGAGAAGCATCACCAGAAATTGTGGTGTCACGGTGCAAGCAGAAGCTTGGCCACGGCTGGACTTGAGAGAGCGAAAAAACAAAGACCTAAAGAAAGGAGAAGGTCAGGCCAGCAAGCACCGCCGGTGGTGGTCGGTGAGCCTTGGAGGCTTCTAGTTGTAGCCATGGTCATGGAGAATCGACACTGGTGTCCCACGTACAGCAAGGTTTGGTGGAAGAGAGAAAATTTTTGAAATTTGGGGAATCCGAAAGAGAAAGGGAAGTGAAAGGGCGAGAAAGTGGAGAAAAAAAAATAGAACAAAGTTTCTCTCCAAAAAGATCAAAAATCAATTACTATCGCATCAAACAAATGTTAAAATTTTAAATTTTTATGATCTAAAATTGTGTATAAAAAATAAATTTATTAATCGAATAGTAAATAATATCTAATTTGAACGAAATTTGATATGCATATTAAGAACAAAAGAAACATGAAATTCAACGATTAAATTTTCAAAATTCACAAGAAAGAGATATATGAAAAGTTTGAAAAGTTTCTCTTCAAAATAGTTTGGAGAGAAACTTTGTTCAAAAAATTAGTGAAACCCCATTTCACTAATAGGCATTTTGATCTGTAAAATGGGACTCATGAAATGGGCATTCTGATCCCCCTTTCAAGTGATGTTAAGATCTATTAATAGCTTAGTGTGGAATCTAACTTGAGCAGTGAGCACCTAACAGTGTTTTATAGGATTCGAAGCCATTCGTGATGAATTCAGTTGCGATAGGTTTACATTTTTTTTATTTGAAAGGCTATACAATGAAGGACTGCAATTCAATGCTTTATCACTACTTTAGGTGTCCTGTAAATGGAGAGAAATAATTAGAAAATTCTCGTGCTTTATAAAGTTTACTAACTTTGTGGGCATGCTAGCTAGAAATTTTAATCCAATGCATATTTGAACTATTAGGCTTATGGAATTAATGAGAACAGCCATTTTTTTGTAAATTTAAATATTTTAGAGCATCTTGATGATGACTTGCAATAAGACATCATCAATAACATAACAAGTTAAACTTTTAGGAACAATCAATAATTTAACAACTTTCTTAGTTTCTGCTGTTCTTATACTCTACATGATCGACACTGATTGCATGGAAAGTTATCATGTGTGGACGAACTCACCATAGGAGAGGTGTAGTGTCCATATCAATTAATTGTAAAATAGTAGTCCATGGACTTATGATGAACCTCCTCAGTCACTTGGCTCCTGTGGATGGAGACCAACAAGTATTCCACCCTGTCCCCCTCTTGAATGTGTATTACTTTCTGTCGGTTGAATGAGTTTAAAATGTGTGTGTCTATATATATATATATATATATATATAGGGCTAAGATGCAAGTTCAAAAATTTCCAAGATGTTGTAGAACCAATACTTGAGGTTAATATCAGCTCACTGTATGTATGTGAATGTGTCCATATGTTGGACTTTAGGCGGCTGAAAAGTCTTGCAGACTTGCTTTATTAGAGAACCACCAAAAAAAAAAAAAAAGAAGCTTAATTTTCACTTTACTAATGTCTAGCTCCTAACCATTTGCTGTGTTATAATTTCAACCATTTAATATCACGTTCTTAAACTCTGAAAAAACTATTTAGGATGTATTGATAACAAAAGAGAAATTTAAATCAAATGCTTGAAGCTCATTTGTAGTTTAGTATATCATATGCTGAGCCTTATAATGGTGGATTCCATTGCTTAAAAGGACAACATAATCCTTTGTAACACAATAGTTAAATTAGTAGAACACAAAGTTTGGTTCCTGTTGAAAATGTGTTTCATACTTTCATCCCTCTTTTCCATATGAATAGTTGGCTACGGAGCACTTAGGTTCTAGTTACATTGTTGAATGTGCTAGTTCTAGACATGATATTTCATATAGACATGATATTTCAATGTGTTGCTGTGAATTTGTGACAAGCCTTTCAAAAGGGATCCCCATGATAATTGCAATTTAAATTTATGAATGTACCTAATGAGTAAACAGAATCTTTTATCAATTTCCACATGCAAAAGAGTAGTTGCAAATGATTTCATTTCCCCATAGCAAGAATTACATACCACAAACTCTTCAAAGGAAATCCAGATATCTCCTAACGCAACCCCTAGTCCCATATATCACCACAAAACCGCACATACAGTATAAACTGTTTTACGACTGTTAAAAGTCATATCGAAGTATCATATCATCCTATTTTGGAACTACTTTTTCTATAACAATTTGTACAAAAAATTACTGTGGAAAGAGTGTACACTGATATCTCATATAATACAAACATGAGTCTTATGTGCGAAATTCACACGTAAAATAAGTGGCAGAGCCAAGAATTTGTGGTTGGGTGGCCGAGTAATAAATAAGATGATTACATTTTTTTTCTTTATACCTACATGATAAAAAAAAAAAAAAAAAAAAAAAAAAAACATGTATTGTATATATATCACTATTTATTGTTTTTTTTTTTTTTTTTTTTTTTTTTGATAACAACTATGTATTGTTGTTGAATGCAAAATATAGGAAAAAATGCCCTAATATCCCATAAACTTTAGCATAGTGGCTATTATATCTCCTAAACTTTTATTTTGGCCAATTTATTTCATAAACTTTATACTTTAACCAAATAAATACCTTAGTCTAACTGCCATATGGCGTTAATATGCTAAGTACTAACAATAAAGACACGTGATACTCATGTGTGGTCTAAAATACACAAAATCAATTTTTGAGAGAGAGAGAGAGAGAGAGAGAGGCAAAAATGGATGTATGACCAATATGAAAACTAAATCGAATATGAAGGGCCAAAAAGAAAAATATATATATTTGTTTCCGTGTGTTTGAATGTATTTTTGAAAATGTTCTAAAAAATATTTTTAGCATTTGGCATGTAGAAAAAAGATCACACGAATTTTATTATATTTTTGTATAAATATTATATAGCAAATTTTTTTCAATAATAACTTTTTTAGAAGCAATTAAATAATACTTTAATTCACCACTTTAAGATATTAACACAGAACAACTAAATTAAAAGTTAATTTTGTCTTTTTTCTGAAATTTAATTCACCATCACCATATATCTTTTTGGTCCCTAACAATAATGGTACTTTTTTTTCCAAGTCAAAAGCAAAGAAATACATTGTACTCTATAAACTATCATTTTGGGGCCATTTGATACATGTATTTAAATATATGTTTTCAATTTTTAAACAATATTACACGTATTTTTACACATTTTTTCACATATTTAAAAAAAAAAACCTAAAAAATGTTGTTTAAACACTCGTACTAAGCAGGCCTCTCAAACAATAAACCACCATTATTGCTAGAATATGATAAAAACACATTATTTGAGCTAACTTATAAAGAAACATCCAAAATATAATAACAATCCTGTGACAACATAACCCAATCAAGGTATAACCGTTGACAAGCTACAATAGGGCAAGGTAGTGACTTTAAAATGGTATCGTCTTCCAGGTCAAAGACATAAAGATATCGATCTGCGGCCTTCGTAAAGTAAATTGCATTTTGCTTGACTCCTTCTGCTACAATGCAACACGTACTAATACTACTACCACTCTGGGAAAGGAAAATAGTGCGCTCTCCTATGTTCTTCACTTGGATCCATTTATTTTCTAACAAATCCATGCGAAAAACCAAGAAACCAAAAACGTTTCTCCTATAGATTCCAAACATGATCATCTTCTGAAGCAATAAGATTTCACCACACGATTCAATAAGATAAGAATAGGAACTTATTATATCTTGGGGTGATCGATCATGATATTCCCTTATTCCCACCTTTGTAAAACGTATTTCTGAATCCACGAACTCAACAATAAATAATGGATAAATTGCAAAACCAAGGCACACTATAAAGTAAATTTTTCCTCCAAAAAATGTGGCACTTATCATATGAATCCTGCCCAGTGGCATCTCTGTTTCGAACACTTGTTTATCAAACTTGGCATCACCAAGCCGGCAAAAATAAAACATGCATTTGGTATTTATGAATACCACTTGGCATTGATGGTTATGGTTACTAGGTGATGATGACAAAATGCAAATGTACTCATCATCGTCTTTCAATGGTGGGAGCTGCACCGTCTCTTTAGAAGTATGATTTAAAAGACAAACATTCATTGAGTTGAGATCCCTTAACACAACCATCCATTGTTACAAGTATATAACTATATATTATTACTTTATTGCGCATTTCAGGAATGGTCCTTATGTAGAAACGATCTTCTGATATGCTAAAGAAAGTTTGCCTTTCTTGATCTTTCCCGTCAGAGATTAGTAACGATGGATATGGTTGTGGGATAGTGGGAGGATTAAGAAGCATAAGCTATTTCTCATCGCTCAGTTCTTGCCTATGCTGTTTCGTTTCATGTCTCGGCTCCATTCTTTAAGATAAGAAGAAAATTAAGTTGATTATTCGTCACATGAGCAGTTTATAAATTCTAAATTAACTTAAATAATAAGGTACTTCAGTGAGATAAGAGCAGAAAGTGATATAATGTTGGCAGCAAAATATATTCTGTTTTTTTGGTTGTAAAATAAGTTTAGCACTAACCGGACCTCAACATAACAGTCTAATAGTCATTTCCATTCTTAAAAAAAAAAAAAACAAAAAACAAAAAACAAAAAAACATATAGTCACTTCCAATTAAGGACTTGGTTTGGATATAGTGTCTAGGCTCAAGACCCATATTACTATTGTGCAACTAGATATTAGTCTCCGTGCCATACCTCCACAACCATTTTCCTAGCAAGGCAGAATTAAAGTTTCTCAACAGTCTTATACCCAGTCTTATACCCAACCCCCTCATCTTACATATATATAGCTTGCATGTATATTTGTACATTTGTACATATTCATTTGTGTGTATATATGTAACCACAAAAAGAAAAAAGAGAGAATAAATTTATCTTAGAAGATAGTACCTTTGAAATATGCCTTGCCAACATTATCCAGAATATCTTTCAGCTTGTCCAATACAGTATCCAAGTGGGATGCTGCAATCTAAAAATAGTCAAAAGCAATATATATCATAAACACATAACCAAATGGAAACAGAAAACAACACGCACCAAACTCTTAAGATACCAGTCCCATGGCTTTCACCAACCTGAGCCTGTTTGTTTGAATTGAAATGTCAGCTTGTTTATACATCCAATCTATCCTATCACAAACATAAGCCCTGTCATTGACGTTTTGAAGAAGAATACCGAAGCACCAGCAAAAACAAAAGCATATACCCTTCCAAAGTTAAAAGGTTAACCTCACTTTCCATTGGCAATGGCCAAAATGGGTTTCATAAAAGTGCCAGTAAATCTATAACCGAAGATAGGGAAATTCCCTAATACCTATACATCATGTATTCAAAAACACTCACAACTTGAAGAAAATAAGAAATCAAATCACTTCCAATGCAAAAGAAAGCAGTATCGATTAAAAAATGCTTCCTAAATTTAATGGAGCAACATTGAATTAAAAAAGTATTGATACCGGTGAAAGAGTGCAGAATGTTCATCATATTGTCTGGTGAAAGCATTTCCAAGAGATATCACCCAAGTGGTGCCTCGAATCACATCCAAAGATTCCGCAACGAAGCTTCAACGAATTTTAAATTTTGTTTAACCGATAATTAAATAATTTTGTAACCCTTTTTTTTTTAAGGCCCCAGATCACCTAAAGGCCCACTACAGAGCTTGAGTGGATCGGTTTCATTATCATTACGACGATTTGAACCCGCTTTTCAGCTTTGACATTTTGGTAATCAAAGCTCTGCTCATTGTGGGCCTGAGCTTGTTGGTTTACGTGAAGTCTAGGACCAATCGATTTTTTTCCTGTTCTTTTTGGTGAAGAGCAAAAGTAGAATAAATTTTCAAGGAACCAGGCCATATAAATGGCCCAACCGACCTTGGATACTATGGCCTTTTGATAGTTGGGGTTGGGGTTGGTTTGCTTCATTTTGATGGGTTTGTCACAAAAAGCTTTCACAATTAGAACTTTGTTTCAGAGAAGTTTTGATATTAATTTGTATTTGTTTGAATTTTTTTTTTTTTTTTTAACAATGTGCATTCATCTTTTGCAAAATTTTAAACCCTAGCTTTTTGATATATTTTATGTTATATTTTCAAATTAAAATTTGTTTTTCTAATGGCAAATGCAAAGGTGGGTTACGGAAGCTTAACAGATCAGAGCTCAGATGGGTAAAGTGTCAAATTCCAAACCACAGATAGGTAAATTAAATTCAAGTCAAACCACGGATGAGTAAGTTGTAATTTTCTATATATATGTGTGTGTGTCTATGTGTGTACCTAAATTCAATATTACTATTTACCATTTTTTTTTATTATGAAAATTACTATTTACCATTGAAAAACACTATAGACAAATAGATTAAATTCAATAAAGAGGTGGTATTTATAAACCCTATGTTTACACCCTTCAATCAAGCATTACCACATCGTACTTTTTTTAAATAAGTACTCATAAGCCCAATCCTTAGTAGGTGTAATAATATTTATAATTAATATATTTCCAAATAAAGAAACTTCCTATATGCACATAAATAATCTCTCTCAAATTTTTTTAAAAAAAATTGAAAATATAATTGTTTGAGTAAGATAATTTCTAAAATAGATTTTAAGTTTTATTCTAATATTACAAATCATCAAGTATCCAAAATAGTAGATGGCTATCACAAGATTATACATCTTACAATCATTCAAGTCAATTAACTTAAACAATTTTTTTCATAAGTGTCATAAACAAAATTTTGAATACTGTTTTGAGATTCTTCCAACCAAACTAGTTCATCATCTACATTCCTAACAAATTTAGCCAAAGAGTGGGCCACTAAATTTGCACTACACCTAACAAAGTTGACAGAAAAGCTTCAAAAACCTGCTACAATACATTAAATGTCCTCATAAATATGACCCAGTTGTGATCTATTAGACCTTATAGATGTTATGGACTTCATCACGTTATCATTGTCCCCTTGCAGCACCGGTTCCGTGAAACCTGCATCCACAGCAAACTCTAATGCTTTCTGGCATGCCATCACTTCAGCTTCCTCTATTATTATGTACAATCAATATAATATAATAAGAGAAAAATGTCAAGAGATCCCCTGAATTTTGGAGTAGTGGTCAAGAGACCCCTAAATTTTTATTTTAGCCAATTTATTCTTGAACTATTCTTAAAAGCCAAATTGATACATCTGTTAATTTCCGTTTAAATTGACTAAGTTTGCTCACGTGACACACACATGCAACTTGCCAAACACCCAAACTAATGGATAGAGGGAGAGAAAAGCTAGGATCAATGACAGGGTGCAGTTAAAAAGAGAGGGAGGCTATGGTTGCCGGAATTCCTGGTCCCGCGCCCGCTATTCTCTTCCACTGCCGATCTTGCCATCCTTGGCTTCCGCTGCCATTCATGGTTTTTAACAACAACTGATGAATAGAGATTAGGGAGAGATTCATCTGACAACAACTACTGAAGGGAAAATCACACACAAAAACCCATTACTAATTAATTTACAACACGAATTGATATCTTTTGATGTTGAACTTGAAAGATTCTCCTTATTGTGGGCGAGTGGGACCAGGCTTCAATGAATTTCATGCCAAATCAAACCCACACATCTTGATTTTTTTTGTTCAAGTGGTTTTTCTTTTCTCTTTCCATTGCAAGAATGGCTGGCTATTATTAGTGCTAGGATATGCATCAATATTCAGTACGTTGTTGATCTTACATTCCTATATTTACTTAATATTTATAGGGAAAAATAAATATCTCTCTAGAAGTACCAGGCCACAACCACAATTTTACTTTTGTCAAACTTAGCACAGTCAAGTTAATCGATTAATGAATTTTCAATCTTTGGATTTATAAGAGGTTACTTGTTTGAATCTATCTCTCTATTTATTAGTAGTTGGAAACCATGCGGGGAAAGTCAAGGATGGCAAAGATCAGTGATGGAAGAGACATAGAAATTATTGGAACCTCCAGGAGGACCACTGATGTGGTCCTCCTGGGTCCTGCCACCCAATTAGATTATGCCACTTAGCCATTTTATAAAACTCAACTCCACATCATCTTACCCATTAACTTAACTATAGTTAGCAAATCAAACCAAGGTTAAAACTTAGCTCCACTTACCCACAGCCGGATTTCACCCAAAATCAATTAGCCAAAATCAAACCGTGTTAACCCACTGTGTTAGCCACTTCTCACCTAATTTCTGAGACCCAAAATTTTATTTTAGCCACTCAATCCTCTTCCCTCTCTCTTCCTGCATCATTGGACGAGTCCTTCAAACAATCTTATGTTGGGCTTTGTTTCTTCTCCCTTGGATGAATAGTGAGTACGATTGACTGTAAGCTATGGCTGAAGTGGTTGCTGGAATCCACACACCACCATTGCAACTAACCAAGATTGATCTAGGTATGTATGTTACAAAGACTCATTTCACTCTTCAATGTATCATTCTCTTAGCTTTGTTTTGTTTTTTTATGTAGTTTATAAATATGGTGTCTTCTACATGTTTGATAAAAGCCCAAGATGATAAATAATTAAAATAATGGAATTTTTATGTGTTGTTTTCTTTCTATGTAGTTTATAGATATTAAAAATTAAATTTTTATGAGTATGTGGTGTAAATTGTTAGAACCCATTCCATACTCTTGCCTACTTTTTGTTTTTGGGTTTATTAGATGCCACTATGTTTCTTTGTTCTTGAAACAGAGCACAAGTTCTCAACGAACCTTAAGTGCAAAATGTAAAAATAGTTCAATTTTTTTTTCTTACATTTAATAGTTTATACGCACACACCATTCTAACCATTTTTATTTTTATTTTTTATTATCCTTTTGATTTGAGTTTCCTTAGAAATGTGTTTTGTGATGTTTTTAATTATAGATATTAGAACCAATGAAGAACTACAAGATGTTGAAAATTTGCTTGGAATTGTGGTGCACCGTGAGGAGGAAGCATATAAATTGTGTAATGATTATGCTATACGAATTGGGTTTAGTGTTCGAAAAGAAAAACTCAGATATGTAAAAAATGGTGTAAGACAGCGAGAGTATGTGTGTTCGAAAGAAGGAGTTCCACGAGATGGTGACCATTTGGATGATAAGAAATTCAAAAGATTACAAACTAAGACTGGTTGTGAAGCTAGTATCCGGTTTACAGTGACAAATGGTGAGTGGAAGGTTACTCATTTCAATCCTAATTATAATCATAAGCTTGCAAAGCCTGAAGAAAGACCCTTTTTAAGGTCGAATCGAAAAATTACTGATGCTGAGTTAGGTGTAATAAGAACTTTCAAAGAAGCGGGCATAAGAACAGTAAGTACATGTTCCTATTTAGTTGAGAAAGCTAGGGGATTTGAAAATGTTGGTTTATAAAACGAGATTGCTATAATGTGGTGAACAAGCAGAAGTTAATCAATGTTGAGATTGGAGATGCTCAAAGTTTAGTTATTTTAAACAGAAGCAAGCAAAAGATCCTATATTTTTTTATACAATTCAAGTTGATCAAGTAAATCGAATGACAAATTTTTTTTTGGAGAGATGGTAGATCAAGAATTGATCATAACTCTTTTGGAGATATAATATGCTTTGACACTACATATCGAACTAACAAATATAATATGATATGTGCCCCATTTGTAGGCATCAACCATTATTGGAAGAATGTACTTTTTGGTTGTGCATTTCTATTGGATGAAACAACTGCTTCGTTCACTTGGTTGTTTGAAACATTCTTGGAATCAATGGAAATAAAAAACCAAAGACAATTTTTACTAACCAATGTCAAGCAAAGAAGAATGCCATAAGAGTTGTGCTTCCTGATACTTGCCATCGCCTATGCTTATGGCATATCTCAAAAAATGCTGCAGAAAATTTACCAAAGCATTATGAGAATCCTGAATTTAAAAAGTAGATTTAATAAAATTCTTTACAATTATGAGATAGAAATAGAGTTCCAGTCTTGTTGGGATGCCTTGCTTAGAGATTACAATTTGGTGGAATCAATGGGAAATCAAAAACCAAAGACAATTTTTACTGACCAATGTCAAGCAATGAAGAATACTATAAGAGTTGTGCTTCCTGATACTTGCCATCACCTATGCTTATGACATATCTCAAAAAATGTTGTAGAAAATTTACCCAGGCATTATGGGAATCCTGAATTTAAGAGTAGATTTAATAAGATTCTTTATAATTGCGAGATAGAAATAAAGTTTCATTCTTGTTGGGATGCCTTGCTTAGAAATTACAATTTGGTGGGCAATAAGTGGCTTAGCGCTTTATATGAAAATCGTGAAAGGTGGTGTTTAGTTTTTAGTCACAACATTTTCTCTTACCGAATGAAAGCTTCATCTAGGAGTGAGAGTATAAATAATGTTTTTCAACATATGGCATGCAAAACAATGAGGCTAACAGAATTTGTACATGAGTATGAGAAAGCTTCAAAAAATATGCGCATGGAAGAGTTAGAAGAAGATTTTTGTTGCAAAAAAGGTACATCTTTTCAAATAGTCCAAAATTGTGGACTTTTGCAACATACATTATTTGTTTATACTCGTACAATGTTTAAAAGATTTGAGTTAGAAATTACTTCTATCTTGGGGGTCACACACCAAGATGTTAATTCTGATAGCGTGTCTTCCACCTATGAAGTCATTGAATGAGGTGGTCAAAGGGTTCTGCTACACAAATCTGGCGGGTCACCCATCTGGATCGCTATTGTTGTTGAATCCGCCGGTGATGTTTTCGGCTGGATTTGCCAAATATCTTCTCTAGAGAGATATTGGGGAAATAGAGTTAGAGGGAGAGAGGAAGAAATAAGCAAATAGGGTTAATGTGTTTGAGTTAAAGAGGTAGAATCAGGAAATAGAGTTGATTTTGGGTTAAATCTGGTTGTGGGTAAGTGGAGCTGAGTTTTAACGTTAGTTTGATTTGCTAACTAGAGTTAAGTTAATGGGTAAGATGATGTGGAGTTGAGTTTTATAAAATGACTAGGTGGCATAATCTTATTGGGTGGTAGGACCTAGGAGGACCACATTAGTGGTTCTCTTGGAGGTCCCAATAATTTCTCGAAGAGACCAGCGACGGTGGGACTAGGAATTATAACAAGCCATAGCCTCTCTCTCCTCTCAATTGCACCTTATCATTGAACCTAGCTTTTCTCTCCCTTTATCCATTAGTTTGGGTGTTTGGCAGGTTACACGTGCATGTCGCGTGAGCAAACTTAGTCAATTTAAACGGAAACTAAACAGATGTATCAATATGGCTTTTAAGTATAGTTCTAGGAGTAAACTAGCTAAAATAAAAGTTCAGGGGGTCTCTTGGCATTTTTCTCATATAATAATGAGTTTGAACTTGCTGAGAGAGTGTAATTAAGCGCGCGTGTGTGTTTAGTAGGGGTGGCAAAATTTGACACTACCTGCGAACCCGATATGACACGACACAAAATTAGCAGGTTATGAGTTGACTTATGTAATCGAATACTCATGACTTGACACGACACGAACCCGACACGCGAACACGAATTACCACCCCTAGTGTTTAGTAGTTAGTCTATTTCTCAAATATATAAATATAATAATAATAATAGTTTACATTTATATTTATTAGTGCATGTTTAGATATTTTACAAAGTAAATAGGTGAAGATGTAATAGGCCAAGAAAAGGCCACTTGACTTGACCTGACTTAATAGCGGGTGGAGATTTGAAAAGTCTTTAACTCAATTAGCAGTGGACAAATAATATGCTCTGTTTGTTTCAACATTAAAATTTTCTAAAAAATGAGTTATTTAAAAAAAAATTTATCTTTTATAAAATTATCTTATTTTACTATGTTTAGTAGAAATCTTAAATGTGTTGGAAAATTATCTCATAACTTCTCTTATTTAGCTTGTCATGGGATGAGGTTGTTTTTCACCAAAAATTTGGAAAAATCTACAAAATAAGCCATATTTTTTTATTTTGACCAAAGATAGTCTTACTTTTACTCTCTTTTTTTTTTTCCCAATATTAACAAATACTAGAAAACATAGAAAACTATTTTCACACAAAATTTTCCATCAAAACAAACGGAATGTAAGAAGAAGAATAAGAATACAAGTCAATGGTTGGTTTAACAATGGCGATGGGGCAATGATGATTTCATGGATGATGAGAGGAAGTGGAGGTAGGGGAAAGAGAGAGGTGGGTTTGGGTTTGGCTGCATGTTCTGAACTTTGTTATTGTACTTTTGATTTTATTTTTATTTTTGTTTCAACCAAGATTCGAAGCCTATCATGTTTTCAAAACAAAAAACAGCTCTTTGGTTATTCTCAAGTTTCTTTGAAAATAGAGAAGTGGAAATTGTTTTTATTTTCTATTGGTTTTAAGGTTGTGTTGGTTCCACAAAAATTGATTTTTGGAAAATATTTTTCACATTTGCAGGTGTTTGGGGCAATTGAACATGTTGGTCAATCAAGTACAAACCCTCAAATAGTGGCACTTATAGAGAAAATTGGGTTTTGCTTTCATATTCCGTAAATTAATTTTTGTTATACCCAAAACTCATGAATTAAACTACCACCCTCTCACTATTAGTCACCCAACAACCACTCTCTACTAACATCCTCGATCTCCAGTCACCTTCAGTCTTTGTTACCATCATTCATTGTTTTCTTCCACTAATGGTTGCCAATCTTTGCCACCGCCAATTTTTTATAGCATTTTTTAAAATGCAACCAAACACTTATTTTCAAGAGTATTTTCTAGAATGCAACTAGTCACTTTAAAATATTTTCACCTGAAATTATTTTATGGTCTATAAATATTTTTTGTTTAACCAAACAAGGTTTTTTGTTATGGAAAATACTTTTTGAAAACAGAAAAATGGTAAAAAACAAATTGCCACACATATAACTACATGTTTTGTAAAAACAGTAATTACTATTTTATCAAAAGAAATAATAAACACGGTAGATGAAAAACTAATAAGAAGATAAGAGATGAAGTAGTAGGAAAATTTTTTATAAGAACAAATAAGTTGTTATTTTTATTTAAATTTTTTTGCAATTTAGTGCAATGACTTCACGCAATCATGTTTTTAAACCCAAATTTTATCATATAGTTATCATGTATATTGTAAACATACATGACTGTTATCACAAATTTTTTTAAAATACATGACTTTTATGTCAAATTTTTTATTTTTTTTGTAAAGTTGATTCTACAACTCACAAGTCACATAACTTTTGCTTATTTTGGTAGTTTATATGTATAATATTTACATGTGAGTGGGTAGACATAACAAATATGTTGGGTTGATCGAGATTGAGTTGTATTTTGGTCAACAATTCATTGGACTAGCACATATTGTTATTCCTTGACCTTTACTCAAACTTTGATGAGACGAGTCAACTTGGAATAGCTTGTATTTTTTCACATACAAAAACAACTTTTCATATTTATTTCAATATAAAGATTAAAAAAAGCACTGAAAAATAAATGTTGAATAATACATAAATTTTAAGTTTTCCTACTATTTTTTTTATGAAAATAAAAACTAACATCTATTTCATATTCAACAAAATACTACATATAAAATTGGTGTTTCTTAAACATTTAATATTATAAAAATGTCGACAATCTTGTATCATCAGCTATGACTTCAAAATTATTTAGATTTTTTCTTTTAAAAAAATTTAATATTGTAGTGGACTTACTCATGATCTACAAAAAAAAAAAAAATGTTTCATTATTTCCATATTTCGTAGTTCTACCAACTAAAAAAAGGGACTTCTCAAAAAAAAAAAAAATCTAAAACCAAAATAATCACAAATAGACAAGTACTAGTTTATATATATTACTAATATTTGTCACATCATACAAAGTGACAAAGAAAAAGTTTACAAGTTCATATATATTATCAATATTACAAGTTCACATCACACCGGGTATGCCAAAGAGACCGTTTAAGGCCCCTGGTCCGGATGGGCTTCATGCGGGGTTCTTCCAACGTTTTTGGCTCATTGTGGGGAATTCAGTCAAAACGGAGGTTAAATATATTTTCTCGGCTGGAGTTGTGCCAGAATATTTAAATAAAACTCTCATTACTCTGATTCCTAAGTGTAAGAGTCCTGAGTCTCTAAATCAATATCGCCCTATTAGCCTTTGCAATACTGTCTACAAGATTGTCACTAAAATCATTGTTGGTCGTTTAAGACACCTGCTTCCTTCTCTGGTATCCCCCCTCCAAACTGCATTTGTGCCGGGCAGGAAAGGGGTAGACAATGCTGTAATTGTACAGGAGTTAGTGCACTCTATTTCAAAGAAGAAAGGGAAGATGGGGGTGATGGCTATAAAAATAGATTTAGAAAAAGCGTATGATCGCCTTGAATGGAGCTTCATCCGAGATACGTTAAAGTTGTTCAACTTCCCAAATCACTTGATTTCTCTCATCATGAGCTGTGTGTCAACTACCTCCATATCGGTGCTTTTCAATGGGGGGGTCTTGATTATTTTACTCCGTCGAGGGGAATTCGTCAAGGGGATCCCCTTTCCCCATACCTGTTCATTTTGTGTATGGAAGTCTTAGGGGCTCTTATTGCTGAGAAGTGTGAAGCTAAATTGTGGGATCCCGTTAAAGTTGCTCCGGGTGGCATAGCCTTCTCCCATCTTTTCTTTGCGGACGATCTGGTGCTCTTTGCTAAGGCTGATCAGAAAAATTGTGTTGCAATCAAGGATGCCTTAGAGACCTTTTGTGCGCTTTCCGGGCAGAAGGTAAGTGAAGAAAAATCTCGAGTCTTCTTTTCCCCCAATATCTCTAGAGAAACTCGAGAGGATTTATGCAGCACGCTTGGGTTCCGTTCCACCCCAGCTTTAGGGAGGTATTTAGGATTTCCTATTAAGCATGCCTCGGACCCTCATGATTTTGGCTTCGTTGTTGAGCGAGTTCAAAGCCGTTTAGCTGGCTGGAAAGCACACTTGCTCTCCTTTGCAGGAAGGCTTGTGCTCACACAAGCTGTTACCGCAACCATTCCCACCTACACCATGCAATGTGCTGTCCTTCCCCCAAAAATCATCAGGAGTGTGGACAAGATTAATCGAGATTTCTTATGGGGGTCATCTGAGAATAAAAAGAAAATTCATATGGTAAACTGGAAGAAGGTGACAAAACCAAAGAAGGATGGAGGTCTTGGTTTGTAGGCAGCCAAGGAGAAAAATATTGCCTCGCTTGCTAAGCTGAACTGGCGTATGCACTATGAAAAGGACTCCTTATGGGCTCGGGTGTTGACTCACAAATACATCAATCGTAGGAGGAACTTTGGGAACCAGGTCAATTGGGGAAGAATTAAAGGCTGCTCTACCATTTGGAAAGGTATTAAGGAAAGGGAAACCATTTTTAAAAAAGGCACAAAATGGATTGCAGGCTATGAGAGTAAGTTGTCTTTCTGGTGCGATAAGTGGCTCAATAGAGGGATTTTGCGGGAGCTCATCGTTGGCCCTTTTAATAGAGACGAAGAACACCTCCAACTCAAAGATGTGTTCAAGCAGGGCCGATGGGATTTGGGGTGCATCTCTTTTGTTTTTCCTCCAACCCTGTTTCAGGAGATTAAAGCTAACCCTATGCCGTTGTTAATAGCTAGTGCTGATCGTATCTCTTGGTCTTTGTCCCCAAGTGGGGAATTTGTTCTGAAGGATGCCTACAAGCTTGCTTGTCTTGAGGATGACAGCAACTCCTTTGATGTGAACACTGGTCATTGGGTTTGGAGGATTCCTACTCTTCCAAAAATTAGGTGTTTTCTTTGGTAATGTTGTCACCTCAGTATTCCTGTCAGAGATGTTCTTGCTGCCAGAGGTATGAATATCTCTGAGCTATGCCCTCTGTGCAATTGTGGGTCTGAATCTATTATTCACATGCTAAGGGACTGCCCTATGGCTCGTCAGGTTTGGAATTCCCTTTCTCCTCCAGCTGTTTTAGGATCTTTCTATGTTTCTAACCTGGTGAATTGGCTGCATAGCAACTGCAACTCTCGTGCGTCTTCTCATTTGGGAATCCCTTGGAATGTTATCTTTCCATTTGGTGTTTGGAGTATTTGGCTGCACAGAAACAATGTTATTTTCAGAGATTCTAATTCCCCAAAGCTGAATAAAGACGGGGTGATTGCTAAGGCAGCTGAATTTGCTTGTTTGGGTGTGAATGGCAAGGTTGCCAGGGTGAAAACCACCATTCAGGTGAAATGGATACCGCCCCCGGCTCAATGGTTCAAACTCAACTCAGATGGGTCTTCAATGGGCAATCCGGGGCGTGCGGGTGGAGGAGGTATCATTAGGAATGCTGAGGGCAGCTGGGTAAGGGGATATGCAAGAGCTATTGGCAACACAACGAGCGTTGCTGCTGAATTGTGGGCTTTGAGAGATGGCATCCAATTATGCCTAGAGCTGAATCTTCCTGCGGTGATAATAGAATTGGATGCTATGCTTGTTGTTGATTTGGTAAAAAATACCAATCACAGCCCAAATGGAAATAATAATATTGTAGCTGATTGCAGGGAAGGTATGTCTAGAATCCCTAGAGTTCAAATTAAGCACTGTTTTAGAGAAGCGAATAAATGTGCAGATGCACTAGCTAGGAGGGGAGCTATGCTTTCTTCTGATTTTGTTGTTTTTGATTCTCCTCCAGCAGACGTTGCTCTGTTGTTAAGGTTTGACGCTGCTGGAGTTTTGTATGAGCGCTGTATTGCGCCGATTCCTGTTTCTTAGTTTATAAAATCATCCTTTCTACCAAAAAAAAAAAAAAAACAATACCAAAGACTTTGGTCTCACAAAAAAGTCTCTTATGACTCGTCAAAGACTAGTCTCACACATTCAAATTCACTATCACCATTCTGTCAATTCAGCACTCACGTCCTACTCCTAGTGGTCCCAATTTACTTCTCTATAGATAAAACCAAAAAAAAAAAGTTACAAACAATGGAAACACTCAGACACATGTGACCGGTCCACACAAAAAGCCTCAATTACACATTACTCAATACAAAGCCACAACCACAAACTAGTTTATGGTCCACACGACACAACACACCAGTGACCAGTCCTAAAAACTAAAAAGCCACAATCACAAACACAACAATTCATAAAAAAACGCAGAGGGCTAACCTGCTAAGGCAGAGTAAGACAAAAGAAAACAAAAATATGAACTTGAGAGAGGAGAGAAATTTCTTAGATTTACCAGACTTGTGTGTGACTGTGATCAAGGATCTGAAGAGGAGCAGCAACAGCAACACCGGATATGATCTGAGGAAAAGAGCATCAACAACAGCAACACCCAAATATGATTTGAGAAATTTCTTAGATTTACCAAACTTGTGTGTGACTGTGATCAAGGATCTGAAAAGCAACACCGGATCTAATTTGAGGAAAAGAGCAGCAACAACAGCAACACCCAAATCTGATCTGAGAAAAAGAACAGCAGCAGCAGTGATGGAGGCGTTGATGAGGTTGAATGGAGGAAGAGTGAGATTAGGGTAAAATTTTGAGAATTGTAATTTAGGTTCAGTCCATATTTATTTTTTATTTTGTAGTTTTAATTTGTTGGTTATTATTATTATTATTATTATTTTGGATGAGTTAGTCGGTTATTTTTTTAGATTGCATTCGTATACCGGTTTTTTTTTTTTTTTTTTTTTTTTAAATTGGGGGGGGGGGCTATTAGGACGAAAATAAAAAATTTCAACATACATACATACATACATATATATATATATATATACTAGCTTTTTTTTTGGGGGGAGGGGGGGGGGGGAATTATTTCTAAGGTCTACCTCTCTAATAACAAATCCATTGAAGAATTTTTTTTTTTTTTTAATTTATACTTGTTATAATTGTAAACGAAGTGTGATTTTGGTTAGCTTTTGATGAAATTTTATTTGTTTGTTTACTTAAAAGGTTGCCAAAATTATAATCGTACGAAATAAGCCGAAAAGTGAAAGGAAATAAATCAATGCAAACTTATACAATATACCGTACAACTTTAAGAACAAAATCTAACATATTAAATAAAAAAAATTAATTAAGAACAAAATACACGACCAACTTACGAAAAAATGACTTTGATCTATGCGTGGGATTGTCAGCGGAAATACAATTTTGATCATCAGTTTTAAATGTCTCAGTTTTGATTTTTTTTTTTTTTTTTTGCTGAATAATGTCAATTTGAATTTACCTCTATATTTATTTTATTCTTCAATCACTTTTTTTTTTTTTTGAGAACAGAAAGTATAGTTAAATTTGTGTGTAATAGTTAGAAAGCATAGTTAAAATTTTGAAAGTTTAAAAAGGTAAAAGCAACTTGTATTTCTGAAAAAGGTGACGTGATTTACCTCTATATTTATTTTATTCTTCAATCACTTTTTTTTTTTTTTTTTTTTGAGAACAGAAAGTATAGTTAAATTTGTGTGTAATAGTTAGAAAGCATAGTTAAAATTTTGAAAGTTTAAAAAGGTAAATGTACTGAAAGTCTGAAACCAAAGCAACTTGTATTTCTGAAAAAGGTGACGTGGCTGACCACGTGTCAAAAAGTGAGGGAAAAAACCTTCTACTATTCAAAAGCAGCCCAAATAAATTTATTAAAAAAAAAAAAATCTTATTAGTAGGTTATTCTGCTTAAAGTTCGGGCCCATTTGATTTGTGTTTTCAAACAACATTTTTTAGTTTTTAAACAGCATTTCACGCATTTTAACACACTTTTTCACCCACACGTATTTCAAAAAATTACAAACAACAATTTTCAAACTACTCTACCAAACACCCCATCAAATTACAGTTCAAAAGGTCTTTTTTATTTATTTATTTTTTTATTATAATATAAATGTACTTTCAGGTTGTTTATGCTGACCTTCACAATAAGGTCCACTCATGATTTGCATGTTCTAAATTACGAAGGATGATAAAGCCTTTAATGTACAATATATCGTTTTATTATAATGAACTCTTGTAACAAAAATAACACTCAACTTCTATTCCTTTCTCTCTTAGCTTTTAAGCCATTGTTGATAGACAACTTCGATTCATGACAATGTCACTCTCTCTTGCATGATTCTCAATATTTAAGTTGTCCAAAGTCATGCCTCCCAATTTATGAGATTGTAAGGGTTTGTTTGAAATCCACTTATTTTGTTAAAACTGAAATTTTTTTTCTAAAAATACTGTAGATAAAGATAAAAGTTAGTTGAAATAGTATAATGAGACCCATAAATAGTACCAAAAAGTACAGTGGGGCTGTATCAAAAATAAGCTGAATAGTAAAATAAGCTGGTTTTTTATTTTAGAGCCAAACATACACTAATTCAAAGGAAAGCAACTCTTTGACTGAGGGTGATATTGGTTAGGTTGTTGGTTATTGAAATTCTTGATAAAAGAAGGTGGTTTGGTTTTTGAAAAAGGTTTTCAAGTTGGTTTTCAGTGAGTGAATAGTTTTGTATTGCTGAAAAAATTTGATTGTCTATTTAATTATAGATATTTTTTCTTGGATGTTTGTTCAATGAATTATATTTTGGTTTTTGAAAAAGGTTTTCAAATTTGTTTTTAGTGAGTGTATAGTTTTGTATATTTGAAAAAATTCGATTGTCTATTTAATTATAGATTTTTTTTTTCTTGGATGTTTGTTCAATGAATTATATTTCTTCCTCATGTATCATATAATCTATATATATATATATATATAATATTTAAACTTTTAAAACTTTCACAATTTTTTACGTCAATACAATATTTAAAAAACAAAAAAGAAAAAAGAAAAAAAAAAGAAAACACTTTTCTAAAACCCGACTCTACCTTTACCTTACACGATACTGTGCATTCTCTTCCTGCCTTCCGGCTACCAGCTCCTCCTCGATCAGATCCATGACAAGCCAATCAGACCCACGGCAAGCCAACACTAAAGCATTGCATCTAAAAACCCACCATATCCACCAACAGACATCTTCTTCCTAAAAATCATGTCATCGAGAAGAAACCGTAGTATATCTTTTACGCTTTACTTTTGTTGTTGTTTGTTTTCTCTTTTATTGACTGTTTTGTCTTAGCGAGTCGTCAATTCTCATCTGATCGTGGACGAGCACTAAGTCTAAGACTTGGTGAAACCGTAGTGTAAAGTTGGTAAATTTCATAGCAAATTCAGGTAGTTGACTAGTATAAAACCCTCCATACCCACCAACAGACATCTTCTTCCTAAGAATCGTGTCATCGAGAAGAAACCGTAGTATATCTTTTACGCTTTACTTTTGTTGTTGTTTGTTTTCTCTTTTATTGACTATTTTGTCTTAGCGAGTCGTCAATTCTCATCTGATCGTGGACGAGCACTAAGTCTAAGACTTGGTGAAACCGTAGTGTAAAGTCGGTAAATTTCATAGCAAATTCAGGTAGTTGACTGGCATTCTCTCTGTTTTTCTTATATATTATGTGATATATATTTTAAATAAGCAATTTGATAAACTATCACGCTCACTCTCTCTCGGTCCCTCTCTCTTTCTCTTTCACTCTTTTGGGCTTATTATTTCAAAGACTTTTTGGTTTTCACGAGAATCTTATAAATCTTTTTTCTCTTCTTTGGTTTATTAAAATCCTTTGCTTTCTCCCTGATATTTCTTTATTTTTTACTTTTTTATTTGTTGTGTCTTTTTTTTATTTTTGGGTTATTCTCTGATTGGAAGTTAAAAACCTGGATAATTTTGCATTTTCTTTGTAGTTTTGTTTTGTGTTTTGCATGAGCAAGAAGATTGTTTTATCATTGTACTGTTGTCCTACAATACTGTTCTTGATTGTGTATGCGAGAGCCGCGTGGAATATATTCTGAAAAGTTCAAATTTTGTTTGTGATGTGCATGAATTTGAGGGAATTGCAGCGGTTTAAGGGCGGAGTTGTGGCTGTTTGCAAAGTAGGAGTCTTTTTGTCGTAGAGGTCTGAAACTGAAAGATACTTGGAAGTGTTTTGAATTTATGGGGTAGGGAAGAGTTGGTAAGGCTGCTACAAATTTGTCCATAGGATATAACCAAATTTATTGGATTTTAAGCATTTTTTAAGATGATCCACAAATTTCTTATGTTTCTAAGAAATATAAATGAAAAGAAGTTACTAAATGAATATAAAACATTATTTATACCTAAAAAATAATCACTCTTCAATAGGCACAATTTTGGTCAATAGACAATTTTTCGTTCAATAGACACATTTTCAGTCATTAGACACACTTTCGTTCAATAAGCACTTTTAATATATATATAATATAAAAGGTTATAACCTTTTAATAGGTACCTTTTGGTATATCCAATTTGAAGAATTATGATATTTCAATAGACACCTTTTTGGTATATATTACAACCTATCTTATATATACCTATATATACAATACAAAATAAACTAGAGACGCAATGTTTTGCCTCTAATATTTAGTTTGTTTCTAATAAAACTGTGTGCTATTTCTTTCAATATCATTTTTTTTTTAATTTCATACATTTTTTTTACACTCCAACTAAAAAATAATGGTTTTTTTTTCCTCTTAAAACTCATCCAGTAGCTATTTCCGTACATTGCACGGGTTAGCGACTAGTATTATATATTGTGGTACATGTTATATACTCAATAGCTTTTCCGTGCATCACGCGGGTTAGCGACTAATTTTTATTTGTTTCTCTATCCACTCCATAATAGAGATTGACCCAATCACCCATCATTTAGTAAGAGAAATATGTTTATAACTATTGATGTGCAATATGGCATGTAATTGTGTGCTCACTTAGGAAATCATATATGAAAGATGCATAATGTTTGCAGGTTCATACGAGAAGTGTATAACTTAGGAAAATAATGATGAAGTGGGCTGAGTTATGATTTTGATAAATTACCTTATAGTTTCTGCCCGGCTAATTCACTTATGTTTCTAGGAAAATTTTGGAGTTGGGTATTGTTAAAGAGTTTGGAGAATTTAGTCTATTAAAGGACTAAATTTTTTGAAATCATATCATTGAAAATGGAGAGAAAATAGAGGAAAACTCGTTTATTGCAATGCCCAAGAACTAAAAAAAAAAAAAAAAAAAAAAAAAGAGAAAAAAGAGAGACAAAAGCAGAGCGTAAGGGTCATTAATGGGTTAGGTCGGGCCAGCCCGACCCATTTTTACTTGGCCTATGGGCACAGTAGTCTAGGTATAGTGACCTATTAACTAGTTAACAGGTCGGGTTGGACTGGGCTAAAAGAGAAAACCCTAACCAATGATCTTGCATGCCCATTTTATCTTTAACGAGTTGGACTACCAAGTTGAGCTTAATAGGCTACTCATGGGCTTGTGTTAGCATATTATTTTATTATTTTTATAAGGAAAGAATCATTTTTTCTATAAAGGAATAATTAATCTATTTTTTAAAAAGGAAAATAAAATAATTTAATACTTAATTACAATTTTTTTTTACAGTTAAATCTATTTTATTTTTTGTTTTGTTGATGGGTTTTATTTTTTATTTTTATCATTAATAAAAAAAAGTGTCAAATGGTTAATTCAAAGTTGCTAGACTACTATAAAATATATATTTAGTAAATCAAGTTTAGCACAATCATTTTAAATATATTATTTCTATAAAAAACAATTTTAAATTCTACATTAAAAAAATAGTAGTATATTTTTGCTAAAGGCTAATAAATATAAAATAATAATTAATGCGAGTGTATTCCACAAAGTAGAAGGAGAAAGAAAAGAAAAATGGTTTAGCCAAAAAAAAGAAAGGAATGAAAGATGTGGTAGTCTCCAAATCTAGCAAATAGATCCTATTACGTAATGTGAAGTAGTCAAGATCAGAGAAAAAAACAAAGTTATGTAACTAAGTTTAATGAAAAGGGTGAAGTTATCAATTTTTAATAACGAAAAGTCAGAAACACCCTCTGATTGCACATTGAGGTTGTCAAAGGGCTGGGTTGGAAATATAAGAAACAGTTTAGTGTTTGACATAGTCAGAACTAGGCTATCTTTTCTTTTTTTTTGTTTTTTTTGAAAGGGACCAGTGCGTCAGAACTAGGTTATCCTTCCTATCTAACACCGTTCATTCATCTTAGAACGCCTCCACCACTTACACTCGTACAAACCTCCTTTTTTTTTCCTTCTCTCTCTCTCTCTCTCTCTCTGTGCAAATTTCAATTTCTAGTTCTTCACTCAATCTGTTTTATCAAGAAAAAAAAAAATATATATATATATATATATATATGTATATATATATATTTTTTGGTTTCGTTCTATCTCTGCAAAAAATTCAGTCTAATCTATCTTCGCTTGCTTTGTTTTGCAGATCAATCATAGATCTCCTTTGCAAAGGTAGGCTTCATATACAAGGTAATTGTTATAGATATTATTTTATTACTTTTTTATCGCTTAAATTTTTTTAGATTATTATTTTTTTCTTTTTTTGGTTGCAAAGTTTTCAAGATTAAAATAAAAAGGTTCTCAGTTTTATGATTAAACTTTTTAAATTCAATATGTATATGTAGTAGAATCTATCACATTATAAATGATTTAATTAAAAATGAGGTCATAATAAAAATGAACATAAATTTTTTTCTAAGTTATGCTTCCTTTCTTATGCATTTACCCTATAAAAATAGGGGAAAACTATGTATTTTAATTGCGTAATTAATAATTATACTTTATATTATATTTTAATTTAGTTCTTAATTTTTTAATATTTTATTAATTTAGTTATTGTCATTATCCCTTAAATAAAATTGATTTTTGTTGGTGTGATAATAAAATAAAATTTTTGATTAACTTTCGTATGGATATAGACTAAATTAACAAAATTAAAAAGTTATGAACAAAATTAAAATATAATATAAAAAATAAATACTAAATAAAATCAAAAGTCAATTAAAACTTTTAAACCGTATAAATAAAAATGACATTTATTAATAAATTATTTTTGGTTGAAATGATATTATTTAGAATTTATATATATATATATATATATTTAAAAGCTCACGCATGGTTTTAGAATGACAGCTGTATTATATTTCTTTACTCATTAAGAAATAAAAAAAAAAAAAATCCAAAATAAACTGCATGTCATTTTTGGTAATTTTGACAAAGGGGTCAGACTGTCACATGGCTTACATGCGCGTGTAACAACTTCAACCCTACATGGGTTAAACTTGAACCCTAGATCTCTTTTTTCTCTCTCTTATCACGTTTCGCGTGTACTTCTCCTGACTCATTCATTCATTCATCTTTTTTTTTTTTTTTTTTTCATTATTATTCTTCTTCAACCTTTTGCCTCCTTCTCTCTAAACACATCTTACACCTTCTTCCTCTCTCTGGATCGTCTCTTTCTGTCTAGATTCATCGGATAGCAGTGTGGAAGGCCTCTTTCTACATCTCTACGTGTGTGTGTCTGTCTCTAAACGCTGTTCATGGTGCGGCTGACCTTTTTAGGGGTTATTTTTGTACCACACACAGCGAGTTTCTCCAAAATAAGAACACCTCTGTCCTCGGCGATGCCTGCTGTCTGTGTGATCAGATCGGCCGATCTGAGTAGAGCAAAGAGGATGGGTAGATCGCAGCCGTGTGGGAAGGCAGATCGAAATTAACAGGATGAGGTATGGTCTTTGTCAAGACCTATCTATGCTTTGATGTAGAAGGTATGGTCTTTGCTTCCTTCCTTCTTTTTTTTTTTTTTCTGATCTATTATATCTGTTTCTTTGTTAATTTTTATTTTTCTAGATCAGTTGTGTTTTCTTTTATATTTTCTGGTTTTTTTTTTCTTTCTTTCTTTTCTTCCTTCCAGACTTGCTATTTCATATTCTTCGTTGTTTTAGCTTTCTTCCTATTAAAACTTTAGATTAAAGAAACTATCATAGGTCCTATTTTTTCAGAGTGAGGGCATGAAAAACAAGTTGAACGCCGAGCTGAAAGTTTGGTTTAAAAGTGTTATGTTTTGGATTTTTCTAGGGGAGTTGATGGTTATGGTGAAGAGGAATTGGAATATGAGAGATCACTCTTGGCGATCCCTCCACCGGTCTTGCAGCGTCTATCTATCCCTCTGATCAGCGAAGCACACTAATGAATAAATAATAAAAACAATCTTAAGAATAAGAACTAAACAACAGTTAATGAATTTTTAAAGAAAATTTAATGAATTAATTCATTCCAAATTACAAAGATTTGATAAATATCAAGACTAACATAGAATTGATAAATTTCAAATTTATAGAGAATTTTTAAAAGCCTTGCACAAAGACTAACATAAATTTCAAACCTTTTGAAAAATATGACAGTTAAAAGAAGGTTGGGAGGAAATATAAACCTTGGAAAATTTGAAAATTTTTATTTTGGAAGATTTAAAAAGTATAGTTCTTGAGAGTGAATAAAGGAAGAATAAAGAAATATTAAAAAAAGAATAAAGAAAAAAATTGGAATAGAGAAAGGATAGGGAGCCTATTAAAAAATTGTATTTGAAAAAATAGTTAGGCAAAAATAAAAAGTAACTAGTGACTCTCCAAATGGTATAGAGTCCTAGAGATGCATTACATTTTCTTGTTTCTACTTCTGTATTTTGATTATTTATTATTTATTTTTAATATTTTTAACGTAATGTATTACATAGTCTCTTTTTAACATAATGTAAAGTATTAAACTACGAACCACGAGACCCTATGTACCCTACCTTTTTGCATTTGGAATAATTGGGAAATTATATTCTTATTATATTTATTTGTTTTCATGGCAAGTGTTACTTTTTCGTTTCAAATGCATGAATTGGGCCCTATGCCTCAATCCTCGGTTTTAGATTTGAAAATACTTTATAGTGGAACACAACCTACAATAATACTAGCAGATAGGTTCATTTTAATATTTGGTATGTGATTATGTTTTAAGATCGGAGTGTTCTCCATTGTGAACATGATGTCATTTTTTATGAAATAAATCTTTGATTATATATATATATATATATATTTTTTTTTTTTTTGTGTGTGATTATCGATTTAGTAGATAATGTACATTAGATTATCTAGTTAAATTTTCCTTACAAATAAGTATAACATGTTTTCTATATGAATTTACTGGTAAAGTTTCTAATGGTTGAATAAGAAATATGAGGTTCAATTCCCGTTTACACAAAAAACCGATTGATGTCTTACTTTGACAATAAAGAGCTATCATCAGAGTAGACGCCAAAGGTTGAAACTCTAATAAAAAAAAATCAAAATAAAAATTGACTCTAAAGATTTGGTCTTCCTCACAATTGAAATTCCAAAAAAGAAAAAGAAAATACTATATCACTACATTTTTTAAGTTAAATAAATTCATCTCCAAATTTGTGGGTCTCACACTATTTTTTGTCTTAGTTTTATCTATACTAATTTAAATTTCAATTTTTTGAAAATAAGTCAGTTTTTTCTCACATTTTGCAAATAAGTTATTTGAAATAAGCAATTTCCAAATGCATTAGATAAAAGTTTCTCACAGCACCACAATTTAAAGCAACGGGTAACAAGTCCATGTATTAAACTCAAAGCACTCTTTTTGGATTTTTTTATATTTAAAAAAAATACCAAAACTGAATTAAAAAAATTGACATTATTAATATAAAGGGAAATGCTATGTCCACAATATTTTTACAACATTTTTAACATAACATTTTCACAATAAATTCTAAGTGGTTGGTTGTTATTGGTTGTTATGAGTGAGCAAAAAAATGATTTTAAGTTGTGGATTCAAATTAAAACCAAGAGAGGTGCTACGTTCACAATATTCTTACAATATTTTCTTAACAAATCATAAGTGATTAGTCGTTATTGGTTCTAATTTGAACTTATTACTGAAATTACTTTTCTACTCCACCAATAACAACTCGTAACAACTTGCCACATAGGATTTGTTGCGAAAATGTTGTGGACACGGCGTTTCTCTAAAACCAATAAGTTGTTACATATGGTTTGTTGTGAGAATGTTGGAAGAATGTTGTTGATGTAACATCTCTCTAATATAAAACATTGATTTGGCATATTTTTAGTATAACTTACTTATCAAAATAAAAATATTTTGAGTGTAACTTGTCCTGAAACCCACAACCTCCTATTTCTTCTCCTTGAAAAAGTAACCCACACAACTTCTTATTCTATTCTTTCCCTTTTAGATATTTGCATGGTACCAAGTACCATATTGCTATGTCCTCGTATTTTTAGCTCATTCAAGAAAAACAAAGTATGATATAATATATTTGTGGTTATTGTTTAGTTACTTTAGTATTTGATGTTGAACATTGCAGACTAATTCTTATAGACTTATAGTTATTAAGTGATTAAATTATTAACTAATATTATTAATTAGTCATGGTGCATTATGGATGTTGGAGATTTAAAAAAGGATATTACATGGAAGTACTCAACTACTTAAATTGCTATTTTTGTGTTAAAATTGCAAAAGTAGGGCTTATTTAATGTTATATGAATTATATAGTTTTTTATATTTCATTTTAGGATCAAATTTAACTACAAAATTGGTTGTAACTTACTCAATATCTTTGTATTGGAGGTGAATTTTGACAAAACTACTATTAGATTACATTTTTTTCTTATATTTTTTATGCTTGCAAAATTTTTAGAAAATTAAAGATCAATAGTTATGTCATTAATAAATTGTTTAAATTTCAAGTTTTTGTAGTTTAAAATTATGCATAAAATATAAACTTATAGATCATATAGTAAATAATATTTGATTGACAAAAAATTTAACATGTGTATTGAGAGCGTAAATAACATGCAATTCAATAGTTAGATTTACAAAATATATAGCAATGTTTATTTTATTGAGTAAGGTTGTAATCTTAGGCTACAACCAAATTTGTAGCTAAACTTTGTCCTTTATTTAATATGATAATTTAATTGTTCCATTTCTCATTAATAAATTTATTTAAGAACACCTCGGTGATGCCTGCTGTCTATGTGATCAGACGATGTGTACATCGGCGATCTGAGTAGAGCAAAGAGGATGGGTAGATCACTCGTAAAGCAGTTGGAAATTCAACTTTAGTTTTAGCGAATATAACACTGATTTTTTTTTTTTTTTTAAAACTGCTGGTATGCATACGTGGGATTTATTTTTAAATTTATAGTGGCATTTATTTTTAAATTTATATTGCGAGTTTGTGGAGGTAGGTGACGCTAGTTTTGTAGCTAAAAAGCACAGACAGTAATGTTGGTAAAAGCACAAGTTACACTTAAAGCACGAAAGGCTTCCTAGAGCCTAGGTGCAAAGCACAAGTGCACATTTGATTGTAGTGATGTACACATTTAAAAAAAATGATAAATTGAAAATAATTATCACTGGGCAATACAACAATTAAGTGATCAAATAAAGATTATACACACTGTACAAAACTCCTACTTTGCGGGGTCTAGAATAGGTTGTGGTTGGCAGCCATAGCCCCAAATTTTTTTTTTTTTTTTTTTGGAGAGGCATGTGGTCAAATAATTATATAAATTGAAACAGAACATTTTAATTTAATACATATAAAATTTATATAAGCCCTTCCTTTTGCTATAGTACCACAAAAATTGGTAGTCAAGCAATTTTTACTTTTTTGGATCTGATAGATATGAGTACTTTTTGCAATATTTTTGTCTTGAATTTCTTGTAGCCATAATGCCCTATGGCTAATTATTAATAGGGTCGTGTTAACTGGTGCCCTTAGGGCAATTGTTAATAAATCATATTAGGAAAGGTTTTAATACTACTTTCATAGGAAATATAAAAAGTTGTCAGAAAAATTAATAAATTTATCATTTTCCCATAAAATGTTTCTAGAAATAGTTCTTAAACCAATGCCCTTAGGGCTTTCGTAGACATTTCCTAATTAATAATTTAAGTATTTGACAAGTCTATAAGAATTTGTCAATATAAGATCATTGTTGGACTGGAACCATTTCAGTCCCAAATGGGTCTATATAGAATTTGTAGAGTTGGAGGGGTTGTGAAGGGTATAGCAGCACACCATAACATTTAATTTTATATACCAATTCCGTGGTTTATATTAATAGTGTTAAGATCCTAAAGATGCAGTATCAATTAAGGCCTGATAATTAGTGTGCGATTTGGAAGGAGAATTTTGGCCAAGGTAGGCTAAAAAGTGCACTTCTAAGAGACATATCAAAGCTAGACCATAAATCTTGAATCTTTTAATATCTAATCTTGTTTTTCATTGAGAATTATACATGTTATTCGTAGGCAGTCAATGGTGGCTCTAGGAATTTTTTTAGGGTGGTCACTAAGAAATTTAAATTATCACAATATTTTTTTTGGTACCATTTTTTAAAGAAAAATGAAATTAGAAATTATTTTTATTGAATAGGTTAGACGAGCTACGAATTTTATATTTTTGTTTTATAATAGGCTTTTTGTTGAATAATTTTTTCACTTCTTGTCGTTTGGTCTTGTCTTTTTTTGTTTGGTTTATGTTTGTTGTTATTTGAGCTAAAATTTGTTGTCGTTATTTAAGCTTTAAAAAAAACAGGGGTTAAGAATTATGTGTGGAGGCAGAATTAATTTTGGAGTAATGTTACGTCTACAACATTTTTACAATAAGTCTTATGCAAAAACTTGTAATTGGTGGGTAAAAAAATAATATTAGTATTTGGCCTAAATTAGAATCAGTAACAGCTTACTATATTAGATTTGTTGTAAAATTATTGTAAAAATGTTGTGAATATTGTAGCACTATTATTTTTGTTGAACCCAAATTTTTGTAATTCTCAAGTCAGGGTTTTCAAAATTTTAATTAGGGGGGTCACAATAGCTTAGTTAAGCATATAATATTTTTTTGGCAAGTGTATACATATACATTTTTTTTTGCAATACCACCCTGGCTTACATGCAAACCCTTTTGGCTAAAACAACTGACCTCCACAGTCATTCTTGATGGGTTTATTCATATATTAATACATCTCATCGTGTGTATTTGCAGATTTGTGTGGAAAAAGAAGATCGAGAGAGTTGTTGCCCAAGCTATGATGCTTCACATGTTAGTTGAAGCTGAGATAAAAAGAGATATAGAAATGCTGGTATGGATGCTTAATTCAAGATTACTGCTCTACATATTATTTATTTTTCCAGTGCATTTCTTGTCTTTGTGCATTGTCAAGCCTGTTTTGGACTTTGAGATGCCTTTAATAGTATTGACCAGTTATCTCATGTACTACCTTTTAAAAAAAAGTTAGGTCTCGTATGCAAGTTGTAGAACATGGTGCTTTGATTTTCATATATGAGATATTAGCTAGAGATATTAACTAGATGTAGGATCTGACCCTTTGGGACTAAGTATTGGTTGCTGTTGTAACTAGATATATAATGAAGAAGCCATCTGAGTTCCCTGTTGGCAATGAAGGAAATATTGGGAATGCTGAGTGGCATTCAATTAGGGATTGAGTTCTCAAGTAAGATGAGAGGAAATTGATGTCGAAAGACCGTGTACTTGAGGCTAGGGTATGGCATATGGAGAATAAACCCTTAGGGTCCATTTGGTTGGGAGGACGGAAAAGTTGGAGGATAGAAAATGAGGAGTGGATGGAAAAGTGAGAGTGTAGAAGAGATTTTAGTTTCACTTATTTGTGTTTGGTGGAAAAGTATAGGGATGAAAAACTTTTTTTGTTTGGTTGAGAAGAAAAGTAAGAGGATAGAAAATGTAATTTATATTAATTGACTCATATGCCCTTATTAAAAAAACTGTTGAGTGAAAAAAAAAGGTAAATTCCAATAAACTACCCTATGGTTTGGGGTAATACCAAACACATCCAAAACTTCTAAAAAAAGTAACCAATTTAATTGTCAACACAAGCAGTGTTAATGCTTGGCGTTACTCAGATCTCTCTCAAATTTGTTTTTTCATTTGCTTGTTTGAATCTGGCTCTCTTTGTCCTGTCTCTCTTCTCTTTTCTTTTTTCCTAATCTCACCTGACTCTCTCTCTCTCAATCTTCTTTTCTTGGCTGTCCGAATCTTGCTGATGATGGATCCTCTTTCTTTCTCATCTCTCTATTTTGTGATGGAGATCTTGTGGTGGTGGGTCAACGGTTTTCAATGGGTTAAGGGTGATTGAGTTTACTGGATTTGGGTTTGGCCAACGTGGGTATTAGGAGTTTGATATTTGCTTGGGGGTTGATGGCAACTTTGTGGTGGAGTTAGACCTTGGCTGGAGTTATTGGGTTTTCCTAGGTTTCTTTGTACAGAAGAAATTTCCTTTTGATTTTCTTGGCTGCCAAATGCTACGTAGTGGAGATGTGACTTTTTCTCAGCTTTTCTCTTTGATTTTCTCGATTGCAGAGTTCTACATGGAGGAGATGTGACTTTTTCTATGGCTTTTTCTTTTTCCCCTTTGCCCAAATAAAAAAAGGTTGGTTGATCTATTTAGAAAAGGGTGGGGTTGATTTTCTCTTTTATTTTCTCAGATTTCCTGGCTACCAAACGCGAAGTAGCAAAGTAATTAACTTAAAATAATATTATTTTAAGAAAACAACCAAAGAAAAGCTTTGCTTGTGTTGCTATTTTAAGAAGAAAAAGGAGAAAAATTCAAAGAATGAATCTTTGGGTCCGCGAGGGACTATTTTCAGATTTGTACATGCAAAGAAAAAGTGAGTTGAGAGAGATATAGAGTTGGTGAGATTAGGAAAAGAAGAGGTAGATAGTAGATCTGAGTTTTAATTTGGTTTTGTGAAAATATTGTTATTAACAGAAAACATTAACTCCGTTTGTGTTAAAAGATTAAATTGGTCATTTTTTAGAGGACAAGTGTTAGATGTGTTTGGCATTATGTCAAACCCTAGTGTAGTTTACTGGATTTTACCCCAAAAAAAAAAAATCACACCAAGTTCATTAAAACAAAGACAGTGCAAAAAACAGAAAAAGAAAAGAATCCAACCAACCAAAAAAACCAATCATTCCCGAACCTATCAAAAAAAAAAAAAACCAATCATTCCCAGTTAAAAGAACAAAATACCAATGAACCAAGAACATCTTCATTCATGTCTAATCACAAGAACATCTTCATTCATGTCTAATCACAAGAACATCTTCTTTCATTTTCATTGTCCTTGCATTTGAAACTTTGATGCACTTACTACCCTGCAAAACAAACAGCACCAATAAAATCTCTCAGCATTATAAGAAAAAAAAATGTTCGGGGTTGCAATAACAAGCAAAAAAAATTATAACCAAGACATCATTCAAAAAATGCCAACATCTTTTGATAAATTACTATGAAAAAGATATCAACGATATCATTATCCTATAACATAACATTATTTTACTATTTGAATAATCATATAAAAATGTTTAAAAAAAAAAAACACAGTAAATTTGATTACAACCCCAATAGGCACTGTAAGCAAAAATGCCTTTAATGTCATCATCACCGACCGTTATCTCTGCCTCTCATTCCTCAGCAACCTTCGCATGCATAACTTGCCCATACCCAATAATGGCCAATCCTTTTTGGCAGCATTATTTTCTACCAGTACCACCTTTGCCTAGATTTGAGTTTAGTTGCTACAAATTTGTTGCCTAAATCCAAATCTCAGTTTTCAAATCTTACTCCACATAAATTCTGCTGCTAAAAATTTCCCAAAATTATAGCTGGTCCAACTGTTAGTCCTGGACCAAATCCACCCTGTCACAATTGTCAAGCACACCACACTAGAATTACCAGCAATTGCAAAATAATTTACTGGTAATTCCAACTATGCTGCACCTTTAAAGTGAAAGGTTCCCTGTTTGGTTGTGCATTTTAAACAACATTTTTTAGTTTTTAAACAGCATTTCACGCATTTCAACACACTTTTTCACCCACACGTATTTCAAAAAACAATAAACAACAATTTTCAAACTACTGTTACTGTTACCATCAGGAACCAAGTACTTGTACAGAATGTTAACTAACATACTGCCCACAATAACTTTACAAAGATTAAGGCAATAGTACTCAAGAAAAGCTGAGTTGCTGGACACTGGGTTTTTCCTAAACGGCGTGTAGCTTAGGCGGCCATGAATATTGTCCCATAAGATAAACAATTGTAGTACTTAGGTTGTTATGTCTTATATGTACAGCAGCTTATGGTCTTTGCATGGTACTAAAAGGACCCTAGAGAACCCAAAGCAAATCAAGTAATTGTTGGCCTGTTTGTTATCTTCGAAAGGAGGTTTTTCTGCAAGCTTTTAATATCAGCAAGGCATTCTTGCATTGGCATAGGGTACATATGGATAAGATCAATTTGAGGATATACTTCCTTGTTCACTGTATATAATTTTTATATCTTTACTGATGCAATTGCATAGGGTTCTTTCTGATTTATTTTGTTGTCTGATTTCTACAAGTTGTTATATAGCTTTTTTTTTAATCTTTTTTGTTACAACTAAAAAGGGTTCTTCCTGATTCATTGTATTTTCTGTTTCCTACAGCTTATGGTGTTGATATGTTGGTACAATTGGCTATATATATGCAAGGCAGGGAGCTAAAGAGCTAGAGAAGAAAGCTATATATTTGGGTGTGCCATTTATTGCTGAATGGTTTAGAAACAAAGGGCAGTTTATTAAGCCCCAAGGAACAGCAGCAACAGGTTAGTATAAATTGCTGGCTTTTATAGCCATTAGCCAATAGCCATGTCTAAATGTTGTGTGATGGTGTCTTGAGTTCTACCCTTTGACTTGATCCTTCTGTCATACTCACTGGGGAGCCTGGGCAAATCTAATCTGACCTGAATGTATGTGGCCCAATCCATAGCATATTTCTATGCGGGTCTTAGTAAAAAAGGATTAGGTTATTTTGGTAAATACATTCAACCAACTCCGATCCTTATACCCATTAATATTTTAGAAGATTTCACAAAACCCCTATCACTTAGTTTTTCAACTTTTCGAAAATATATTAGCTAATCAATTGAAATCGACTAAATTTTCCTTCTGTGGACATAGGCTAAAGGTTGAACAATTAGATTAGCATTTTGTTTACTTATGATTAGTATTTGTTCTTGAAAAACCCTACATCTGGGCCTTGTTAGAATGCCATGGTAACTCTGTTAGTTTGTGTGTACGTGCTTGATTGTGCATGAGGGTCACTATACCTAGGGAAATAACCTACTGTGTATTATTTACAAGTGAATTTGGGCCAATCCCACATTAGATTAATGAAGGAACAAAACCACTTTAGATTTCCATAACTGATTTCACTATAAATACATTGGGCTGATTGCTGTCCCAGCCCAAAGTTCGACCTTGAGTTCTATTATTAAAAAGAAAACCTTGAGTTGTCTTACTTTGTGGCAGTTTGCTGGTTATTAACTCCTAGTGGATTTAATAGGGTAGTAAATATCCTGACAGTTTTTTAACCTTCTTTTTTTTACAGGGGTGTTAACATCAGGCCCCATCAGTTTTTTAACCATTCTTCTGGAATGCCAAATGGGTTCACTGCACATTTCAGACGGCCTAAATAAACAGCTGCTCACATATATAGTCAATGGAAGTGTGGAACCATATCAAGATGGTAATAAAGACAGTCAAATGCATAATGAGTTCACAATGGTAATTCCCTCTCTAGTGCATGTGTGCCTAATTCAAATCAACCCCAATTTGCCTCAAATTTGAAAATCAACATTGATGTAACATATATATAGAATCAAGGTAAGAGTCGGCTGCAGGTTTAGAGTTCTTGACTATCTACAGGTTCATTATGTTCTGTCACTTTCTGTGAGATCAACAAGAAGGACCTTAAAAATTCTATATTTTATGACTCAATTTTCACCCTAAAAACTTGCATACTCTGCTTTCACTGAACAAACGTGAAATGGAGTTGTTGAAGTCGGAAAACAAGGTTAGGTTTATCCTTGCAGTTGTGAAGGGAGAGATCATTGTAAGTAATAGGAAGAGAGCTGATCTGTTTGTGTAAAGTTTAGTTACAGTGAGCTGACATTGGAATTGGAACCACACCCTGGTACAAAATGAGGTCACTGCTCTCCGACATGTTGTCGAGGTGGCGAGAAATAATGCAGTATGAGAATTTAGTGAGACTTACCTTTCTTCCCCTTTCCCTTCACATCAGCCTTCCCTTTGGCCTCAGCTGCTGCCCTCTTCTTCTCAGCTTTGGCTATTGTGTTTTTTACCTGCTTCTCCTTCTTCCTCTCTTTCTTTTTGGCATTCTTTTCCATCTCAATGCAAAGGGGGCGACCCTTCCCTGCATTGGGGATTGGGACCGCATTGGGCACCCCGCTGTACAGTTGCATTACATTTACATTAATTTTTTTTCCATTGCATAAATAAATCTACAGTTGCATTGTATCAATGAATTTTTCTTACCGGCATTTGTTAATGTGTTTGGTGAGCTCATGGGAACTGATTGCGGCGGTCCATTCTGTTCTGCATTTACGGCAATAGGAACCTGTCTCTCCCTGAAGGAATTTTGGAGGAATACATTAACACATGCTGAAATATGACAGGACACAATCCAACTAACTAAGATCTGAACACTCACCGACTTAAGAAATAAGTTGACGGGGACAGAGCGGTTTGATTTGGGCTTGGGCATCTTGGACCTTGAAGAAACCTAGAAATAATCACCACAGAATCCATATAAACAGAAGTTCCCAAGGAATTCACAAAAAAATGGAGAGATCAAACACTGAGATAAGTAAAAAAAAAAACTAATGCAAAATTAGAAAATTACTTGTTCAGATATTTCACAAAAAAAAAGTTCTTCCAGATCACAAACCAAACACCGATATTGAACCATGCATAACATATAGCTGGCTATGGATTATGTTTTACTTTGCAGGTTTTATATCCATGAAAATTCCAACAATTCACGCGAAGAATAACTAGTTTGTTGAAACCAAAAACAGAAGAACCAAACAGCAATTCCCATCAAAATTTGTGACAGTATCGGGTACCAATATATTAGAAGGAAATATTTGCCCTCTGACATGCAAAATTTTCATCATAGATGCATAAACTATTCAAAATTACTCCATTCTGTATACATTTCTCAACCAGAGAATCAGATTTCTAAATTCTCACAAGGCCCGCCCAGAATTCCTTACCAACCAAACACATTTTCATTTGCTAATCAACTCGTTCACCTCCAGACTCAGTCATTTCAAACTGAAGCTTAAACGCTAAAAAACACACTCTAACCAAACAAAAAAGCAAATAAATGGAGAGATCGAGAGGGGGAGAGGGAGAGAGCATACCTGGCGCGAGAGAGAGAGATGAGGGTTCTGGAGATGAGGGTTTCGGCTTATGGCTTATAACAGATGTAAATGATAAAGAGAAAACTTTTAAAATGTATCTTATAAATATATATATATATAAAGGAAAAACAATATTCCTCTATATTGATTTTCGGTAGTACAGTTTTAATAACCATGTGCCTAACACTAATGAGCTACTATTTTATAGTACGCTAAAACTGGATTGGATTGGAGTAGTTTGATTGCTGAGCTATTTCATGCTATAACATTTATTTTTATGCTTACAACAAGTGGATAGAGAAATTTGAATATACATCCTGCTTAATGAGGTAATCAGATCATCCATAATATGTGTTGGTATTTTAATATTAATTAATTAAAATAGATTTATATGACAATATAAATGTAAATACGTGGGAATTAATATAGAATATAAGAAGTTAGTGAAAATGTTTAATCCTATGTTGAAAAAGAGAGAGACAATTTTTTTTTTTATTTTTATTTTTTATTGTAGTGATCTTAATGGATTGATATGTATTAGAGCAAATATTAAGCTAGATACATTCAGAATATTATCCATATCTATTAGTGAGTAAATGGTTTTTTTAATTATGGAAAATGAAGAGCCATTTACCTAGTTAATGGATTAACTGATAATCTTGTTACATCCACTAAACCCACTAAATCACAATATCTTGTGAGGGCTTCTTTCATGTAATCATCTCTAGTAGCATGATACCAAAACCAAGCCCGTCTCCTCTAGTGGAAACTCTAATCCCCTATCCGTGTTTTGTTTATAAGGAATTAGAATTATTAGCACGAAGCATTTCACAATTTGGTTTAATGTGAATGCTTAATGAAGGATGAAAAAAGATGATAAATTAAGCATGAAAAAGATAATAAATGGAAAAGTTCAATGTAATTCAAGCATCTTAGTGAAACAAGTCGATGATTACTAAGGATAAAGTTGAAATTACAGACAATCATTGATATACTTATGATAAGCAGTGAGAATAAATAGTTTTATATACATTATATTAAAGCAAATAAATAGTTTTTTTTTTTAAAGGCTTTTAAAATTATATATTATTGATATACTTATGATAAGCACTGAGAAGAAATAGTTTTATATAAATTATATTAATACAAATAAATAGTTTTTTATTTATTTATTTAAAAGGCTTTTAAAATTATATATATATATATATATATATATATATATATATATATATATATATTAATGGCCAAGAAAATTGCCATGATTAGGGGATTTTAATTTTAAGGAGACGTTTTTACATTTAATTGATGTGAATTGGGAATAATGTAAATTTGTTAAATACATACAATTTTATAAATGAAGGGACTTTACATTTCTATCATTTAAAATCCACCATGTATTAATTTTCTTATTTGGTTTTATTGTTTGTAGAAAATCTGAAATGACAATAATTGTAAATTTTAAATTTAGACGTAATCAAAAAGTGTAAGTATTAAATTGACTATATTAATTGTGGTCCCTTCCATGATAATTTCTTGTTATTACTAGCCCAAGATACTAATTGGTTTATATTTTTGTAGACTGGGAATTGAATATCAAACATTTTATTTAACGATAAAAGACTTTACCAGTTGAGCTAATTTTTCTATAAAAAAAAAGTTGAGCTAATTGGAATCTATCTCTTTTCATTTTCTTTCATTTTTGAGAAAAGAGTAAGTATTAGATAATTTATATTAATGTAGAAAAAAGAAAAAGAAAGGAAAGATGATTAATTTCATTATCATAATGCCTTTATATATAATTATTATACCAAAATTATTCTTGAATTTAGAAACACGGAAAAAAAAAGACATGACAACAATGTGGACAAAAATTATTCTTCCACCGTAAGATGGTTGCACAAACCTTGACTTGGGGTTTCGCATCAAGGCTGAACTTGCAAGAGATTTTCGTCTTGTTAAGGTCTCAGTTGGGATTTTCGTCTTATAGCCCTTGCTGGCTATAAGGGCTAGCTAGCTGTTTTTAGCTTGATTAAATCAAGAAATCTACATAGGAAAAATACTCCAAAAACCTTCCAGACTTTCTTGTCATGTAACATCTCTTTACTTGAAGCCCATTAAGAAACAGTACAACTTGATCTTTTCTTTGTAATGTAGAATTATGAGTCAAAGGAAACAATTACATGAGCTGATGATCATTACATCAGTTATTAAAAAAAAAAAAAAAAAATGTAATCCTTTGAACAGGCTATTTAATTTTTGTGCAAATTTTTAATACTGAAGATCTCAATTATGCCAGTCAGCTTTCAACCAAATTGAAGTTCTCAGGGTATACATTTAACATTTGGAACTCTATCACTAAAGGTTTCTCTAACGGACTAACGATAACCATTCAGATGAGGCTTTATGTACAGAGAAATATAGCAAAGGGGTACTTGCCAGACCTTTTTACATTCCTTTTGTGCTTAGAGCATGTCCAGAAGTTACATAAATTATGAAAAAGTTGTACATAATTGCATTGTCAACATTTGATTTTAATTGGATATGTATGCTTCTATAGGATTGGAACCATTTGATTTTATTTCAAAGTGGAATGTGGTTGCTTGGAGTAGTTTGATTGCTGGGAATGTTAATATTACTTGGGCTAGCATTACGTATCTGTTGTTCCAAATCCCTATTCAAAATTATTTTTGTTACTTCATCACCTGTGATTATATCATCATCAACCAGCATGGAACCTGAAGCAAATATATTTATTTCAAATAAGTATTTTAAAAGAAATACATAGAAGGTAACGCAATTACACTTACTAAAGTTGCATAACCAAATGTTAATTTCTCACTAAAACTGAGAAAATATTTTGACAAAAAGAAATCCTATACAAAGCACATAACAATTAGAAAAGGTTAAAATAAAAAGAAAATAAAAAGATTACTTAATAGCTTTCTGGCTTGAAAATTTGTTGCAAGTCATTGGTTCAAGAGATGGTCAATGGAGAGAGGGAGAGAGAGACTCAAGCAGATAATAAGAAAGAGCCATACTTTCTTTACTCTCTCCACTGGATAATTATGGAAGGAAGTGCCTCTAACAAAAACGCTGTAACAGCAGCAAGGTCTGTAGCCTGATCACATTAAAGAAAAATATATCAAATTAGCTTCAAAACCTAACAGAATCACTGCACAGCTTGATCATATCAAAGAACGGCCTTACCCATTTCAAAACCAAATAAGTCTTTCTGGATTGACTCCAATCTTTTAAAGGTCAATAATTTAAGTAAATATAAAATGAAGGCATGCTCACAAAATTCTCAATCGCTTTCATTCTTAATGAAGTACCAATGAAATTGAAGCATAATAAGGAACAACAGATTGCAATCTAATCATAATTTGTATCAGTTTCTCACTGTTTCAAATAAGCAGTTAGGCTGAGATAAAGAAACGCCTGTAATTTCTAAAATCTTCCCAAAAAGGCAGGCATAACCAGGATATTCAGTGGAAATATCATTAGGAAGTACATTAGCACAATTTAGCACACAAAATGGCCATCTGATGAATGTAATGTAGGCTTAGCCCCCTTTTTGCATAAGCCTAGATGGAAAAAGATCACTTCAACCAGAATAGACAACAAGCCCTGACAATACTACACACAAAATAATTCCAAAAAAACAGAAGTACAAGAGCATCCAGCAATATTGCAGCATAAGAAAGAAATAAACCAGGAAAATCTACAATTTGTTACATTAAGCAGAATCAATTAGAGTGGAGTTCTTTAAAAATAACCCAGGGGCTCTTGAGCACTTTGTGCCTCAACTAAGTATCAAAGAAGTTACAAACTATACCTATTAAGTCCCAACAAGAGGGTGATTTAGAAATTCCTACCTCTTTTAAGTACGGGAAAAACTGCCATAAGAAAGGAATTGAAAGAATCTGGGATGAAAAACTCCATTGTGGATCAATATTTGACAAGTGAATGGCTTCTGACCAATGTGAGGAATTACAATGGCAAGCAGACGCTCCAATGATGACACTTTCCCAATCGAAGTAGCAGTCTTTGTGCTTTCTTGCAGTACATCAACGGATACTTTCAAGCATAGTATATGTGAATGTATCATGGAAGGGCCAAAATAGTATACAAGGACAATCTCTAGAAACAAGACTACCGGACAAGTTAAACCAATCATGATAAGATTATTGATACTAGCAACATATATATCATTCCAGCAAAGAGAAGCAAAACATTGCAGAGAGAACAATAACATAGAAAAATAAGAACATGACCGAATTTGTATTCTCACATTTCTTGATTTCAATTTTGATGGTCCTAATATACAATAATACAACATAATGTCCGGAAACCTAAAATGGCATAAAAATTAAATCTCCATTTTGACCACCTTCTCCACTACTCTTAAATTTTAAAATGAACTTTTGCTTCAAATCAAGTTCATTTAAACAACAGAATCAAAGTTTAGTTTAAGTCTATCTTTGCACCAGTGAGTAAGTAGGGAAAAAGCATTCACTATAAAATTGAAACCTTTATAACACCAATCGAACCTTTTAGTCCCTATTTATTCTTCTTTAGCCCTCATATCTTTCTTTCTTAGCCATAGAGATGCATGTTAAGTTGACAGAAGAAGAAATCACATTCTAAGATCAATAGCTAATATGTTTATGTGAAGTAGAACCTACCAAAAATTCATTCTTACTTAACCCCCCCACCCCCCAAAAAAAAAAAAAAAAAAATCAATCAAGCAACTAAAGCTCATAAATATCCTTTGTTAGCAAAAATAAGAAAAAACAAATGGTTATCTTGATTCAACAGAAATTGGATAGGTAAAGAAATTTCTCATTGAGTTGCTTACTTATTAAAAAACAAATTAACTGCAGTCTACAGTTCCAAGAAAAATAAAGCCTGAGGATTGGCATTTCATTACTGTCATTTTATATGTATACAGTTACAATTATTTACATTCCCAATGTGCCTATAATGTTGGATTGGGTGGACTAAAGTTCATATGGTCATGTTATGCACAAAAAAATGTATGATGTCAAAAAACCTTTAATGTTACTCTGAAAAAATTTCCTTTAAAAAATAACACTTACATGTTTGGTCAAGAGAAGTAAAGATATGCAACAAAACCAACCATTTCCCATCTTACAAACTTGATTATACCATAAATCCATGTCCAAGAAAACTTATATGCAAATTCACATCTCTAGATACTAAAACTAGAAACAATCAGTAATATACAAACTCAGAGAAGTATCAGAAATAACTTATATCACACCTAATATCTTAACCACTGAGCAGTCTACCAAACCATGTTTGGATTTCTGGAATTAATTTTCCTTATCCTCACCATTTAAAATAGGAATTAAAGGCTATGATCTAAGAGAATGCCCCGAAAAAAGTAGTATAAACAAAAGGAGAGATCTCATAATATATCTGATTCTCCAACTCAAAAGGCAAGAATTATCAGGTAAAATTGATCAAATGACTTTAATCTCAGACTTCCATTCACTCTTATCAGTTACTTGAATTCAAAAACAAGCAAACATTCTCACACCCAGAAATAAACCAGATTAGAACTGTGGATAGATAGGTTCAAGTATCCCAGCCTGAAATTAAATCCCCCAATATATAATTTCTCAAAATTAGAAACAATCCCAATAAGTTATACAATGCCAAGTTCTAAAGTTAAGATATCTACAAAAGCATGACTGAATAGAAGATCCATTTTGGATAAAACTCAGTAAGGCTAAAGAAAGGCCCCTTACCATAATCTTAGGGTGTCACGTCAAGAGAAACTAAAATATAATGGCTTTCAACATAATTTGACAATCTTCAGAACATTCACTTGCAGAGTTAGGATACATGCCTTAAAACCACGATTACATATTGTACACACCTTCACACCACTCAACTAAATTCACGACCATAACTTTCTCTACCCCGAAGATTTGGGAACAAAGTTGCAAATTAGGGGAAAGCCTCACAAATAAAAGATGCCTTCTAGGATAAGCGAAACTAGAAGACAACTATATATATATATATGAAGAAACAAATGCTGATATAAAACCATACCTTCCATGTAAGAGAAATCCATTATAAATCACGAAACCATGAACCATTTTACTCACATAACAATACTCTGGTCCCTCACAGGCTGATAAAATTGTAGTCAAAGTAGCTTTATCAAATTGATATAAACCCAAATCACGCATTCGTTTGAATAACCCAAAACCCATATCAAACTCCCCATTCCTTTAAAAGCCAGACATAGCCGTTTTCCACGAAACATTATCTTTCACAGGCATATGATCAAACAGCTTAACTGCATGTGAAAGTTCACCGCATTTTGAGTACATGAACAGAAGAGAACTCCAAACAACAAGTGCACTTCGGGTACTGTCCTGGTTATTGAGTTCTAATTCAGAGTTTTTGATGACGGAGGAATGGATGGAAGAACCCAAATGGAGTAGACATTCCTTTCCACATATAGATGAGAGTAGGCTTATGTCCACATGGTTGAGGACAAATATGGAGGATTCTGAAAATGGGTTTTGGTGGGTTTGGATTTTGAAGGGAGAGAGGAGAGGGGAAACCCAAGAGGGAAGTTGGGAGCCGAGTTTGTGGAAGACCCATCTGGATTTCATCCATCAAAATGGGACTGTGACACCGACTGTGTTTTTGCAATGGGGACCAACGGTCATGAACGTTCAGTGTGAGAGAAGTTTCGTTGTTTTGGGTCCAATTTGGGCTTCAAAGAATGGGTTCTGGTTCTGGTTTTCTAACATGAGCAAAGTTGGTTTATTTATTTATTTTAAAATTTTAAAATTTTATTTAATTTTTTAAAATTTTTAATACCACTTTAGAAAAACATGGGTTGAAAATACCTTTTTTTTTTTTTTTTTAGGAACAGAGTTGAAATTACTTAATTGACTAGTCTTGGAGATAGGAACAGAAAGTTCTGAAAAAGAATCAAACCATAGTAAGGAATACTAGTCTCGTCATACATGCTCTACACATGCAATGAGACTTTTTTTATTTTTTATTTTTTATTTTAAGTTTAATGTAATTTTTCAATTTGAATTTATTTATTGTTAGTGATGTTACACAAGAAGGAATTTTTAAGAAACTAAAATTTATGATTTGAAATGGAGTAAACTATTGGGTTTAGTGTGTGCTAGTTTTTAGGAAAAAAATGTGTCAAATATGTGTGAGATATATTTAAGAGAAATGATATGTTCACAACATTTTTACAACAAATCCTAAGTGACAGGTTGTTACTGGTTGTTATTGTTGGGGTAAAAAAGTAATCTTAGTGTTAAATTCAAATTCTAACTAATAACAACCAACTATCTATAATTTGTTCTGAAAATGTTGTGAACGTAGCACTTATATTTAAATAGAGTGTGCTAATTTTTAGGAAAAAAGTTTTTATGGCAGTCTTATCTTTTTTTTTTTTTTGAATTTTGTCAAATTATAATTTTAACCCCGTTTTTTATTTTTTAAGAATAAGAATTATCTAATTAAATTATGGGTATTTTGAAATTTTTTGAATTCATAAATAACTTTCTTAATCCTCTTAATATATAGAGATGACATAAATATTAAAACTGCAAAGTATTAAGAACAGTAAATACAGTTGCATCTACATTGTGTTAACCTCTCCCTACATTATTTTTTCTCTCTTTCTATGAATTCATCCCTTCCTCTTTTAAACCTTTAGAAACTCTCATAAATACCAAAGTCTTCGTTCTTTGGTAATTTGTTCCAAAAGTTGTCATTGACCTTGTCATGTTACCTTGCTCTAAGAAGATGAATCATGTTGTTATTTTCAAGGGCAACTGGTGATTCTTCATCACATGCTCATGTGCTTCTTGTGATAGTTTTCCAAGGCTCTACATACACTTTTTTCTTCTTCTTCATTCAAGCTAGGGTGTGCTTGTATGATTGGTCCCAAAAGATTGGTCATTTGCAACTTAGGTTGTGTTTGTTTTGCCTTCAAATGATTTTAGGAAATCATTTTACACTAGCCTTTGTGTTTGGTAGCTATAGAAAATTGGGTCAAACGGAATTCATTTTCCGCGTTGACTGTAAAATACCCTGCCTCACCCGTAAAACCATTTCAGGTTTTATTTTACCTTCAAATGGTTTCCACCCTAGGAAAATAGAAGAGAGAGAGAGAGAAACAACAAGAAGAGATTGCACTAAGCATCGGTCTCGTCGCACCCTAGCACCGGCCTTAACCCCAGATCGCACCGATCTCGTCGCACCCTAACACTGACGGGATCGCGCCACCTGTAGCACCACCAAGATCGCATCCCAGCACCAGTGAGATCGCACCCCAGCACCGGCAAGATTGCACCCATAGTTGCTACTGGAAGATCATTGGCGCTGCCATCTAGATCGTCACCACCCAAGACCGATCCACCCAAAACCGATCTCGTTCTCAACCCACCCAAGACCGACCTCGTTCTCGACACACCGATCTTGTTCTCCCTCTTCCTCAACGTCTCCGATTTGCCCGCCACCGACCACCAGCCCACTCCACTCCACTCCACCCCCAAAACCACCTGATCTGGCCGCCGTTTTCCATCCACTTTAATCTCTCTCTTTCCTGATCTATCTCTCTGTCCCTCACTCTGTCACTCTTTCTCCCTCCAATCTCACTCTTTCTTCCTCTCCCTCAATGTTTTTATTTTGATTTTTGGTTGTGTCAAGCGTATATTTTGGTTGTGTTAAGTGTATATTTTGAAATTTTCTGTAATAAAATTTGTTTGGATGCTGAGAAAATGATTGAGAAAATGTGAAAATTTTGTAGGAAAATAGCATTTTTAGAATGTTACCAAACACTGGAAATCATTTTTCGAATTATTTTCCATTGCAGAACTAAACACCAAGATTTTATTTTCCTTACGGAAATTCACTTTCCCCTACATTCATTTTACACTCGGAATTCAATTTACATTGAACCAAATGCAACCTTAAATTTAACTTTTATGATTGGTCAAAATATGAGGTTACATGTTTAATTCTTAAGGTCCATCAACAAAAATGTTGTATCATTCAAATACAATACTGATTGTGCAGGACTAAGTTTTGAAATTTAATGGATAAAATACTATTTTGGTTGTAAAATTTACTAAAAGTTTGTTTTTGATCCCTAAACTATAAAAAAAATCTTTTTCTGTCCTTAAACTTTGTAAAGAGTTTTTTTTTAAACAGTTAGAGGCAAAAATAGGGATAAAAAAAAAAAAAACATTTTTCAATAGTTTAGAGATGATTTAAAAAAAAAAAAAAAATTAAGGACAGAAAGTAAAATGTTTTCAATAATTTAGGGACGAAAGACGAACTTTTTAATAGTTTAAAGATGAAAAATAAACTCGTTAAAGTATAGGGATGAAAAAAATAAGAAACCAAAATATTGTTTTACCTAAATTTATTTAAGGAGATTTAAAGCCACTAAGCTTTAAAATGTCCAATAAGGAAAGCTTATGATTCAGTGGAATTGTGGTTTATTATTCAGTGCCTTTAGGTTGTTGGTTTTCCCACAAAATATGTCAATTAGGTGAGGGAGAGTGCAATACCACTCCTAAGTACTCTGTGGATGTAAATTGAGAACTAGTTGGTTACTTTTGAGAAGCCACAAAGTTTGGACAAAGGAATCCATTGTCCCCTTATTTGTTTGTGCTAGCAATGGAGTTCCAAGCTCAGATGCTAAAGGAGAGGTTTCTTGGTTGCAAGGACTTCAAATTCCATCTCAGACATAAGAATATGAAGCTTATTAATTGTTGTTTTGCAAACGACTGAATAATTTTCAAAAGAGCTAATCTACTCCCATTCCACTTAGTGAAAAGTTTTTAGAAGAGTTAAGCTTTAAAGTGATTTCTGGCTTGGTGATTAATGCTCTAAACGTGAAGTATATTGTGTAGGAGTATCTACTGATCTAAAGAACCAGATTTTGGATGCTTGTCAATGTAAGGAAGGTAGTCTCCTATTTAGATATCTGGGTATGGCTCTAGTCCTTGGTAAGCTGAGCTATCATGATTGCAGGCCCCTAATTGAGAAAATAACAAGATTTTGGATGAAAAATTGCCTGGACATTTTAATACTTATCCTTTGCAGGCAGAGTGCAGTTATTACAATCAGTCTTGTATAGTTTGTCTATGGGATGTGAGTGAGTGAGTGTGGCTTTTTACTAGGAAATTTAAACAAATCAAATGATTTAAGTAGAAAGAAACTACACTTCGCAAAATTATAAACACAAAGGCAAAATGACAAGGCTGCACTTGTCACGTTTTTCATTATTCTAAACAAAATAGCGTTTAATAGAGTACAATCTTAAGTGCGACAAAAGCTATATTAAAGAAGACAGCCATTTCATCAAACAGGTTGATCCAAACCACGACACTGACCATCGTAGCAATTGAGTATTTGATCTTCTAAAGGGGAGGAGGGAAGGGGGGGGGGGGGGGGGGGGGGGGGTGCTTCCATATTTATTTAAAAAATATGACCTTATTATATTTTGTAACAACTGCTCTATGCCTAAGTTATAACAATGACATTAAAAGTTGAACTTGTATTGGTTGTGTATAAGCTAGAAAATGAACAAACAATAACTGAATAACACAATATAGAGATTTAACTCCAAAAGTGAAAACCCCCAAAAATTAATAAATAAATAAATAAAAGAAAAATAAGATTTCCTAAAGAACATAGGAGGGTAAGAGGGAAGATGCCTGAGAATAAGATGTGAAAACGTTGCTTCTCTAAATTTCCACCCATTATATTCAAATACTGTTAATGAACCCCACTGAAGAATGGAAGACTATCTGCATTTGCACATTAGAGGGAAAAAGAAGAGTGTAGATCAATAGAGGAAAATTTGATTTGAATATGACCAAAAGGAAATTACAATAAGGAGGTAGAATGAAATTCAAAATTTGTACAAATGCATCACTCAAAAACCACCCTCAAAGCTTGGTAACTTAGGTATGAGCAAATGAAAATTTGTGGTAAAATCATATACAATAGTTGGAGTTCCAATGAATGCCAATTGGTTCCTTAACCTCTCCTCATCTCTCAAAGACTATGAATAATGGCGCAAAAACAAATAAAGGCTCAAAAGATACAGCACTACCCCAAGATGAAAAAAGCATTTATTTCATAAAATTTCACTTATGACTCAATGTCAGATCAAACTAACATTAAATCTGATGAAGTCAAGAATTCACCAATGAGCCACACGATACCTATACGCTCGAACGTGAACCTGCACAATCACACAGAGAGAAAACCTAACAGAGAGCACCGGTGTGGTGTCGGCCAAATACCCTTCGAAGGTTAAGTCAGAAAATATTCTCACAACTCTAGAGTGCTAGAAAGGGTAAATTATGCGTACCTTGATTTATGAGAGTATTGGCGCTTTTATAGTAGTCGAAAGTTGACCTTTCCTACTTGGAGTCGAAGTCTTTCCTTGTAGAAATTCTCTTAAGGAGCCCCAAACGTGATGGACAAGTCTCCTTCCTTATAGAGAAGATTCTCCATTAATGTAGCGGCAAACAGAGTCCTCATGAGCGTGGAAGGCGTAATCCTTTCCTTATAGGACTCTATGAAAGGTGCTGCAATTATGACATGGAAAGGTCCTTCTGCCTTCCTCATGGGCCTCGGACCCGCTGACGCCTCCTACTCGATTCTCAACAACATACCTGGCAATAACGGGTCCGTCCTTTACTGGACTTCAGCAGATAACCGTCAGGCCCATACCAGGCCCAAATTTAGCCTCTTCAAAATCTTTTCAAAAAAAAACTAACATTAAATCCAAAATTAGAATTGCCATGGATAATGATAAGTCTGCGTCTACTAATGTCTAGAGTAGTGACCTACAAGATGACATGGCATAGGAAGCCATTCAATGAAGAAGTTCAAGTAAATACTAACAATTAGGAAGAAAACAAAAGGGAGGAAGAAAGGGTAGCATCTCATAGCATGTGTGCTGGATTATGATATAGTCTAAATCATTACAAAAGGAGCTAGCATGAAAGACTCTTCAACTTGCTTCAATTACAGACCTTGAACAACACAAGAAAAATTATAGCATTTTTTAAGGAAATGTGATATCTATTTTAATTTGAAGTGAAGGTTTAAAGGTTGGGTGAGAAAAACAAGTGACAAAAAAGTGTGCAAATAGCATTCTTGTGCGAACAACTATAGTATAAAATTTTGAAAGTGGGTCAAAATAGCATAAAATTTCAAGTATTATATGTGTCAAACAACTGTAGTATCATTTTCGAAAGTGCTTAATAATAACAAAAATATATTTACCCATTTCATTCAATTTAAAAATTTTACCTAATATTAAGCCAATCAATACAAATAAGCTCAAGAACTTCATCTTTGATATCCAACAAACCATTTAAAACAAAAAAGAACATACCTCTAAATCTAATCAAGCTCATACTTTCATTTTCAACATGAATCTCCATTTTTAGGCCTTCTTGGTTAGTCTTGAGTCTTGACAAACTTGAGTTGAGCCTCCATTCTTAAGCTCTCTATTATTCACAACCTCAAGCCGAGTCTTTGTTTTTGGGCTGTCAATATTATTTACAAATCCCTTGGTTGATTTCATTCCGTTCTGTTTACTCTGCCATTGTTTTCTTGCAGGTCCTTTCCCCACAAGAATGATTTCAACACCATGGGTATTCCACAAGGCTATGGCCAAGGAAGCCATTAGATCCTACTAAAAAAAAACCTTTGGAAGTGTGTGGGCAAAAGATGACCAATGCAGGTTCTTGGTTAGGGTGGATTTTCTAAATGAAGCTGGGAACTCGTTTGAGCGGAATGCAAAAGCCTATGTGCTAAAGAAGAAGTCCTAAGTAACAAGAACCTAACCTAAGTTTAAATTTGAGAGGAGAAAATGGCACCTTGAAAGTGGTATCTGGCAAGTTTGAAAAGGATTGCTGCCAATTATAACTGTCAATGAAAGACTTTTGAAAACTGAATATTAATCATTTAACCATAACAAGAGGGATATAGAGAAGCTGAAGAGATGCCAAGTACTCTGTCTCAGGGTGGTAAAATAATGTTGGCTATGTTTATTGCACAATTATCAAGAGACTGAAACAAATAACATAAGAATCGGGTAGTGGAAAAAAAGGACACAGTTAGATGATCATAATGTCCACAAAGCATTGTTTAAAAAAAATAATAACACAATTGCACAATAGTAGAATGCCTACATGAGGAATTGTGGTGTTTTTAGACCATTAGATCATTTGGGCGTGATCGGCTTTAATCTTGCATCCCTAACTGAAATCCTAACTGCATCATTGGTTGTCTATTGTAGTGTTTTTTTTTTTTTTTTTTTTTGGTAGTGTTAATCAAATAGAAATTGTGGCAAATACATTAGTACCTCCATAATTAAAAATGCCTATATGATATTGACCTTCACAACAGCGTCCTTTTATGATTAATTTTTTTTTATTATTTTAAAAAATAAAAGTGTTTTGATATTTTAATAGTGGATAGCAAAAGAGAAGAAAGCATTTCTAGGAAAATATATTGATTAATACAAGAATGATCTAAATATTGAATGCCTTACAGCAGAAGGAAAACAAAAAAAAATTGTTCTTGATGAAAAGAGTTGCATGTCTACCTCATAGAGAGCTCTAATAATTTAATAGTTTAGAGTTAGGGGTATTTGAACCTTGGTCTCTATTAGGAATTTTAGGATGCGCTAATTAATTGAACTACCAAATTCTTGAGAATATATAAATTATAAGTTTTTAGTTGACACTTCTAATATTCCTCAGTTCAATTCTTTGATTGCTAAATTGTGGGATTTTTTTGTTTATGATTTGAGAATTAAAATCGAAGGGGAGGATTTGAAAGTCATACATGTCTTGAAAGTATCAAGAGATGACAACTAGTTGATTATTAGAAACTGACTGGTTCAAGTGAAGCACATCTATAAAGAAGCTAACGTGTATCTTATGTTATGTGCAATTAACCATAGTCAACACATTTACCTAAGTAAAACAGAACCCCAACTCTATCTCTCTCTCTCTCTTAACTATATCACTTGTACCATAACTCCTCCTGCACCACCACCACATCAAAGAAGACATGATTTGGACTTGACCACCACCACAACACCCGACAAAGCCAACTCCACAAGTACCAAAAGAAGTTCGCTTCCCGAGAACAAGACATCTTAAAGGGAGGGACTTTGGATTGGTTAAGTTGAGCTGTCCATGGGTCTCGAAACTCGATGCCAATTGCCAAGGGACGCAGTGATCAATGACGGTGGACAAGCTCAATTGCAACCAATTTTGTCAATTGTTAAATTAGTCTTTACGGTTTAATTTTTTTCGAAGTTAGTATTTATGGTTTATCTATCATTTTTTTTAATAAAAACAAATATAATTGAAAACATTCATGAGTTGTGCTATTAGATAAATCTTTTTGATTGAAGAATATTATTTTAAAAATAAAAACAACAGAAATGTTTTCACTTGCTAACATATTTGGATAAAATGACCAAATTAACTAATTTTTTACACAAAAAAAATGTTTAAACGAACTAATTTATCATGATTCATGATTATTGTCAAAAAGGAAAAGAGAAAAGTATTTGATAAATTGGAAACAACACCTTAACAACCCGTGGAGCTCGTGCTATTCATGGCAGGGGATTAACATTGGTTGATGATCATGATTCTTCAAAGTTTATGTTGATAGTGTTAGTGTTGGTGGTGGATTGTATATATAACTTGTATCGCAGTTAGAGTGTGATACTCAAATCCTCAAATTAATGATTTAAATTTAATTATGTATTGTTATTGATTTCTTGTTGAGATGATCATACACAGATAGAGAGTAGAGACTTCAAAACATGAGTTGTCTTATATACTCATTTTACCAAGCAAAAAAGACAGAATATTTTCTATTTTCTATTTTGTTTGTTCTTTCAATTGTAACTTTTTTTTTTTATATATAAATGTTTTAAAATAATTCAATAGTTATAATAGGGAGGAATGATTTGAACTCTTGAAAACATTGGGAGACACATGAGACACACACCAATTGAGTTACAAGCTTTTGCTCTATTGTAACATTTTAACTATTCTAAATGTAACTACAAAATGTACTAGTAGGTAGGCCTAAAAAAATTGGACCCAAAATTGTAAGCTTAATTTAACGTGAAGCAAAAAATAGGATCCAAACCCGACTTATTTTAAAAGAAAGAAACTTAAATTCAATTATTTTTTAAAAGGTAATATATTTTTGTTGGATGATTTCTCTCGGTAGAAAGGAAACTATTTGTTTTATAATCTCTCATTAATGGCACACAATCTTTTGAGCATTCTTATTATTGTGGTTGCTTTTGAATTAATTTTTGGCAATAGAGATATAATTTTATCTCAGTAATTCAATTACTGAGATTGAATTGCTTTTGCAATTCAATGCTTTATCACTACTTTAGGTGTCCTGTAAATGGAGAGAAATAATTAGAAACTTCTCGTGCTATATAAAGTTTACTAACTTTGTGGGCATGCTAGCTAGAAATTTTAATGCGATGCATATTTGAACTTTCAGGCTTATGGAATTAATGAGAACTGTCATCTATTTGTAAATTTAAATATTTTAGAGTATCTTGATGATGACTTGCAATAAGACATCATTAATAACATAATAGCTTAAACTTTGAAGACAGTCTGTTATTTAACAACTTTCTTAGTTTCTGCTATTTTAATACTCTACATGATCGACATTGATTGCATGGAAAGTGATCATGTGTGTACGAACACACTGTACGAGAGGTGTAGTGTCTATATCAATTAATTGTAGAATGGTAGTCCATGGACTTATGATGGACCTTCTCAGTCACCTGGCTCCTGTGGATGGAGACAAAGTATTCCACCCTGTGCCCCTCTGGAATGTGTATTACTTTTTGTCAGTTGAATGAGTTTAAAACGTATATATATGGGGCTAAGATGCAAGTCCAAAAATTTCCTAGATGTTGTAGAACCAATACTTAAGGTTAATATCAGCTCACTGTATGTATGTGAATGTGTACCATATGTTGGACTTCAGGCGGCTGAAAAGTCATGCAGTCTTGCTTTATTAGAGAACCACAAAAAGTTTAATTTTCACTTTACTAATGTCTAGCTCCTGACCATTTGCTGTGTTATTTTTTCAACCATTCAATATCATGTTCTTAAACTCTGAAAAACTATTTAGGATGTATTGATATCAAAAGAGAAATTTTAATAAGCTCATTTGTAGTGTAGTATATCGTATGCTAAGCCTTATAACGGTGAATTCCATTGCTTAAGAGGACAACATAATCCTTTATAGCACAATAGTTAAATTAGTAGAACACAGTGTTTGGTTCCTGTTGAAAATGTGTTTCATACTTTTATCCCCCTTTTCCATATGAATAGTTGGCTACAGAACACTTAGGCCCTGTTTGGATAGTTCATAGCTCATATCTCAAAACTCATAATTCAAACTCATAACTTATAACTCATATATTTATTCTCAAAATAAGTCAAATCTCTCTAAAATTTGTGTTTGGTTCCAAAACTTATTTATATCTCACACTCTTTAACTCCAATTTTGGGCAAAATGGTGGAGCCCACCCATTGTCCCATCTCTTTCATTTTCTTTCCCTTCCCACAAAACCCAGTTCACGCTTCTTTGTTATTGATTTCGTTAACAGAGGCTTTACAATTTGGGTGCTAGGGAGATTGTTTCAAGTATTGGACCTATTGGTTGTATATCGTATGAACTATGAAAGGGATACCAATCCAGCTGCAGGGGACAATTGTGTTAGTTTGGCAAATCAGTTGGCTCAATGTTATTATGCTGAGAACCTTTTGTTCAAGCAAAAGGCAGTTAAACTTCAACAAGGCCCAACAAAGTGATGAATAGCCAAAATAAATTTTTTAAGAAAATTCAATACAAAAATTCAAAAAAATCCTTGACCATCAAGATCTTCTTTGATCTAATCTTGACCTCATTTTAAACCCATAAGCCAAAAAAACCAAAACTTTCAAGCTTCAGCCTTTTTTAACAGCGAGAAAAAAATAAAGAAGAAAAAGAAATCATAAAGTTTTGAGGGAGAGTGCTTCGCCAACCACAGATCATGCCTCCCTTTGATCAAGCCTCTTTCAGTCAGCAACTTCCTTAGCTGGATGGGCTCTCTTCGGCTAGCCAAATGCTTCGGATGCAGCAAATTTTTGAGAGGAAGAGAAGTGAGAGAAGGAAGAAAGAAGTTTATGGAAGAGTAAAGGAAAAAAAAAAAAAAAAAAAAAAAGGAAAGAAGAAGAACTGAAGCAAAGGAGGAGGTCGGAAAATGAAAAAGAAAAGAAACAAAGAAAAAGAAAGGAAAAGAAGCCAATAGTAATTAGAAGTAGATGTGACAATACACTACTATTAGGGGCCACCAATGCACTATAATTACACTTTTGCCATTGAGCATAACCCATAACTTGAAAACAAGCTTGGGTAGTTTCTCAATTTGTTAACCCATATCTCAAAAAACTTAGTTTTGTTAACTGAGTGAACCGAGAGTTTCCCATCCAAACAATGTTCATGCCCGTGGGCCCTATAGATTTGGGGTTATGAGTTAACAAAACTCAATTTTGTTAACTCAATTCACCAAAATCCAAACAAGGCCTTAGGTTCTAGTTACACTATTGAATGTGCTAGTTATAGACATGATATTTTAATATGTTGTTGCGAATTCGTGACAAGCCTTTCAAAAGGGATCCCCAGGAGAACTGCAATTTAAATTTATGAATTTACCTAATAAGTAACATAATCTTCTATCAATTTCCACATGCAAAAGAGTAGTTGCAAATGATTTCATTTCCCCATAGCAAGAATTACATACCACAAACTCTTTAGGGGAAATTCAGATATTTCCCAACCATGGTTGTCAAAATCGCGATTTGGATTATAGAATCGCACAATTTTACGATCCCACCTCATCAAAATGTTTAGAATTGCACTAGGATCGTAAAAATGGTAGGATCGTATAGGATTGTAAAATCGTGTAGGATCATATAGGATTGTAGGATTGTATGAGATCCTACCAATCCTACCAAAAACATAATTTTTTTGTTTTTTTTTTTTATGGGATAAATTTTTTGTTTTGATGAAGCTTTAAGGGTTTTTATTTCTTCATGTAGTGATGATATGGCTTTTTATTTTTTATTTTATAAAATTATGTCAACCTAAGCAAATGTTTTCTAGTTTCTAGTTCACTTGTAATCAAAATGAAAGAATACTTCATCATTTCTAAATGAAGAATTTAACATTGGCTTTGCTGCATTTTAAACTATAATATTGTTAAATTTGTTTGATCAATATACTAATTTGTGTTCTAATATTACTAAAATATTTTCTTAAATAATTTTATCAGTTACCCTTGTATTTGTATATTGATTGATTGATTTTTTTGAGCATGCTCTTTAGTTGTTACTAAGTGGTATAACTTGAATAGTTAAGTGTGAAATTGTATCTTGATGTCTTTTAAACTTCTAATATACAAATATATAATGTCTACATAGATGATGAAATGGATGATGATGATTAGGAATTTAGGATGGTGGTTATAATAACCTTAGAATGGAATAATTAAATGTTCACTTCACTTTAATATTCATCTTGCTTTTGGATTTCATATTGTAGTTAGCTAGTTTCCATTTGCTAACTTATTTTGAATTTCAAATTTGGAACTTAGAACTTAGAAATATTTTCCATATGTTTTGATAAATATTTTGGTATTTGGTTGCAAATTAAGTATTTATTGAACTTTTTAAATACATTGGGTCAAAACTTAAATATATTTGTTTCGTTAGTATAGACTTAGCGATGTATGACATGCAAATTATATCATATGATGAAAATCTAAGTGTTTTTATGGATGAATTTATAATTTACGTGATTATTCAACATACAAAGCCATTATTAATGTTTTTTTTCTTTAAATCTGAAAATATGTAGGATCTTACTATTCACAATCCGATCCTACGATTTACGATCCCACCTACCTTCAACGATCCTACGTAGGATCCGATTTTAACAACTATACTCCCATCGCAACCCCTAGTCCCCTATATAATATATATCACCACAAAACCGCGCATACAGTATAAAATGTTTTACGACTGTTAAAAGACATATTGAAGTATCATATTACCCTATTTTGGAACTAATTTTTCTCTAACAATTTGTACAAAAAATTACTTTGTGGAAAGAGTGTACACTAATATCTCATATGATATAAACACGAGTCTTATGTGTGAAATCCACACGTAATATAAGCAGCGGAGCCAAGAATTTGTGGTTGGGGGCTGAGTAATAAATAAGACGATTACATTTTTTTTTCTTAATACCTACATGATACAAAAAAAAAAAAATTAAAAAAAAAAACATGTATTATATATATCACTATGCATTGTTATTTAATTGCAAAATATAGGGAAAAATGCCCTAATACTCCCATAAACTTTAACATAGTGGCTATTATATCTCTTGAACTTTTATTTTGGCCAATTTATTTCATAAACTTTATACTTGAACCAAATAAATATCTCAGTCTAACTGCCATCTGCCGTTAATATACAAAGTACTTACAATAAAGGCATGTGAGATTTTTGACTGCCATCTACCGTTAATATACAAAGTACTAACAATAAAGGCACGTGAGATTTTTGAGAGAGAGAGAGAGAGAGAGAGAGAGAGGCAAAAATATCCTAGATAGATATATGACCAATATAAAAGCTAAATGGAATATGATGGGCCAAAAAGAAAAAATATATATATTTGTTTCCGCGAGTTTGAATGTATTTTTGAAAATGTTCTAAAAAATATTTTTAACATTTGGCATGTAGAAAGGTTTTCAAAAAAAAAAAAAACATTTGGCATGTAGAAAAAAGATCACACGAATTTTATTATATTTTTGTATAAATAAATAGCAACTTTTTTGTTACAACTGAATAATAACGTTTTTTAGAAGCAATTAAATAATACTTTAATTCACTACTTTAAGATATTAATACAGAACAACTAAATTAAAAGTTAATTTTGTCTTTTTTCTGAAATTTAATTCACCATCACCATATATCTTTTTGGTCACTAACAATAATGGTACATTTTTTTTCCAAGTCAAAGGCAAAGAAATACATTATCCTTTATAAACTATCATTTTATTTCTCGAACAATGAACCACCATTATTGCTAGAATATGATAAAAACACATTATCTGAGCTAACTTATAAAGAAACATCCAAAATATAATAACAATCCTATGACAACATAACCCAATCAAGGAATAACCGTTGACAAGCTACAATGGGGCAAGGTAGTGACTTTGAAATGGTATCGTCTTCCAGGTCAAAGACATAAAGATATCGATCCGCGGCCTTTGTAAAGTAAATTGCATTTTGCTTGACTCCTTTTGCTACAATGCTACGCGTACTAATACTACTACCACTCAGGGAAAGGAAAATAGTGCGCTCTCCTATGTTCTTCACTTGGACCCATTTATTTTCTAACAAATCCATGCGAAAAACCAAGAAACCAAAAACGTTTCTCCTATAGATTCCAAACATCATCTTCTGAAGCAATAAGATTTCACCACACGATTCAATAAGATAAGAAGAGGTACTTATTATATCTTGGGGTGATTGGACATGATATTCCTCTATTCCCAACTTTGTAAAACGTATTTCTGAATCCACGAACTCAGCAATAAATAATGGATAAATTGCAAAACCAAGGCTCACTAAAAAGTAAATTTTTCCTCCAAAAAATGTGGCATCTTTCATATGAATCCTGCCCAGTGGCATCTCTGTTTCGAACACTTGTTTATCAAATTTGGAATCACCAAGCCGGCAAAAATAAAACATGCATTTGGAATCTATGAATACCACTTGGCATTGATGGTTATGGTTACTTGGTGATGATGACAAAATGCAAGTATACTCATCATCGTCTTCCAATGGTGGGAGCTGCACCGTCTCTTTAGAAGAAGGATTTAAAAGACAAACATTCATTGAGTTGATCAGATCCCTTAACACCAACCATCCATTGTTACAAGTATATATTATTACTTTATTGTGCATTTCAGGAATAGTCCTTGTGTAGAAACGATCTTCTGATATGCTAAAGAAAGTTTGCCTTTCTTGATCGTTCCCATCAAACATTAGCAACCATGGATATGGTTGTGGGACAGTGGGAGGATTAAGAAGCATAAGCTGTTTCTCATCGCTCAGTTCTTGCCTATGCTCTTTCCTTTCATGTGTCGGCTCCATTCCTTTAAGACAAGAAGAAAATTAAGTTGATTATTCTTCACAAGAGCAGTTTATAAATTCTAAATTAACTAAATTAATAAGGTACTTCAGTGAGATAAGAGCAGAAAGTGATATAATGTTGGCAGCAAAATATATTCTGCTTTTTTGGTTGTAAAATAAGTTTAGCACTAACCGGACCTCAACATAACATAGTCTGATAGTCACTTCCATTCTTAAAAAAACAAAAAACAAAAAAAAAACATATAGTCACTTCCAATGAAGGATTTGGTTTGGATATAGTGTCCAGGATCCAAGCCCACATTACTATTATGCAACTAGATATTAAACCCAAGTCCTACCCTTTAAATAAAACTTATTAAAACAAATAGGCAAGATCTAAGAGAGATAGATGTACATATTTTCTACAGTATTGACCTAATTAATTTTACTTAGAATTTAATAAGTCCAACCTTATATGAGATTAGAAGGCGTATATGAAATTCTAGGGAAGAAACTACTTTTGATTATGAGATATAACGTACCTGCTTTTTGTTTGGCTGCGTTTTAAACAAATCAACTTCTTGCTTGAAATCAATTTCCTCTACTGACTTAGAACTAAAGAGGTGCTAGGTTTTAATCGTTCGATGTGGGCGAAGCACTGTATATATAGCACCCCAAGACAATGCCGTTTCCTCGTGGAACTGGACAACTTTTGTAAGTCGGTTCCCCTTGATTTTTTTAATTAATGATTATTTATTTATTTATTTATTTTTTTTCATTATGAACAAATCAACTCGAACTCAGAGAATAGTACTATTCCTAATACTAGTTGGATTTTGTAAGTCGGTTTGTTTTTTTTAATTTTAATTTTTATTTTTCCCTTGAGAACAATCTATAAAAGGCCTCTAAAACTACGCAAACTGATTTACCTCTTCACTACAACAATCAAACCACATTCATGGGCATACAAGATCGCAAGACTAAAACCGGTTAAACTGTGAGTTTCCTCAATTTTGTAATTTTATTTTCATATATTATTTCTTATTTGAAATCTATTGATTTTTTTAACCAAAAAATTGAGAAATATGCTTCTTCGTTTTTTCGTTTTCAATACGTTATTTCCGTATTTGTTTGGTTTTTCTTCTCAATTTTTTTTATTCATCATTAGAGTCGATTCGTTATGGGAATTCTGGAATTCGTATTATCATCCTGACCTTCTGAAGAAATAAATAAACATAATAGTCCCCTTTTTTTGTGTTTTGTTTTATAACTGGGTTTCTGAGAATATTTATTTTCTTCAATGACACGGTTTCGAAGTAAAAGTAGTGGAGTTGCTTTGCAATTTGATATCTATTCATATGAATTCTCAGTCTTTTTTTTTTTTAATTTATCTGTACTGTAATTTTTGGATGATCCCATCTACCATTGAAAAAAGAAAAAATTTGGTTTGAAGATACTGTTTAGGATTTGATTATCTGATTCATCATTTTTTTTTTTTTTTTTTGTGTGGAGAAATCTGATTAATCAAATTAGGTCCAAGTAATACAGTTCTTTGTATTTTTAGATTATACCACAAGGGTGGTATTGTAATTTACCCCTTTTTTTAATAAGATTTGGGTTCAACCCTGATTTTAGGTTCAACGAATTATTTGTTGTTTATTGAAATAAAATAAAAAAGAAAGAAAGAGAAAGAGAAAAAAAAAAAATAATAATAATTTGAAGTGCAGCCCCACTTATATTTATGTTCAATATTTTATGTTGATAGATGATTTTGGTCCCTTAAAAAACAAGATTTGAGAGCAAGATTGCCTACTAATTACTTAAATCCCACAAAAATTGAAGTTATATATAATAAGATTTGGCTTGAGTCTAGTGTTGAATTAAACACATGTCATCATCTTGATGAATCTAATGCAATTGGCCCCAACTTATAGGATATACTATATTCGTTTTTTTTTTTTTTTTGGGAGGGGGGTGTGCAGACGGGTTTTTTTCTTCAATCATTTGAATAACTCTCTGTAAAAACCAAGTCCAAAACATTTAAGGGATGTTTGAAAAAATGTGTAAAAATACGTGTAATATTGTTTAAAAATTGAAAATTGTTGTTTGAAAACATGTATAAAACACCCCCTAACTTTCAAGCAACCATTTTGTTTTACTGTTCATTGTTTACCCTATAAATTTGTTTATCCCAACAATAAAAGTTTCTGTTGACGTTTGGAACAAACCTATGCTCATTGATGCACACACCATTCTCTTTTTAATCCCGTTGGTTGGTTGACCTTGTACTTCGTGTGTTTATTCATATTTCAGGCTTAGCACAGAATCTCAACAAAAACATGGAAAGAGCTGAGAATGAAAAATCCTTGAAGAATGCTGAAGATTTTGTTCAGTTATACTTATGCAAGAAAGACCAAGAGAAGAAACTGTGGTCTGACCTTCCACAAGAACTTCTTGATCTAGTGGTGAAGCATCTACGTGATACAGAAAGCCGTATTACCTTTCGTTCCATATGCAGATCATGGCGTTCAAGTCCACCAATATATCGGCCGCTTCCATTTCCAACCTTATTGGATTCTCCATGTTTGCTAACTTTGGGTGGCGGCAAATGCAGGATTTATCATCCATTATACAATGGTCCTTACCAAATGGACATTCCAGCATTGATGGGTGTCCGAATCCGTTACTCGAAAAATGGATGGTTGCTCTTATCTAGTGATAAAGGTGACGACCTAAGTGTCTTTTTCTTCCACCCCTTCAATTTGACTAAAATAGAACTTCCTTGTTTACCGTTTGCAATCGAGACGATGACTTTTTCAACACCTCCCACTGGTGAAGACTGTTTTGTTATTGGAATACCATTTTTTGCTTGTGAATTTTGTATTATTAGGCGTGGCGAAGAGAGCTGGAGGATTTTTCCATTTACAGTGATGATTCCAGATGATATTCAATTATTATCTAATTGCAATCCCATTTTATTTGAGGGGATGTGCTACTGTTTGTGCCAGGTACCTGTGGTGGCTGTCTTTGATCCTAATGAACGTCGTTGGAGAATTACTTATCCTATTCGATTTCCAAAAGCACTGCTTTATAAACTTGTACATAATTACTTGGTAGAAGGTAATGGGAAGTTGTTTGCAGTGTTTGAAGTCAAAGATTATGAGCCATGTATACATGTTTTCTCATTGAACCTTGACACGATGAAATGGGATGCAGTAAAAAATCTGGGAAATCAAATGCTCTATGTAAGTCTTGGGAGTTCCTTCTTAGAACTGGCTGTGAAGAGAGGAATGCGCAATAAGATTTACTTGCCGAATGTCCAAGACAACAAGTGCGTAATCTACTCTCTCAAAACCAACGAGTGCAGGTCATTTTTCAGTAATTACTTTACCAAAATTTCAACCCATGGAAAGGAACATTACAACTGCACTTGGATCAAACCCGCACTTGCAACTTTGGATGAAGACTTAAAGTGGTGACAGAGAATTTGTGAGGATGTAATTAAATTGTTTTGCATTTGGTGTTTACTTTAGCAAGTAATTTCTAATTTTCTATTTGCTACGAACTTTACAATTTCGAAGTTTAAGTTAGTTTTTTCACATCAACTTTTTTCATAGTATAAGATTTTATTAATTTTGATTTTTTTCATGGCAACATATAGTGGATTCATACTGTTGTAACTTGTAAGCGGTAACTCCACAACTTATTGCTTTAAATTTTAAGTATTTCCTTATGTATTGTTTTCTTTTAATAAATACTTCCATATATAAGAGTTCCGCATGCAATATGCAATAATAAATAAACTAGAGAATGGTTAAAAATATTACAAAACTAGTCCAATTATATTCTTAGTCCACAATTCACATTTTAGAAATGAGAAATTGGATTGTTAGGCTTGGATTAGACGTAGTCTCAGCCATTACAGCTTGCAAGTATTAAACTGTATAAATTATAAAATGTAAAATAAACTTAAAAAAAAAATTTAAAAAGTATATAATATAAAAATGACATGCATAGATAATTTCACGTTAGTCATAATACACAATTATCATGATAAAACTGATTCTCTTAATTTTCTTAATTTTTTTTTTTAAAGTGATACTATTTGCACCCCTACAATCCTGACAAAGCGACAATAGACCTGGCGACATTGATCCATATTTTTTACATAATAATAATAATAATGATAAATTAAATATTTGGTCTCTAACTTTTATATTTTGTGTCAATTTGGTCATTGACTTTTTAAACATGTTAATTCAGTAATTAACCTTTTTAATGAGAATATACGACTGCATATCATTAATATAGAAAATCAAGTACAAACAACTGCATTAGAGGCAATAGCAACTTCTAAGAATCTGGGGGTTTCCTCCACCCATGCCAAAAGATGGGCCAACTTATTGCCATCCCTTTTAGCATGAGAAAGCTGAAAAAAAAAAACGAATTGACTAAAGATGGGAAAGAATGCCCTCAAGAACATTTGCAACAGCAAGTGTGACCAAAGAGCTGCCATTGTTGGCTTCTTGCTGAGGAGTACTACTTTGACCAAGAAAAAATCTTTAGGGTCTGTTTAGTTAAAGGAGTGGAAAAGAGAGATGATGGAAAATTAGTGGGAGAATGGAAAAATGAGAGGATAGAAAAGATTTGGTTTTCCCTCATGAATGTTTGGTTGGAGGGGTGGAAAATTCTTTTATTTGATTAAAGAGAAAAATAGAAGGATAGAAAATTTAGTTTATATAAATTGACTATCATATCTTTGTTATATAATATATAAGAAATAGATATATTTACACTCATTAAATCATTTAAAAATTAACTCAAATAGATATAAATTTATATTATTTTTCTTTATTATTATAATATAAAATTTATGGGCAATAAAAATTTATTATGCGTTAACTACGGAGACATTTTCAAAAAAAAAAAAAAAAAACTTTGCTAAGAAAAACTCTATGGAACTAAAATATAGATTTTCAAAAATAGACAAGATATTTTCTATTTTCTATTTTTCTTGTTCTTTCAACTGTAACTTTATATATATATATATATATATATATATATATATATATATAATTTTTTTAAAATAATTCAATAGTTATAATAGAGAGGAATTATTTAAACTCTAAATATCTTGAAAACATTAAAAGGCACATACTAATTAAATTACAAGCTTTTGGCTCTATTGTAACATTTTAACTGTACTAAATGTAACTATAAAATGTACTAGTAGGTAGGACAAAAAAAATTGGACCCAAACCCGTATGCCTAATCTAACATGAAGGTAAAAATTGGATCCAAACTCAACCTATTTTAAACGAATGAAACTTCAATTCAATTATTTTTTTAAAGGTAATATATTTTTGTTGGATGATTTCTCTCGGTAGAAAGGGAACTATTGGTTTTGTGATATCTCATTAATGGCACATGATCTTTTGAGCATTCTTATTAGAGAGATGCTATGTCTACAACAATTTTATAACATTTTTACAACAAATCACAGGTAGTTAGTTGTTATTGGTTCAAATCTAAAACTAACACTAGGATTACTTATTTGCCCCAACAATAACAACCAGTAACAACCTGCCACTTAGGATTTGTTGTAAAAATGTTGTAGACATATCATTTTTCTTTTTATTATTGTGGTTGCTTTTGAATTAATTTTTGGCAATAGAGATAATTCTTTTTTAGTATTAATCCTGTATTTTGCCAGAGAATGCGGAAGCCTTCATTTGCATCTAAAGTTGGTTATATGGATTTGGGCTCAATATTTTTTTTAATTAAAAGAAAGAAAACTTTATTGATTTAAAATTGAAGTGCAACATTAGTCAATAAGGCTAAAAAAATATAGTTAAATCATCAATCTAAACTAGAATATTACACAATATTTAGCAAAGACAACAACAAAGATTATGAGTGCAATAAAGCTTTTCATTGTCGGACTTCATATTGTATATTTGAAAGAGGCTGACCCTCTTGCTTTTCTCATATTACAATCCTCTTCCTGCAGAGTACCTTTCTTAGATTTGTTTTTGCACACAAAAAATTGCTATCCTAAATAGTGAAAAGAAGGATATTCAGTGTCCAAGGTACGTACCTCATTTCATATGGATTGGTATTTGGTAATCTCTATGAGAATACATATGCATATACTTACGTGCACTCCTAATACATGTTAAGGAGCTTCAGACTTGTCGGTGCATTAGCATGTGGTGTGTTGAACATATTGGTTGTTGGGCTTGATAGTTGTCTGCTAATAGACACGGTCCATAATGTCTAGAAAGGAATGAGATATTCTCAAGTAAAGCAATGTGTCCTCTAATCCTCATTGTGCCTTAGCCATAACAGATTGAGACAAATTTTTAATTAGAGTCTAAAGTAAAAGCCAAAATTGATATTTTTTTTTTTTTTGCACTCAAAATGAGTATAGAACTTATAGAAGTAATTAATAAAGTTTTTTTTTTAAGCCCAATTGATATTTTGTTTTTTGCACTCAATAATGAAGATAAAAGTAATAAATAATTTATTTTTTTAAAAAAAATAGTGAGGTTAGTAGAAGGCCTCTCTCCTTCTTCTTCTTCTTCTTCTTTTTTTTTTTTTTGCTTGGTAAGTATAGAGAATAGAACCTCCAAGGTAAATAATACAAGAGACCCTGAGTGCCACTAGGCTACAAGGCCCAATGACAGTAGAAGGCCTCTTTGATCTACCTCAGAAAAGGAAAAGAAATAATCTCTAAACACGACCACATGTCCATTTACGTTAACGTGACACATAGATGCAGAGCTCAAAAACTTTTTTGGGCTGGGATCAACAAAATGTGAGTGCTAATGCTATTGTTGTAAGAAAAAGACAACACTAAACATCCCAAATTGATATTTTATTTTATATTTTAAAGGGTGACTATGACCTTTTCTATGGTTCTTAAATTACAATAAAATGCTTATTTATATTTTTGCTGCTTATATTCAGTGTGAGGCTAGTATTTTGGGAGCTGGGGATTGGAGGCAAAACATGTGTAGAATATATTGTAAGAGCATTTCCATGAAAAATACATTTTACACCTCTAAAATTCACTTTATTTATTTTACACCATCACTTTAACAATATACAACTCATCTCATTCTCTATTTTACAACCCATTCGATGATAATTATATAAAATGATTTTTTATATAATCTTTTATAAACAAAACACAAATCGGTCAAGTGAAGAGAGAAAGACAAGTGAATCAAATAAGCAAAATAATTTTACATTTGCTAAACCATAATATGTATATTTGCATTTTAGTGTAGTAATATACTAATATCTATGGTTTGCTACAGTCTGTTTTGGTGTTTTTTTTTTTTTGGTTGCTACAAGGTAATGCAAAATGCAATTGGGAATGCTCTAATAATGAACATGAAACTAAAAATATACTTCACAAAAAGACTAGATTATTTGTTTAGAGTTACTTTTTATCTCAATTTTGAAAATATTTGAGGCCTATATCTGTAAAAACCTATTTTGACTTTAGAAATGTCTACCTCAAAAAGAAAATACTTAGTTGGATAACCTCACATATTAATTCATAAAAAATAAAAACTCGCCCATACTAAAAATATGAAAGGAATCCAAGGGTATAGCTGAACTATTTCCCTAAACTATGGTTATGAAAAAAAAAAATTAAGACTCATGTATATTCATGTTAAACTAGTGCTAGTGGTTCGTGAATTGTATTGAAAGCTTCCCGACAGTGTCCTTGCAAAATGATTGAGCTACTGTGAGGTGTCTCTAAGCAATTAATCTAAGTACATTAATTTTCTAAAAATTAAACTAATGGTGGTGATCTATTGGGTTGGGTTGAGTTGGATTGAAATCTCATACAATAGCTTAAATCTCATCCATTTATTCAATCCAATGCCTCATAAATTTGACACATCATCAAATTAGAAAAAGACAATTTCACCCCTAAAATATTTCAAACCCTGCGTCCGCGTGTATCTCCTCTAGAACAAAAATCAAAATTTACTCTCTCTCTCTCTCTCTCTCTCTCTCTCTCTCTCTCTCTCTCTCTCTCTCTCTCTCTCAAATTGTAGCTTTCTCTCTTCATTGGCCCGGATCTCCGGTTCCGATGATACTAGCCTTTTTCTCATCAGAAAATCCCTAAAATCCCTGCTGGTACAGTCACCACCAGTGGAGAGCACCGACGAAGAGAAGAAGAGAAGAAAAAAAAAAAGTGGAGAGCACCAGTGGAGCAGAAGAGAAGAAAAGAAAGAGTAAAGTGAAGAGAGCTTAGACAAGTGCCAGAGAACAAAAGAAAAAAAGAAAAGTGAAGATAGAGATAGGGAAAGGTGTGGTGGAGAAAAAAAGAGAAAAAAGAAAAAGAAAAAAAAGAAACGTGTGGATTAGAAAAAAAAAAGAAAAAAAAAGAAACCTGTGGATTAAAAAAAAAAAAAAGATAAGGGAAAAATAAAATAAAGAAGAAGAAATTAAAATTGAGAAATGTCACTACAATATTTTCACAATATTTTTACAATAAATTTTAAGTGGTGGATTGCTACTAACTAATACTGATAAAAAAAATATTTAAGTGATGTGTTCAAATTAAAATCAGTAATAACTTATCACATATGATTTATTGTGAAAATATTGTAAAATGTTAAGGATGTAGCATTTTTTTTTTCAATGTGATCTGATCAAGTTGTACATTATTGCAATTTTTACATTATAATAATAAAAATATAAATATAAATTTATATATATGATGTGATAAATTTTATATTATGTAATGAGTACAAATAAATCTATTTCTTACATATTATGTAACAAGGGTATAATAGTCAATTTATATAAATTACATTTTTTATCCTTCCCCTTTTCTCTCCAACCAGATAAAAGAGTTTTCCACCCTCTCACTTTTCCACCCCTCCAACCAAACACACAAGAAGGAAAACTAAATATTTTTCATCCTCCCACTTTTTCATCCTCCCACTTTTTCACTCCTCCATCCAAACGAACCCTTAGTGTTTTCTCACTATCTCCAGAATTGAGGGTGCTTACAACAATTATGTTCCACAACCTCTATCCTCTATCAAGCACCGGATACATAAATCTCGGTAGAGCTTTATTCCTTCATGACCTGATTACTGATGAAGAGATCAATATTTGCGCTCATATCTTCCATATTTTGAGTAAAACTGCTGAGAGAACTGCCTCAAGGAACAACACTCCTTTCTACTGCCTCATTTCAAAAAAAATTGAAGCTCAAAGGCATTCATCCATTGGAATATGAGTATCCCTACCCTAAGCCAAGTTCAATCAACATTCGTACTCTCAATGCTAGCATAGGTCACAGTCGAAAGGGAGTCAAGCCAGAAAGTCCTGCTCCTCATGGTGGTTCACACTCTAGCTCACACTCCTATGATGATAAGTTAGACAACAATATAGCATCTGTCCAAGACATAAGCACCAAGATGTCCGAACTTGCACCTCTCATGCACTCTCACCACATCCGTTGCGATACAAAGTTCACTTCTCTCCAAACTCAATTGGACTATATCCAAAGAAAGCTAGAAGAAAAGGAGGACTAGCTATTCCATGACAAAAATGGGGAGTGTAATGATAGGGGGAGAAAGAGTTTGATCAAAGGGGGAGTATTGAAGAGCAAGAGAAAGAAAAGGCCTGTGCTTAATATTTTGCTTTATATTATCATATATCATGGTTTATGTTGTGTATTTAAACTATGCTTTATTATGTACCTTTGCTTTTATAGCCTAGTACTTTTAGTTAATGTTATGCATTTTCTTTAGTACTCCACACTTGTGCCCTTGTTGGATCTTGTATCGTTAATACAACTACCTTTGTGTTTTTGTATCGGTTGTGTTGGACATGCAGATGATATTTTTGCATTGAGCTTATTTGCTTGCATGTTCGGATATTCATTCCTTGTGTGAATGATCATTGTGATCACTATTTATAGTGATTGTTCATGTTTGGTCAAGCCATGCTTTATTGCTATAGTCTTTATTGCTTGATCGTATTATGCTTGTTCCATATGTATCTCAAGATTTCTGCTTACAATGATCGTCTTGTGTTATTGTTTTTAGAAAAACTTGTTCGTTTGGTTCAAGACCTTCACAATTTCTAGAGTTAGGTGTGAGTGAGTTTTGGTAACTGTTCTCAACTCACATTTTAAGTCTAGAGCCTATTTTAGGGTTTTGTCACAGAATAGCCAAAAGGGGAGATTGTAAGGTTGAATTTATTCAATCATGTGTTGGCTTTATTCCGTGTCAAATTTACTTATATTTTAGGAATTAGATACCCTGTATTTAGGTGAGAATCATGTAAAGGTTGTGTATGAGAAAGTGTAAAGAAAACTCAAGACGTGTACAAATCAAAAGAGTCTCGAAACTGGATCTCGCGAATGACTCGCGACTAGCAAGTCGCCAAAGTGGCACATGTGTGAAGCATGCAGGGAACTGAAAGGTCACAACAGTTGGAGCACTACAGGACAAAAATGTACAGTTTGGCCAGGTAGTTAGCTCACAACTCAAACTCGCGACTTGTTTTAGTCGCGAGGCTGAGTCGCCAAAATGCCCTGTTTAGATGAAAACTGACTTTTCACATTCCTCACATACATTACTATAAATATCCTTATACCCACGAAATGTAAAGAGCTTCCAGAGAGAATTTTGAGAGAAACCCTAGAGAAAAACAAGATTAACTCATCCACAATCTTCATCATTTGATTTTCCAAATTCTTCTACTCTCACCCTCTCCATTAACATATGCTTGAGAGGTACATTCTGCCAAATCCTTATCTCATTATACCTACATCAGTGGGGAGGTATTTTGGTGCTTGGGAAGCAATTCAGAGACGACCAATTTACTTTGTTGATGCAATGGACTTATTGTGGGATCCAAAAAGTTAAAGAAGATAAGGTTAGGTGTAACCCTGTTAGAGCAGAAAGCCTGGAAGGCTTAGGTGCATTAGGTAGATTAGACTTAGAGAGTCTTCTGCTATTCATGTATCTCAACTATATTCTTTAGTGGATCATTTGATTTCTTGGATGGCGGCAGAAAGGTTTTTCGCCGAATTCTTTGGTTTCCTCTTCGATAACACGTGCCGGAGTTATCTTTGTGTTTGCATCTCTCTTCTCTTACTCTTTACCTTTTAATTGATGTTGTGTTTGTGATTAATTATGATTTAGAGTGGTTTACCTATTTGGTTATAGCTTATATACATCATTCCGCACATATATTGTTTGTGTATAAGCTCGTGTTTGTATTGTTAAAATTGGGGGTCTAAACATTCATTAGTGTTTTACACATTAATTGAACTTTCATCTTCAATTCGCACTTATGGAGTAATTGATATTTCCGTTAAGGACAACCAAGTAATCTATTTATGTCAATTGTAGACTTGTAGTATCATGCGTTGGCTGCCAAATCTATACTAAACTTCTCTTTTCTCTTCTTTTTGTTGCATTTTAATTTGAGGCACAAATTAGATATGTCACACAATACATTAGGAGGGCAGTTAGTATCAGACTCTATATAACAAATCTTTAATAAAATGGGATTAATTTTATTTATTGTAAGCTACATTTAAGTTTTTATTACCTTTTACAGTTCCTTGGAGTCACTATGGGTGCTATTACTTGTTAGTTTACTTAAAACTGTTGGCCTAAATATCTTAATTTTTTTCTCACAAACTTTTTTTTCCCTATAGATACCATTCATTGGATCTCATTCCATACATGGGAGGGCAGTTGTTGTAAATGCTAATCTTGATGATTTGGAAGCATGAACGTCCATTGGTTTAAAGCTACGTGTATCTCTATAGGATCTAGCCAACTATTATTTTTTTATTTTTGCTTGGTGAGGTGCGCGTGCAAAAGAAGACTCCTCAAAACAATTTGGAAACCAACTTTGGCATATCAACTCCTGAATAAGCGAACTGTTATGGCAAATTTAATTTGTATGAGAGGCTTTCTCTCTTGGGACAGCAGACTGCAGTTAATAAAATTAGAGAAGTGCTGTGGTTTGATTCTTGTTAACAAGAAAAAAAATTTAGCCTTTACTGGCCATCTTGTGTTAATCACCATATGTAGCTTTGTCAACAATAATGAGGACATCTTGTATTTATCACCATATATCTTGAGTAAAGGGGGGGAAAAACAATATGAAATGGACTTGTTCTGGCTAGCTGGTGTTGTGTTTTTGCCTTCTATTGTTGCTACGAAATTGGATAGCTTAACAATTTGTTACATCTTCATGTTGTAGTTGATTTTGTGCTGCTAAGCTGATTTTGTGTTGACGAATATATGTAATGCGTACAATTTTGTTTATGTTATAAGCTTTCTTATTGCATTTCGAATTTTTATCTAGACTAAATGGAATTGTTTTTTGTGCATGAATTTGCTTGGAGCAACCAGGCAAGTACTAAAATTGACGATGACTCAAAAACACAAATTATATCAAAGTGTTTACATGACTCTTATTCTTTTAAAAACAAGGAATACATATCAAGAGTCTTCAAATGATGCTTGGCGGCCAATTTTACAATCAAAATTTAATTCAAGAGAGTAGACAAGAAATGAAGTTGTTCTAAAAATGAACAAAATTTTATTAGAATTTACACTTTGACCACAAGGCCATATAACAATAGTTTTGTTGAAATATACACTTTGTTAACAAGAAACAAATCTTCCCATCATCATATATTCATAATACATAATTCCCACAAAAGAAAAAAAGAAGGTCTTGTAAGCTTCAAGATCAAGTTCTTCTACAACCTTAAATGGCATGACCTTCTCATTAAGTTATAGTTGGTGCGCCTCCTGCTTCTTGACTGTACATTACAGATGAAATTATAAGTTATAACTAAGCCACACATCACATGCATAAACTTAAGCAAAGCAAACCTTTTAAATTTAAAGAAGCCTATATAACCGCTTTGGCACTCAATGTTCCAGTCTAAAAGCATTATTTATTTATTTTTAACTTTTACATATATTTAACATGTCTTGGAATTACAACTTCCCCCAGCCCTCCATAGGTTCTACTAGCATTAATATTTCCAGTTCTTAAAGAGATTTGTTGTTCTACTCTTGACAAAGATCCCCCTTTACTTCCACCCATGTACTCAAAATTCAATTTCAACAAGCATGTTGTTCATGTGTATGTACAAGAATCTAAGGAAACAAAAATAACAATGTGGCCAAAAAAATCATTGGATAATCCTTTAACACAAAAACCAAAATTTTGATTTCCATCTCTTTGTGGGTAGTGCATTTCGCACAAATTATCTAGAAACTCTTTGACCTATTCTACTCCATGTTCAAGAGAAAAAAAAAATTGCCATATAGGTAGCAATAAGCTAACTGAAAGAAGTTTTTATTTCATTTCCTAGGCTATGCAGTCATGAAAAGTCTAAAATCCAAAGCGTTAATTCTCTTCTCTAATTCCTTTCCCCTTGTACAATATAAAGATGAAACATCAATAATAGAAAAAATTATTAAGAAAACAAAGGAAACAATAACAAGACAGAGGTATTAGTGAAATGTTCTTGTTGCTCTCACTTTTGTACAATACAGAAAAAATAGACAATCTCAAACACATGAACATTGAATAATTTTTATGAGCTATTGAATCCTTGAGAGGTAAAACAGTGTCTAACATTTGACCATGCATAAGGTGCTAGTCATCTATAAATTTTCTCTGCAACAAAAGGAAACCCAAATACAAGAATGTAAAGACAAAATATTTGTGCAAGCGACCATTACCAACAAAAAAATACAAGCCAATAAAAGGGGAATTCAGACAGAAAAAGACTAATAAAAGATAATAGAACTCTATAAAAGAAAATAAACAAGTATGCACATATCCAGCAAGTATGCACAAACGAAGTCACGTTATTAGAAGAGAAAATCTCATCCCTTTTACCCAAAATCGGTGAGCAAACAAGAGGAAATACAACCCACATACCAAAACAACAGAAATTGACAAAAACCCCAATTATTTTTATCATCAGTGAACTTAACATTACTTCAAAGTTTCTATCAAACATTTTCACAAACATCTTTTGTGTATTTCTAAAATCAACATTAAAATAAAATAGAACATTGAGTTACTACCAAACCCAAATGATGAAAATGAATTATTGTTATATTTCTACCAATGGTGGTATATATGGTGAGAAGCATCACCAGAAATTGTGGTGTCACGGTGCAAGCAGAAGCTTGGCCACGGCTGGACTTGAGAGAGCGAAAAAACAAAGACCTAAAGAAAGGAGAAGGTCAGGCCAGCAAGCACCGCCGGTGGTGGTCGGTGAGCCTTGGAGGCTTCTAGTTGTAGCCATGGTCATGGAGAATCGACACTGGTGTCCCACGTACAGCAAGGTTTGGTGGAAGAGAGAAAATTTTTGAAATTTGGGGAATCCGAAAGAGAAAGGGAAGTGAAAGGGCGAGAAAGTGGAGAAAAAAAAATGGAACAAAGTTTCTCTCCAAAAAGATCAAAAATCAATTACTATCGCATCAAACAAATGTTAAAATTTTAAATTTTTATGATCTAAAATTGTGTATAAAAAATAAATTTATTAATCGAATAGTAAATAATATCTAATTTGAACGAAATTTGATATGCATATTAAGAACAAAAGAAACATGAAATTCAACGATTAAATTTTCAAAATTCATAAGAAAGAGATATATGAAAAGTTTGAAAAGTTTCTCTTCAAAATAGTTTGGAGAGAAACTTTGTTCAAAAAATTAGTGAAACCCCATTTCACTAATAGGCATTTTGATCTGTAAAATGGGACTCATGAAATGGGCATTCTGATCCCCCTTTCAAGTGATGTTAAGATCTATTAATAGCTTAGTGTGGAATCTAACTTGAGCAGTGAGCACCTAACAGTGTTTTATAGGATTCGAAGCCATTCGTGATGAATTCAGTTGCGATAGGTTTACATTTTTTTTATTTGAAAGGCTATACAATGAAGGACTGCAATTCAATGCTTTATCACTACTTTAGGTGTCCTGTAAATGGAGAGAAATAATTAGAAAATTCTCGTGCTTTATAAAGTTTACTAACTTTGTGGGCATGCTAGCTAGAAATTTTAATCCAATGCATATTTGAACTATTAGGCTTATGGAATTAATGAGAACAGCCATTTTTTTGTAAATTTAAATATTTTAGAGCATCTTGATGATGACTTGCAATAAGACATCATCAATAACATAACAAGTTAAACTTTTAGGAACAATCAATAATTTAACAACTTTCTTAGTTTCTGCTGTTCTTATACTCTACATGATCGACACTGATTGCATGGAAAGTTATCATGTGTGGACGAACTCACCATAGGAGAGGTGTAGTGTCCATATCAATTAATTGTAAAATAGTAGTCCATGGACTTATGATGAACCTCCTCAGTCACTTGGCTCCTGTGGATGGAGACCAACAAGTATTCCACCCTGTCCCCCTCTTGAATGTGTATTACTTTCTGTCGGTTGAATGAGTTTAAAATGTGTGTGTCTATATATATATATATATATATATATATATAGGGCTAAGATGCAAGTTCAAAAATTTCCAAGATGTTGTAGAACCAATACTTGAGGTTAATATCAGCTCACTGTATGTATGTGAATGTGTCCATATGTTGGACTTTAGGCGGCTGAAAAGTCTCGCAGACTTGCTTTATTAGAGAACCACCAAAAAAAAAAAAAAGAAGCTTAATTTTCACTTTACTAATGTCTAGCTCCTAACCATTTGCTGTGTTATAATTCAACCATTTAATATCACGTTCTTAAACTCTGAAAAAACTATTTAGGATGTATTGATAACAAAAGAGAAATTTAAATCAAATGCTTGAAGCTCATTTGTAGTTTAGTATATCATATGCTGAGCCTTATAATGGTGGATTCCATTGCTTAAAAGGACAACAAAATCCTTTGTAACACAATAGTTAAATTAGTAGAACACAAAGTTTGGTTCCTGTTGAAAATGTGTTTCATACTTTCATCCCTCTTTTCCATATGAATAGTTGGCTACGGAGCACTTAGGTTCTAGTTACATTGTTGAATGTGCTAGTTATAGACATGATATTTCATATAGACATGATATTTCAATGTGTTGCTGTGAATTTGTGACAAGCCTTTCAAAAGGGATCCCCATGAGAATTGCAATTTAAATTTATGAATGTACCTAATGAGTAAACAGAATCTTTTATCAATTTCCACATGCAAAAGAGTAGTTGCAAATGATTTCATTTCCCCATAGCAAGAATTACATACCACAAACTCTTCAAAGGAAATCCAGATATTTCCTAACGCAACCCCTAGTCCCATATATCACCACAAAACCGCACATACAGTATAAACTGTTTTACGACTGTTAAAAGTCATATCGAAGTATCATATCATCCTATTTTGGAACTACTTTTTCTATAACAATTTGTACAAAAAATTACTGTGGAAAGAGTGTACACTGATATCTCATATAATACAAACATGAGTCTTATGTGCGAAATTCACACGTAAAATAAGTGGCAGAGCCAAGAATTTGTGGTTGGGTGGCCGAGTAATAAATAAGATGATTACATTTTTTTTTCTTTATACCTATATGATAAAAAAAAAAATAAAAAAAAAAAACATGTATTGTATATATATCACTATTTATTGTTGTTTTTTTTTTTTTTTTTTTTTGATAACAACTATGTATTGTTGTTGAATGCAAAATATAGGAAAAGATGCCCTAATATCCCATAAACTTTAGCATAGTGGCTATTATATCTCCTAAACTTTTATTTTGGCCAATTTATTTCATAAACTTTATACTTTAACCAAATAAATACCTCAGTCTAACTGCCATATGGCGTTAATATGCTAAGTACTAACAATAAAGACACGTGATACTCATGTGTGGTCTAAAATACACAAAATCAATTTTTGAGAGAGAGAGAGAGAGAGAGAGAGAGAGAGAGAGAGAGAGAGAGAGAGAGAGAGAGAGAGAGAGAGAGAGAGAGAGAGAGAGAGAGAGAGAGAGAGAGGCAAAAATGGATGTATGACCAATATGAAAACTAAATCGAATATGAAGGGCCAAAAAGAAAAATATATATATATTTGTTTCCGCGTGTTTGAATGTATTTTTGAAAATGTTCTAAAAAATATTTTTAGCATTTGGCATGTAGAAAAAAGATCACACGAATTTTATTATATTTTTGTATAAATATTATATAGCAAATTTTTTTCAATAATAACTTTTTTAGAAGCAATTAAATAATACTTTAATTCACCACTTTAAGATATTAACACAGAACAACTAAATTAAAAGTTAATTTTGTCTTTTTTCTGAAATTTAATTCACCATCACCATATATCTTTTTGGTCCCTAACAATAATGGTACTTTTTTTTCCAAGTCAAAAGTAAAGAAATACATTGTACTCTATAAACTATCATTTTGGGGCCATTTGATACATGTATTTAAACATATGTTTTCAATTTTTAAACAATATTACACGTATTTTTACACATTTTTTCACATATTTAAAAAAAAAAAAAAACTAAAAATTGTTGTTTAAACACACGTACTAAGCAGGCCTCTCAAACAATAAACCACCATTATTGCTTGAATATGATAAAAACACATTATCTGAGCTAACTTATAAAGAAACATCCAAAATATAATAACAATCCTGTGACAACATAACCCAATCAAGGTATAACCGTTGACAAGCTACAATAGGGCAAGGTAGTGACTTTAAAATGGTATCGTCTTCCAGGTCAAGGACATAAAGATATCGATCTGCGGCCTTCGTAAAGTAAATTGCATTTTGCTTGACTCCTTCGGCTACAATGCAACACGTACTAATACTACTACCACTCTGGGAAAGGAAAATAGTGCGCTCTCCTATGTTATTCACTTGGATCCATTTATTTTCTAACAAATCCATGCGAAAAACCAAGAAACCAAAAACGTTTCTCCTATAGATTCCAAACATGATCATCTTCTGAAGCAATAAGATTTCACCACACGATTCAATAAGATAAGAATAGGAACTTATTATATCTTGGGGTGATCGATCATGATATTCCCTTATTCCCACCTTTGTAAAACGTATTTCTGAATCCACGAACTCAGCAATAAATAATGGATAAATTGCAAAACCAAGGCACACTATAAAGTAAATTTTTCCTCCAAAAAATGTGGCACTTATCATATGAATCCTGCCCAGTGGCATCTCTGTTTCGAACACTTGTTTATCAAACTTGGCATCACCAAGCCGGCAAAAATAAAACATGCATTTGGTATTTATGAATACCACTTGGCATTGATGGTTATGGTTACTAGGTGATGATGACAAAATGCAAATGTACTCATCATCGTCTTTCAATGGTGGGAGCTGCACCGTCTCTTTAGAAGTATGATTTAAAAGACAAACATTCATTGAGTTGAGATCCCTTAACACAACCATCCATTGTTACAAGTATATAACTATATATTATTACTTTATTGCGCATTTCAGGAATGGTCCTTATGTAGAAACGATCTTCTGATATGCTAAAGAAAGTTTGCCTTTCTTGATCTTTCCCGTCAGAGATTAGTAACGATGGATATGGTTGTGGGATAGTGGGAGGATTAAGAAGCATAAGCTATTTCTCATCGCTCAGTTCTTGCCTATGCTGTTTCGTTTCATGTCTCGGCTCCATTCTTTAAGATAAGAAGAAAATTAAGTTGATTATTCGTCACATGAGCAGTTTATAAATTCTAAATTAACTTAAATAATAAGGTACTTCAGTGAGATAAGAGCAGAAAGTGATATAATGTTGGCAGCAAAATATATTCTGTTTTTTTGGTTGTAAAATAAGTTTAGCACTAACCGGACCTCAACATAACAGTCTAATAGTCATTTCCATTCTTAAAAAAAAAAAAAAACAAAAAACAAAAAACAAAAAAACATATAGTCACTTCCAATTAAGGACTTGGTTTGGATATAGTGTCTAGGCTCAAGACCCATATTACTATTGTGCAACTAGATATTAGTCTCCGTGCCATACCTCCACAACCATTTTCCTAGCAAGGCAGAATTAAAGTTTCTCAACAGTCTTATACCCAACCCCCTCATCTTACATATATATAGCTTGCATGTATATTTGTACATTTGTACATATTCATTTGTGTGTATATATGTAACCACAAAAAGAAAAAAGAGAGAATAAATTTATCTTAGAAGATAGTACCTTTGAAATATGCCTTGCCAACATTATCCAGAATATCTTTCAGCTTGTCCAATGCAGTATCCAAGTGGGATGCTGCAATCTAAAAATAGTCAAAAGCAATATATATCATAAACACATAACCAAATGGAAACAGAAAACAACACGCACCAAACTCTTAAGATACCAGTCCCATGGCTTTCACCAACCTGAGCCTGTTTGTTTGAATTGAAATGTCAGCTTGTTTATACATCCAATCTATCCTATCACAAACATAAGCCCTGTCATTGACGTTTTGAAGAAGAATACCGAAGCACCAGCAAAAACAAAAGCATATACCCTTCCAAAGTTAAAAGGTTAACCTCACTTTCCATTGGCAATGGCCAAAATGGGTTTCATAAAAGTGCCAGTAAATCTATAACCGAAGATAGGGAAATTCCCTAATACCTATACATCATGTATTCAAAAACACTCACAACTTGAAGAAAATAAGAAATCAAATCACTTCCAGTGCAAAAGAAAGCAGTATCGATTAAAAAATGCTTCCTGAATTTAATGGAGCAACATTGAATTAAAAAAGTATTGATACCGGTGAAGGAGTGCAGAATGTTCATCATATTGTCTGGTGAAAGCATTTCCAAGAGATATCACCCAATTGGTGCCTCGAATCACATCCAAAGATTCCGCAACGAAGCTTCAACGGATTTTAAATTTTGTTTAACCGATAATTAAATAATTTTGTAACCGTTTTTTTTTTAGGCCCCAGATCACCTAAAGGCCCACTACAGAGCTTGAGTGGATCGGTTTCATTATCATTACGACGATTTGAACCCGCTTTTCAGCTTTGACATTTTGGTAATCAAAGCTCTGCTCATTGTGGGCCTGAGCTTGTTGGTTTACGTGAAGTCTAGGACCAATCGATTTTTTTCCTGTTCTTTTTGGTGAAGAGCAAAAGTAGAATAAAGTTTCAAGGAACCGGGCCATATAAATGGCCCAACCGACCTTGGATACTATGGCCTTTTGATAGTTGGGGTTGGGGTTGGTTTGCTTCATTTTGATGGGTTTGTCACAAAAGGCTTTCACAATTAGAACTTTGTTTGAGAGAAGTTTTGATATTAATTTGTATTTGTTTGATTTTTTTTTTTTTTTTAACAATGTTCATTCATCTTTTGCAAAATTTTAAACCCTAGCTTTTTGATATATTTTATGTTATATTTTCAAATTAAAATCTGTTTTTCTAATGGCAAATGCAAAGGTAGGTTACAGAAGCTCAACAGAACAGAACTCAGATGGGTAAAATGTCAAATTCCAAACCACAGATAGGTAACTTAAATTCAAGTCAAACCACAGGTGGGAAAGTTGTAATTTTCTATATATATGTGTGTGTGCCTAAATTTAATATTACTATTTACCATTTTTTTTATTATGGAAATTACTATTTACCATTGAAAAACACTATAGACAAATAGATTAAATTGAATAAAGAGGTGGTATTTATAAACCCTATGTTTACACCCTTCAATCAAGCATTACCACATCATACTTTTTTTAAATAAGCACTCATAGGCCCAATCCTTAGTAGGTGTAATAATTTTTATAATTAATATATTTCCAAATAAAGAAACTTCTTATATGCACATAAATAATCTCTCTCAAATTTTAAAAAAAAAATGGAAATATAATTGTTTGAGTAAGATATTTTCTAAAATGGATTTTAAGTTTTATTCTAATATTACAAATCATCAAGTATCCAAAATAGTAGATGGCCTATCACAAGATTATACATCTTACAATCATTCAAGTCAATTAACTTCAACAAATTTTTTTATAAGTGTCATAAACAAAATTTTGAATACTGTTTTGAGATTCTTCCAACCAAACTAGTTCATCATCTACATTCCTAACAAATTTAGCCAAAGAGTGGGCCACTGAATTTGGACTACACTTAACAAAGTTGACAGAAAAGCTTCAGAAACCTACTACAATACATTGAATGTCCTCATAAATATGACCAAGTTGTGATCTATTGGACCATATAGATGTTATGGACTTCATCACGTTATTATTGTGCCTTTGCAGCACTAGTTCCGTTAAACCTGCATCCACAGCAAACTCTAATGCTTTCTGGCATGCCATCACTTCAGCTTCCTCACTATCTTGCACCGGTGGTCCTTTGGCCGCTAGAGTTGCCATGACTTCTCCACTTTCATTGGGCACAACCACCCCAATTCCTAATGCGTTTATGTCTGAGAAAACTGTAGCATCAACATTCACTTTGTCAATTAATCCCAATGGTGGCTTCCACGATTGCATTGAACCAGCTGCATTTATTTATTAATTATTATTATTATTATTATATACAATGCCTAGGTAATGATAATAATAATAATATTATTATTATTATTATGTACAATCAATATAGGCGTAAATGCACTTTTAGTCCCTACATTTTGACATTTTTCCATTTTAGTCCCTACATTTTATTTTTTCCACTTTTAGTCCCTAAACCAATTAGCGAGTTCCATTTTAGTCCTTTCTGTCAGTCAACCAACGGAAATAGCTGAGGTGGCAACCGGAGCAATTAAAATATTATAAAAATGCCACATCACCCATGACACATCAGCATATAAATTTAAAAAATTAATTTATTAATTTTAACAGAATTAAAAAACATAAAAACAAAATTTAAAACATAAAAATAAGTCAGAAAATCAAACCAAGAACACAAATTCAAAATTAAACCCATTGAATCAAATTAAACCCAATTTAGATCTAACACAAGAACATTCAACATAAGAACAAGAACACACAAGAATATTCAACAAAAGAACAAGAACACAATAGCTCAAACCAGAACCAAACACAAACTCAATTTTCAAAACACAAAGAACATTAATCTAAATTTTTTTTTAAGAACATTTCTTCTTTCCCAGCACATGAATATCATGTTATTCCCCAATCAACAAACTAGCAAAACCCAAAAATTTTCTTAGGAAACAAACACACAAAAAACCCAAAAAATTTCAGCTTAAAAACAAAATCATAAATCTCAAAGGCACCATTTTCTCAAACCCAGAAAAATCATCAAATCCTAAAGCCCCAAAGTACCAAATCAATCCAAACAAAAAAATCTCAAACTCAGAAAAACCCATCTCAAGTAAGTTGAACCCAGTAAACCCACTCAGGCAAAACCAGATCCGGAGGCCATGCTCCCAGCCGACGAGCTCTTCTCTCTGATGGAAACCCAACCCGAATAATACCCCGACTCGATTCTACGACCCGTACCAAGGGATCCAAGTCTCAATCCCAGTTCATAACATCTACCAACTCCCCACCGCCCCTCAATACCTCTTCGACGAAAAAGCTCACCGAAGCCACCGTAATCTCAACGACAACCTCACCTTCTTCACCGGCTGCGGCTACCTCCTCAGAGCTCTAGGCAGCGGAGCTTCTGGCCTCATCTCCAAAGTTAAATCGTTCGAGGCCGGTGACACCGCAAAGCTCCGAGCCAATCGGGTGCTCCAGCCATCGAATCTGGGTTTTCTTGAGGTGGGTTTGCTGGGTTTGAGATGTGTTTTTCTGGGTTGAGATTTTTTTTTTTGTTTGGGTTGGTTGAGATGAGAGAATAGTGTGTGGCCGTGTAGTTTGAGTTTGAGATGAGAGAATAGAGTTTGAGTTTGAGATGAAAAAAAAGAAAAAGTGTGTGGCCGGTTTGAGAATAGTGTTCAAGTTTGGATCTTGTGTTAATTTTTTAGGTTTTAAAATTTTTGGGTTGGTGTTCTTGTTCAAGAACCTTTTAGATGTTAATTGATTTGAATTTTAGTTTTTAATTATGTTTTTATTTTTATTATTTAGTTAAAATTAATAAATTAAAATTTTAAATTTATATGCTGATGTGTCATGGGTGATGTGGTATTTTTATAATATTTAATTGCTCCGACTGCCACCTCAGCTATTTCCGTCAGTTGACTGACGGAAATGACTAAAATGGAACACGTTAATTGGTTTAGAGACTAAAAGTGGAAAAAATAAAATGTAGGGACTAAAATGGAAAAACGTCAAAATCTAAGGATTAAAAGTGCATTTACGCCATCAATATAATATAAAAAGGGAAAAATGTCAAGAGACCTCCTGAACTTTGGAGTAGTGATCAAGAGACCCCTAAACATTTATTTTAGCCAATTTACTCATGAACTATACTTAAAAGCCAAATTGATACATCTGTTAGTTTCCGTTTAACTTGACTTAGTTTGCTCACGTGACACACATGTGCAACTTGCCAAACACCCAAACTAATGGATAGAGGGAGAGAAAAGCTAGGTTCAACGACAGAGTGCAGTTGAAAAGAGAGGGAGGCTATGGTTGCCGGAATTCCTGGTCCCGCACTCGCTGTTCTCTTCTACCGCCGATCTTGCCATCCTTGGCTTCCGCTGCCGCTCATGGTTTTTAATAACAACTGATGAATAGAGATTAGGGAGAGATTCATCTGACAACAACTGTTGAAGGGAAAATCACACACAAAAACCCATTACTAATTAATTTACAACATAAATTGATATCTTTTGATGTTGAACTTGAAAGATTCTCCTTATTGTGGGTGAGTGGGACCAGGCTTCAACGAATTTCATGCCAAATCAAACCCACACATCTTGGTTTTTTTTGTTGAAGTGGTTTTTCTTTTCTCTTTCCACTGCAAGAATGGCTGGTTGTTATTAGTGCTAGGATATGCATCAATATTCAGTATGCTGTTGATCTTACATTCCTATATTTACTTAATATTTAAAGGGAAAAATAAATATCTCTCTAGAAGTACCAGGCCACAACCACAATTTTACTTTTGTCGAAATTAGCACAGTCAGGTTAATCGATTGATGAGTTTTCAATCTTTGGATTTATAAAAGGTTACTTGCTTGAATCTATCTCTCTATTTATCAATTGTTGGAAACCATGCAGAGAAAGTCAAGGATGGCAAAGATCGGCGGCGGAAGAGATCAAGAAATTATTGGAACCTCCAGGAGGACCACTGACCACTGATGTGGTCCTCCTGGGTCCTGCCACCCATTAAGATTATGCCACCTAGCCATTTTATAAAACTCAGCTCCACATCATCTTACCCATTAACTTAACTATAGTTAGCAAATCAAACCAAGGTTAAAACTTAGCTCCACTTACCCACAGCCGGATTTAACCCAAAATCAATTAGCCAAAATCAAATCATCCACTGTGTTAGCCACTTCTCACCCAATTTCTAAAACCTAAAATTTTATTTTACTCGCTCAATCCTCTTCCCTCTCCCTTCCCGCATCATTGGACGAGTCCATCAAACAATCTTATGCTGGGCTTTCTTTCTTCTCCCTTGAATGAACAGTGAGTACAATTGACTGTAAGCTATGGCTGAAGTGGTTGTTGGAATCCACACGCCACCATTGTAACTAACCAAGATTGATCAAGGTATGTATGTTACAAAGACTCATTTCACTCTTCAATGTATCATTCTCTTAGCTTTGTTTTGTTTTTATGTAGTTTATAAATATGGTGTCTTCTACGTGTTTGATAAAAGCCCAAGATGAGAAATAATTAAAATAATGGAATTTTTATGTGTTGTTTGCTTTCTATCTAGTTTACATATATTGAAAATTAAATTTTTATGAGTCTATGGTGTGAATTGTTAGAACCCATTCCATACTCCTGCCTACTTTTTGTTTTTGGGTTTATTAGATGCCACTATGTTTCTTTGTTCTTGAAACAGAGCACAAGTTCTAAATGAACCTTAAGTGCAAAATGTAAAAATAGTTCAATTTTTTTTTCCTTATAGTTAATAGTTTATACGCACACACCATTCTAACCATTTTTATTTTTATTTTTTATTATCCTTTTGATTTGAGTTTCCTTAGAAATGTGTTTTGTGATGTTTTTAATTAAAGATATTAGAGCCGATGAAGAACTACAAGATGTTGAAAATTTGCTTGGAATGGTGGTGCACAGTGAGGAGAAAGCATATAAATTGTATAATGATTATGCTATACGAATTGGATTTAGTGTTCGAAAAGAAAAACTTATATATGCAAAAAAATGGTGTAAGATAGCGAGAGTATTTGTGTTCGAAAGAAGGATTTCCATGAGATGGTAACCATTTGGATGATAAGAAATTCAAAAGATTACAAACTAGGACTAGTTATGAAGCTAGTATCCGGTTTACAGTGATAAATGGTGAGTGGAAGGTTACTCATTTCAATCCTAATCATAATCATGAGCTTGCAAAGCCTGAAGAAAGACTATTTTTATGGTCGAATCGAAAAATTACTGATGCTCAGTTAGGTGTAATAAGAACTTTCAAAGAAGCGAGCATAAGAACAGTAAGTACATATTCCTAGGAAGCTGGGGGATTTGAAAATGTTGGGTTTATAAAACGAGATTGCTATAATGTGGTGAACAAGCAAAAGTTAATCAATGTTGAGGTTGGAGATGCTCAAAGTTTAGTAAACCATTTTAAACGAAAGCAAGTAGAAGATCCTATGTTTTTTTTATGCAATTCAAGTTGATCAAGAAAATCGAATGACAAATTTTTTTTGGAGAGATGGTAGATCAAGAATTGATTATAACTCTTTTGGAAATGTAATATGCTTTGACACTACATATCGAACTAACAAGTATAATATGATATGTGCCCCATTTGTAGGTGTCAACCATCATCGGAAGAATGTACTTTTTGGTTGTGCATTTCTATTGGATGAAACAACAACTTCGTTTACTTGGTTATTTGAAACATTCTTGGAATCAATGGGAAATCAAAAATCGAAGACAATTTTTACTGACCATTGTCAAGCAAAGAAGAATGTCATAAAAGTTGTACTTCCTAATACTTGCCATCGCCTATGCTTATGGCATATCTCAAAAAATGCTACAGAAAATTTACCAAGGCATTATAAGAATCCTGAATTTAAGAGTAGATTTAATAAGATTCTTTATAATTGTGAGACAAAAATAGAGTTTCAGTCTTGTTGGGATGCCTTGCTTGGAGATTACAATTTGGTGAAATCAATGGGAAATCAAAAACAAAAGACAATTTTTACTAAACAATGTCAAGTAATGAAAAATGCCATAAGAGTTGTGCTTCCTGATACTTGCCATCACCTATGCTTATGGTATATCTCAAAAAATGCTACAAAAAATTTACCAAGGCATTATGGGAATCCTGAATTTAAGAGTAGATTTAATAAGATTCTTTATAATTGTGAGACAGAAATAGAGTTTCAGTCTTGTTGGGATGCCTTGCTTAGAAATTACAATTTGGTGGGCAATAAGTGGCTTAGCACCTTATATGAAAATCGTGAAATGTGGTGTTCAGTTTTTAGTCATAACATTTTCTCTTACTGAATGAAAGCTTCATCCAGGAGTGAGAGTACAAATAATATTTTTCAACATATGGCATGCAAAACAATGAGGCTAACAGAATTTGTACATGAGTATGAGAAAGTTTCAAAAAATATGCGCACGGAAGAGTTAGAAGAAGATTTTCATTGCAAACAAGGTACATCTTTTCAAATAGTCCAAAATTGTGGACTTTTACAATATGCATCATCTGTTTATACTCGTACAATGTTTAAAAGATTTGAGTTAGAAATTACTTCTACCTTGGGGGTCACACACCAAGATGTTAATTCTGATGGAGTGTCGTCCACCTATGAAGTCATTGAAGGAGGTGGTCGGAGTGTTCATGTTGTCCATTTTAACTCCTCAAATAATGTTGTAACATGCAGTTGTAAAATGTTTGAAACATTAGGGTTACTATGTCGACATGCTTTGCGAATACTTATTGTGAAAAATGTAACAGAGTTTCCTGTTCAGTATATTTTGAAACGATGGACAAAAGATGCAAAGAAATATAGTGTTGTATGTGATCATGCAAAATCAGCCGATGCAAATGATGAGTTGTCAATGACATCATGTCATAATGAATTAATGCGCTCAGTTTATGAAATTTTCACAAGAAGTGCAGCAACAACTCGACATACTAAAATGTGTAAAAGAAAAATTAGAGAGGTGATAAAATTAGTTGAGAAAGATATGGAGGTGTTAAGTGTGGCAAGAGATGATGGTGAAAGAGAAAATAGTTTTATTGATCTCTAGTGATGTTGAGAAGACAAATTACCCACTCAATAATTCGCCTATATTAGATCCCCCATGTGTATGACCAAGAGGAATAACAAATGCGAGAATGAAAAGCAACATGGAGAAGCGTAAAAGGAATGCATTAAAAAATATTACGAGATCAAGTAAGTATTTTTTTTTTTAATTTTAAATTGAAATAAAAAATGTTAGTTCAATGATTCAATTATTTATTTATTGTGAATAATACCCAATATTTCCTTTCTCTTTTTAGAACAATTGCCCATGAGAGGACTTCCAGCAAACTCTGGTCATGTTAGAGAAGGTATTACCTTTTATCTATAAATAATTTTACACAGTCAAGTGACTTTTTAAACTTGGGTAACCCAAGTTCGCATTGGTCAAAAAAAAAAAATTTTTACTGCCTTTTATTTGTAGACACTTACAATTTTTCTTATATACATGTTGTTTTGTCTATATTGCCTTTGGAATAGTTATCAATAATGTACTATATGTAGCCCATAAGTCCTAGGAAAATTTTTTATAAGAACAAATAAGTTGTTATTTTTATTTAAATTTTTTTGCAATTTAGTGCAATGACTTCGCGCAATCATAGTTTTTAAACCCAAATTTTATCATATAGTTATCATGTATATTGTAAACATACATGACTGTTATCACAAATTTTTTTTAAAATACATGACTTTTATGTCAAAATTTTTATTTTCTTTGTAAAGTTGATTCTACAACTCACAAGTCACATAACTTTTGCTTATTTTGGTAGTTTATATGTATAATATTTACATGTGAGTGGGTAGACATAACAAATATGTTGGGTTGATCGAGATTGAGTTATATTTTGGTCAACAATTCATTGGACTAGCACATATTGCTATTCCTTGACCTTTACTCAAACTTTAACGAGACGAGTCAACTTGGAATAGCTTGTATTTTTTCACATACAAAAACAACTTTTCATATTTATTTCAATATAATTATTAAAAAAAACACTGAAAAATAAATGTTGAATAATACATAAATTTTTAAGTTTACCTACTAATTTTTTATTTTTTATTTTGGTTGAGAAGATACCAATAAAGCTTAAAACAATTTTTTTTTATGAAAATAAAAACTAAAATCTATTTCATATTCAACAAAATACTACATATAAAATTAGTGTTTTTTAAACATTTGATATTATAAAAATGTTGACAATCATTAGTTATAACTTCAGAATTATTTAGATTTTTTCTTTTAAAAAAATTTAATATTGTAGTGGACTTACTCATGATCTACAAATAAATAAATAAACGTTTCATTATTTCCATATTTCGTAGTTCTATACACCAACTAAAAAAAAGGGACTTCTCAACAAAAAAAAAATCTAAAACCAAAATAATCACAAACAAACAAGCACTAGTTTATATATATTACTAATATTAGTCATATCACACAAAGTGACAAATACAAAGTTTACAAGTTCATACATATTATTATTAATATTAACCAACAAAATTTTTGATAAAACCAAAACATGAAAACAATACCAAAGACTTTGGTCTCACAAAAAAGTCTATTATGACTCATCAAAGACTAGTCTCACACATTCAAATTCACTATCACCATTCTGTCAATTCAGCACTCACGTCCTACTCCTAATGGTCCTAGTTTACTTCTTTATAGATAAAACCCAAAAAAAAAAAAAGTTACAAACAGTGGAAACACTCAAACACATGTGACCGGTCCACACAAAAAGCCTGAATTACACATTACTTAATACAAAGCCACAACCACAAACTAGTCTACGTCCACACATGACACAACACACCAGTGACCAGTCCATAAAAACTAAAAAGCCACAATCACAAACACAATAGTTCATAAAAAAAAACGCAGAGGGCTAACCTGCTAAGGCAAAGCAAGACAAAAGAAAACGAAAATATGAACTTGAGAGAGGAGAGAAATTTCTTAGATTTACCAGACTCGTGTGCGACTGTGATCAAGGATTTGAGGAGAAGCAGCAGTAGCAACGCCGGATCTGATCTGAGGAAAAGAGCAGCAGCAGCAACACCCAAATTTGATCTGAGAAAAAGAACAGCAGCAGCAGTGATGGAGGCGTTGATAAGGTTGATTGGAGGAAGAGTGAGGTTAGGGTACAAATTTGAGAATTGTAATTTAGGTTTAGTCCATATTTATTTTTTATTTTGTAGTTTTAATTTGTTGGTTATTATTATTATTATTATTATTTTGGATGAGTTAGTCGGTTATTTTTCCAGATTGCATTCGTATACTGGTTTTTTTTTTTTGGGGGGTAATGGCCCCCCCTGCCCTACTGTAGGTCCGTCCCTACCAATAATTATTTCTAAGGTCTACCTCTCTAATAACTAATCCATTGAAGAATTGTTTATTTATTTATTTATTTATTTTTAATTTATACTTGTTATAATTGTAAACGAAGTGTGATTTTGGTTAGCTTTTGATGAAATTTTATTTGTTTGTTTACTTAAAAAGTTGCCAAAATTATAATTGTACAAAATAAAAAAATTAAGGCTTTTAAAAGGCTATACATGGGTAAATAAGCCGAAAAGTGAAAGGAAATAAATCTTTTTTTTTTTTGAGAACCCGGACCAAGAGGACCGGGGAAGAAAACTATTATTAAGGAGCATCAAATAAAAGGAGAGGAGCAATGTCCTCTGAAACATCCTCAAGCCAAACAACAAGGTCCGAAAGAGTTTTGGCCTTCTTGGCGAGAGCATCAGCAACTACATTACAGTTGCGTTTAACATGAATGAAATGACAAAAATCAAAATCAGTAGCTAGACTCCTGATATCATCTATGATATTTCCATACTCTGCTGACGTTGAGATGCCGTGAATGATAGCCTGGATGACCACTGCAGAATCACCTTCGAAGATGACTTGCCTGAGCCCAATTTCTTTGGCAAAGAGGACCACCCTTCGACAAGCAAGCGCTTCCATTGCTGCTACAGAGGTAGAGATGTGTGTTGGGGCTGAGAGAGCACCAATTGCTTCGCCCCTACTGTCTCGGATGATCACGCCAATTCCAGCTGAGGCGCTTTCTTTGAAGACTGCTGCATTGAAGTTGGCTTTGTAGTATGGGGCTTCTGGAGGAAGCCATTGAGACGAGACCGTAACAAATGGTGGCTTGTTTGGAACTTCTTGGACTGCGATGAACTCTTGAAGAAGAGAAGCAGCTCTTGTGATGATGTTGGTCACCAGTATCGTTGGGCGCCTAAATTTCAAGGCGTTTCGGCGATTCCAGATTGTCCATGCTGTCATGATAAAGATCTCCTTTCTGTAATCGTCCTTCACCTGCAAAAAACAATCCAATAAAGCGTTAGAGGACGTTGGGGGGGGGGGGGGGGCATGAGCAGCAGGAAGAGTCCAAGACAAAGTGTGCCAGACTTCTTCTAGCTTGCTGCACGCCCACAATGCATGCAGCATGTCCTCGGGTTCGGTCGTGCATTGCTCACAGCGGTCAGATGAGCTGATATTTCTGTGTTGAAGGTTAACCATGGTAGGGAGGGCATTATTACATGCACGCCAAGCAAAATGTTTCACTTTGTCCGGCACCCTCAGTGACCATAAACTTCTCCAAAATTTCAACTGGGGATCAGGGGAAGAGCTACCTACCTCACCACTATTATCCAAGGCTACCAACATCTTGTAGGCACTTTTAGTAGAAAAAATACCATTAGGTGTTAAACCCCATGTAATGTCATCAGGAGGCATTCGCAAACTCAAAGGTATCCTCAATATCACAGAAGCTTCATGGGGGAGAAAAAATCTCTCCACCACGTCAGTTTTCCACATTCCTAGTTCATTATTGATCAAAGAACCCACCTTTGTATCGGCCTGAATTGAGGTAAGGGGTGAAATGACAGCTCTATTGGTTTTGGTCGGAAGCCATTTGTCTTCTTTTATTCTAACATTTTGCCCATTCCCTATTCTCCACACCATACCCCTACGGATCACATCTCTAGCTCCTAGGATACTCTTCCAAGCGTATGACCCAATGGCAGAGTCTTTGGCATCTAGAATTGAGCAATCCGGGAAGAATCTTGCTTTGAACACCTTGTGACAAAGAGAATTTGGGTTGTTAATCATACGCCACACCTGTTTAGCCAATAATGAGTCATTAAACTTCTCAATCTCTTTGAAGCCCAAACCACCAACTTCTTTAGCCTCGCATAAGCGCTTCCAATTCACCTATTGAACCTTTCGGCTCTCCCCATTATATCCCCACCAAAATTTTCTAATCAAAATCTCCAACTCCTTCACCAACTCCTTAGGAAGTTTGAAGCAACTCATAGTATATGTGGGGATGGCTTGAATCACCGATTTTATCAATACTTCCCTACCTACATGAGACAGATTTTTTTCCTTCCACCTTTGCAACTTCCTCCAAACCCTCTCTTTCAGATAAATGAAACTTTGTTTCTTAGCTCTCCCAACTAAGGCCGGCAAACCTAAATATTTTTCATATTGCCGAATGGTCGGTACGCCCAGGAGTTGTTGGATATTGCTCTGAACCTGTGGAAGAGTATTAGAGCTGAAGAAAATGTTGGTTTTCTCTCTATTGATTTTTTGCCCCGACCCTCTTTCATATATTGCTAACAAATTTAGAATAGTTTGGCATTCCTCCTCCTTGGCTCGAAAAAATAGGACACTATCATCAGCAAAAAATAGATGGGATACTTTAGGACCATTACGGCAAATCGACACCCCATTTATATTACCCTGCACTTCAGCTTTTTTTAACAAACCCTGGAGACCAAGAGCACAAAGAAGGAAGAGGTAGGGAGAGAGGGGGTCACCTTGTCTTAACCCTTTGGTGGGTTTGATATTACCCACGGGTTGACCATTCAAGAGGACAACATAAGTAACAATGGACATACAAGACATAATAATTTTAATCCAGCTGTCCGCAAACCCTAAGTGCCTCATAACTTTCTCCAAAAAAATCCATTCTACCCTATCATATGCCTTACTCATGTCAAGTTTTAAGGCCATATAACCTAGTTTCCCTTGGGTCTTTCTTTTTAGATAGTGGAGAGTTTCAAATGCCACTAGTACATTATCCATAATCAACCTCCCCGATAAGAAAGCACTTTGAGAATCAGAAACAATATTGGGCAACACATGTTTAAGCCGATTAACCAACACTTTTGAGATAAGTTTGTAAATTACATTACAGAGGCTAATTGGTCTAAAATCAGAGACCCGTTTAGGATTTTTGATTTTTGGAATAAGGGAAATAAAAGTGGCATTAAGGGAATCATGGACCACACCCGAATTAAGAGCATTAAGAACAATTTTGGTCACGTCATCACCCACAATTTTCCAAAAGGACTTGTAGAAGATAGGGGACATACCATCAGGGCCAGGGGCAGTGGTGGCTGCCATTTGTTTCAATTCTTGGTGGAGTGAACTCACGGGTGAGGGTTGCATTCATTTCATCCGTGATCGAGGGTTGGATTCCACATAAAATATCATCAAAGCCTATAGGATCTGATGTGGTGAACAAGGTGCCAAAATACTCCTCAATGATCTTTCCCATTCGGCTGTCCTCCATTTGCCAAGTACCTGTGTCATCCTCCAAACCTGCAATATAGTTTATTTTGTTTCTTTGGTTAGCTTTGCAATGAAAAAACCTGGTATTTTTATCACCCTCTTTTAGCCAATCAAGTCTTGACCTCTGCCTCCACATACACTCCTCCCTCCTCTTAAGCTTCTCAATCCTATTCCGGAGTTCAAAAATATGCCCAGGATTGTTTCGGTATCCATCAGATTCCTCAGCTTGCTTCAGTTCTTTAAGACTTTTCTGTAAAGTAATCCAGACATGCCCAAAAGTATTTCGGTTCCACTCCTTGAGACCCTCCTGACAAGAGACAATATTTTGATTAAACTTATCCACCAAACCGGACCACCCAGAATTCTTCCAAGCAATTTGGATGACTTTCTCACAGGAACTATCCTTAAGCCACATAGCTTCAAACCGGAAAGGGCGACCTTTCCTATAAAACCTGTACGCTTCAGAGTCCAAACCAAGGAAGACCGGTTTATGGTCTGAATGGAAGCAGTCTAAGTGGTGGACTCTGATAGTGGGGAAGCGAAGAATCCAATCAACTGTAGCAACTCCCCGATCAAGCCGAACCCATATATTGTGATTACCAGGTCTCCTATTACACCAAGTGAAAGGAAAACCATTGAAACCCAAATCTTTCAAGCTGCAAAAATCCAAGGCCTCCCTGAAATTTAACATTTGCCATTCAGGCCTATCCAAACCCCCTTGTTTCTCCTCAGCCAAAAGAATTTCATTAAAGTCACCTAAAACCACCCACGGATAACTGCTGCGTTGGCTCAGAGCTTTAAGCAAGGACCAAGAGTCCTCCCGGCTGGCAGTGTTAGGGTCTCCATAGAAACCCGTAAACCGCTAGGCATCATCAACTCCATGGTTAATAAAAGCATCAATGTGATGATTAGAGTAAGTTTGAATATCCAAGCTAATCTCATCCCTCCACAACAAAGCAAGGCCACCTCCTCTATTAATACGTGGAACCACAAAAATATTATGGAACTGCATACGACGACCTATTCTCTCCACTGAAGTTTTCTCAAGTTTTGTTTCCATTAAGAAAACAATTTTGGGATCTTTGTTGCTAACTAAAGCAACTAGTTCATCTTCTGTCTGGGGGTTCCCAAGCCCCCGATAGTTCCAGCTTAAGCAACTCATTGCTGGCGGTGGTGCTGGAAATAAATCGATGCAAACTTATACAATATACCGTACAACTTTAAGAACAAAATATAACATATTAAATAAAAAAATTAATTAAGAACAAAATACACGACCAAGTTACGAAAAAATGACTTTGATCTATGCGTGGGATTGTCAGCGAAAATACAATTTTGATCATCAGTTTTAAATGTCTCAGTTTTTTTTTTTTTTTTTTTTTTTTTTGCTGAATAATGTCAATTTGAATTTACCTCTATATTTATTTTATTCTTCAATCACTTTAGAACAGAAAGTATAGTTAAATTTGTGTGTAATAGTTAGGCTGTGTTTGGTTCCCGTAAAATATTTTTCGAAAAATAGCCTATTTTTCGAAAATGCTATTTTCGGGAAAGGAAAATATTTTCAAGTGTTTGGTTGCATAATGAAAATTGTTGTAGAAAATATTTTCATGTGTTTGGTTCTATTCTGAAAATGCTATTTTCTTACACATTTTTCACATTTTCTCAGCATCCAAACAAATTATTATTACAAAAAATTTCAAAATCACAACAAACTCCGGCAATCAAAAGCATAAACAAAACCAAAGAAAAAAAATATCAAATCCGGGTTCGATCGAGTTCTAGGTTCTGGGTTCGATCGGCAACTGGGTTCAATCGACGGGGTGCTCGGGGTTCGATCGGCGATGGGTTCTGGGTTCGCCAGTGCGACTCGCCGATGCAAAGGCTATGGGTGTTCGTGGCGAGATTGCGCAGTGCGGTGCGTGGCGAGATCGAGCAGAGGCAATCGAAGGCGATCGCCGGCGATCAGAGGCGAGATCGGTGCGGTGCGATCGAAGGCGAGATCGGCGTGGTGCTCGAGGTTCTCTAGCGACGTCTCCAGCGTGATCTGGGCTCCTCTTCTTCCTCTCGTGCTCTCTCTCTCTCTTTCTCTCTCTCTCTCTCTCTCTCTCTCTCTCTCTCTCTCTCTCTCTCTCTTCGTGCTCTCTGTCTCTCTGTTTTACGGAAAACGTTATTTGAAGTGAAAATAAAAAGGGAAATCATTTTCACCCTTGACTCACGGTCAACTGAAAATGATTTCCGAAAAATTGATTTTCCATGCTCAACCAAACACCTGAAATTACAGAAAAGTATTTCCGAAAATGATTTTCACCCAAAACAAACGCAGCCTTAAATAGCATAGTTAAAATTTTGAAAGTTTAAAAAGGTAAATGCATGTACTAAAAGTCTGAAACCAGTTTCTCAAAAAAAAAAAAAATCTGAAACCAAAGCAACTTGTATTTCTGAAAAAAGTGACGTGGCTGACCACGTGTCAAAAAGTGAAGGAAAAACATTAAAGATCCAAGAAGAGAGCCGTTGGGCTTGTTTAAGACAGTGATTGATGGCTCAAAACCTTCTACTACTATTCAAATGCAGCCCAAATATTAAAATAATAATAATAATAATCTTATTAGTAGGTTATTCTACTAGAATTCAAATTACCGTTCAAAATGTCCTTTTTTTTTTTAATATATATATACTTTCAGGTTGTTTATGCTAACCTTTACACTAAGCCAATAAGATCCACTCATGATTTGCATGTTCTAAATTGCGGAGGACGATGAAGCCTTTAATGTACAATATATCATTTTATTGTAATGAACTCTCATAACAAAAATAACACTGAACTTCTATTTCTTTCTCTCTAAGCTTTTAAGCTATTGTTGATAGACAACTTCTATTCCTAACAATGTCACTCTCTCTTGTATGATTCTCAATATTTAAGTTGCCTCATGCCTCCCAATTTATGACACTGTAAGGGTTTGTTTGGAATTCACTTATTTTGCTGAAATTAAAATTTTTTTGCTGAAAGTACTGTAGATAAAAGTAAAAGTTAGCTAAAATAGTATAATAAAACTCATAAATAGTACCAAAAAGTACAATAGAGCTCATAAATAGTTGCAAAAATAAGCTAAATAGTCACTTATTTTGCTGAAATTGAAATTTTTTTGCTGAAAGTACTGTAGATAAAGGTAAAAGTTAGCTAAAATAGTATAATGAAACCCATAAATAGTACCAAAAAGTACAATGGAGCTCATGAATAGTAGCAAAAATAAGCTAAATAGTAAAATAAGCTGATTTTTTAATTTGGAGCCAAACATACACTAATTCAAAGGAAAACAACTCTTTGACTGAGGGTGATATTAGTTAGGTTGTTGGTTATTGAAATTCTTGATAAAAGAAGGCTGTTTGGTTTTTGAAAAAGGTTTTCAAATTAGTTTTCAGTGAGTGAATAGTTTTTGTATTGCTAAAAAAATTTGATTGTCTATTTAAATATAGATTTTTTTTCTTGGATGTTTGTTCAATGAATTATATCTTGGTTTTTGAAAAAGGTTTTCAAATTCGTTTTTAGTGAGTGAATAGTTTTGTATTTCTGAAAAAATTTGATAGTCTATTTAATTATAGATTTTTTTTCTTGGATGTTTGTTCAATGAATTATTTCTTGGTTTTTGAAAAAGGTTTTCAAATTGGTTTTTAGTGAGTTAATAGTTTTGTATTACTAAAAGAATTTAATTGTCTATTTAATTATAGATTTTTTTTTCTTGGATGTTTGTTCAATGAATTATATTTCTTCCTCATGTATCATATAATATTATATATTGTGGTACATGTTATATACTTAATAGCTTTCCTGTGCATCACGCGGGTTAGCGACTAATTTTTATTTGTTTCTCTATCCACTCCATAATAGAGATTGACCCAATCACCCATCATTTAGTAAGAGAAATTTGTTTATAGCTATTGATGTGCAATATGGCATGTAAGTGTGTGCTCACTTAGGGAATCATATATGAAAGATGCATAATGTTTGCAGGTTCATACAAGAAGTGTATAACTTAGGAAAATAATCATGAAGTGGGCTGAGTTATGATTTTGATAAACTACCTTATAGTTTCTGCCCGGCTAATTCACTTATGTTTCAAGGAAAATTTTGGAGTTAGGTATTGTTAAAGAGTTTGGAGAACTTAGTCTATTAAAGGACTAAATTTTTTGAAATCATATTATTGAAAATGGAGGGAAAATAGAGGAAAACTCATTTAGTGCAATACCCGGGAACTAAAAAAAAAAAAAAAGAGAAAAAAGAGAGACAAAGGCAAAACGTAAGGGTCGTTAATGGGCTGGGTCGGGCCAACCCGACCCATTTTTACTTGGCCCATGGGCACAATGGGCTAGGTATAGTGGCCTATTAACTAGTTAACAAGTTAGGTTGGGCTGGGCTAAAAGGGAAAACCCCATGAGCAATGTCCATTTTATCTTTAACGGGTTGAACTACCAAGTTGAGCCTAATAGGTTACTCATGGGCTTGTATTAGCATATTATTTTATTATTTTTATAAGGAAAGAATCATTTTTTCTATAAAAGAATAATTAATCTATTTTTTAAAAAGGAAAATCAAATAATTTAATACTTAATTACAATTTTTTTTTAGTCAAATCTATTTTATTTTTTGTTTTGTTGGTGGTTTTTATTTTTTATTTTTATCATTAATAAAAAAAAGTGTTAAATGATTAATTCAAAGTTACTAGACTACTATAAAATATATATTTAGTAAATTAAGTTTAGCACAATTACTTTAAATATATTATTTTTATAAAAAATAATTTTAAATTCTAAATTAAAAAAAATAGTAGTATATTTTTGCTAAAGGCTAATAAATATAAATAATAATTGATGCGACTGTATTCCACAAAGTAGAAGGAAAAAGAAAAGAAAAATGGTTTAGCAAAAAAAAAAGAAAAAAAAGAAAGGCAAGAAAGATGTGGTAGTCTCCAAATCTAGCAAATAGATCCTATTACGTAATGTGAAGTAGTCATGATCAGAGAAAAAACAAAGTTATGTAACTAAGTTTAATGAAAAGGGTGAAGTTATCAATTTTTAATAACGAAAAGTCCGAAACACCCTCTGAATGTACGTTGAGGTTATCAAAGGGCACTCGTATAATAATGGGTTGGAAATATAAGAAACAGTTTAGTGTTTGACATAGTCAGAACTAGGTTATCTTTTTTTTTTTTTTTTTGAAAGGGACCAGTGCGGCAGAACTATGTTATCCTTCCTATCTAACCCCATTCATTCATCTTAGACCGCCTCCACCACTGACACTCATCCGAACATCCTCTTTTTCTTCTCTCTCTCTCTGTGCAAATTTCAATTTCTAGTTCTCCACTCAATCTGTTTTATCAAGAAAAATATATATATATATATATATATATAAATATTTTTTTTTTTTGGTCTCGTTCTATCTCTGCAAAAAGTTCAGTCTAATCTATCTTCTCTTGCTTTGTTTTGCAGATCAATCATAGATCTCCTTTGCAAAGGTAGGCTTCATATACAAGGTAATTGTTATAGATATTATTTTATTACTTTTTTATCGCTTAAATTTCTTTAGATTATTATTTTTTCTTTTTTTGGTTGCAAAGTTTTCAAGATTAAAATAAAAAGGTTCTCAGTTTTATGATTAAACTTTTTTAATTCAATATGAATATGTAGTAGAATCTATCACATTATAAATGATTTAATTAAAAATTAGGTCATAATAAAAATGAACATAAAAAATTTTCTAAGTTATGCTTCTTTTCTTATGCATTTACCCTATAAAAATAGGGGTAAACTATGTATTTTAATTGCGTGATTAATAATTATACTTTATATTATAATTTTTTTTAATTAACTTTCGTAACGATATAGATTAAATTTACACGTGAAAAGTTGATGACTAAATTAACAAAATTAAAAAGTTATGAACAAAATTAAAATATAGGATAAAAAATAAGGGCTAAATAAAATCAAAAGTAAATTAAAACTTTTAAACTGTATAAATAAAAAATGACATTTATTAATAAAAATTTTTTGGTTGAAATAATATTATTTAGAATTTATATAAATATATATATATATATATATATATTTAAAAGCTGACGCATAGTTTTAGAATGACAGCTGTATTATATTTCTTAACTCTTTAAGAAATAAAAAAATAAAAAATAAAAAAATCCAAAAGAAATTGCATGTCTTTTTTGGTAATTTTGTCAAAGCGGTCAGACTGTCACATGGCTTACATGCGCGCGTAACAACTTCAACCCTACATGGGTTAAACTTGATACACTAAAACACAGAACAAGATACAATAAAACAAACGATATTATTAGATTTAGAAACTTTTTTACATCAGACATACAAGACTGGTAATAGCTATGGAGGCTTTTCACTCTTTTCTTCTCTGCCTCTTTTAGATTACAAAGACTCTATTTATAAGCAATACATGATACAATCCAGAAGAGTAAGGGCCTTATCCAAAGTATTACACGTGGAAGAAACAAGGAGGGCCAACTTCTGAAGGAGAGCCATCTGGAGGATAAGGATCAGCTGCTGATAAGGATGTACTTTACAGAAGAGGGAGGCCCTGGTGGGTTGAGCAACACCTGTCAAAGTAGGCAGAGGTCTGGTAACGTGCCATAACTATTAGTCTGCCATTCGTCAGGATAAACTCTTGAAGAGATGAAGTCTGCTTGGAGCTGGTCAATATAACTAGGAGGCTTTCTGGAAAGATAATCGGTGATGAGGTTATCTTTGCCTTTAATGTGTTTTACTTGGAAAGACCATTGTGAAAACCAATTTGACCATCTGAGTAGGGGCCTTATCCACACCTTCAGTTACTCAGATGGTCAAATTGGTTTTCACAATGGTCTTTTCAAGTAAAACACATTAAAGGCAAAGATAACCTCATCACCGATTATCTTTCCAGAAAGCCTCCTATCATCAACACCACTATTATTCCTCCACCCCTGTGTGTATATCCTATTACTGATCCATCCTCATCCTCAAACCCTCCCCTGGCAGATCTTGATGATATCCTTACCATGATAGACACTCTCCCTCCAGAAATAAAAACCCAGATAAAAACTCTGACCCTTCAAGCTAGATCCAAAAGAATCATTAGAACCCTCCATGAGTACCTCAAAAAACACCAGTCTCACTTCCTAGCCGTTTTCCCTGATATAGACTAGCCCTGGAAAACCCCTTTTGCCTTTTGGATAACCAATTGGAATGTGGCGCATTATCTCTACATGTGGTATCTACTCAATGAATATTACCTATGTCTTCATTTTGAACCTAAATTCTACAGGTATCTCTTTCCACATGGCAATAAATATTTTCACAAATTTTGGTTTGAAATTTTAAAAAATAATGCTCATGATGGTGAATGGACAAAGTATCCAAAGATAGAACACCCTAGATTTGGGCATAAAGTCAATTCAGCATGCCTAGTAGCCAAGCTCAATTCTAAAAATGACATCCAAGCAGACGGAATTCTTCACCCTTCAGAGATGCATTGGGTTACTAATTCAGATGGTACTCTCCATACACATTCAGATGTTCATTGGGTATCCTGTTATCAAGCACTCACAATGGCTGAATCTCTTAATAAAGGAATACTCCCTGAAATAGTGCCAACTAATCCAGATGTTTGCAGACAACAATGGCCACATGAAGATCATTGGGAAATGCCTAATCCTCTTGTGGGATATGATGACTCTCAATACCATAACCATGATCCAGATGATGTTGATGAAGAATGGTTCCAAGGAAGAGATGGATGGGATTAGACAACTCTAGCAAAAAAAAAAAAAAAAAGGTCCTAGAAATGTCTTCAGACGTAAAACTTTAATTTTTACTGTTCACTATCTATCTGTCAAAAACATATCCGATCCAATCCACTTCTGCACATAGGCCCCTACATAGCATGACACTTGTTGACCAGCTCCAAGCAGACTTCATCTCTTCAAGAGTTTATCCTGACGAATGGCAGACTCATAGTTATGGCACGTTACCAGACCTCTGCCTACTTTGACAGGTGTTGCTCAACCCAACAGGGCCTCCCTCTTCTGTAAAGTACATCCTTATCAGCAGCTAATCCTTATCCTCCAGATGGCTCTCCTTCAGAAGCTGGCCCCCCTTGTTTCTTCCACGTGTAATATTTTGGATAAGGCCCCTCCTCTTCTGGATTGTATCATGTATTGCTTATAAATAGAGTCTTTTAGATTACAAAAACCGAGTCCAGAGGACTTGATTTTGACGTTCCTCCTTTCTCTGTAATTCTGGACTCAATTTAGACGATCTTCCTTTGTCTGTAATGGTTGAGGTCTACAAAAAATACAAATAAAGGATTTGATGCAAGTCCTTGATTGAAAGTGTCAATAAACTTGGTAAAGTCTCTTGACATTGACCACAAGAAGACGGGAATGGTCAAAAACATTTGCCAAAATATTCAGGAAACTGATAGGTAAAGAAACATATTGCCAAAAATTTATCTAATATCTCCAAAGAAACTGCAAAGAAAAATTTTCTTCTATCCCCATACATAATGATTAATGGAGGAGTATAAATAAACTTATATAATGCCACTACTGTCTCTTTTTTTGGTTGAAATTCAAAGATTCTTTTGTTAAAAGGTAAGATTGCTTTCTTAAGTCCTAACAGTCGTTACTTTGGCATCAACATATATATAAAAAGCACCAATGCAGCACCATATATCACATAGATTAAACAATATAAGCTCTAACAAAGAGCTACAAATTTTCGATTTTCTGACGAAAAAAAATTTCAAAAACCAAAATTTGATCCAGAGTAGAAAATTGAAATTCGGTATGCTCTGTTTTGTGGAGAGTAAAACAGAGCATGTCCGTTGGTTGTAGTCATCGTTGTTGCCATGGATTTGATGCAAGTCCATCGGTATGCTCTGTTTTGTGGAGAGTAAAACAGAGTAGTCCTCGTTGCTGGTCTCAGCCATAACGTCAAAATCAAGTCCAATTGACTCGTTTTTTATGCATAGAAATCGAGTCCATTGGACTCTAGAAAAGTTGAATTGCTATAAACCAAATATGTTTCAAAACTTGCCTAACTAATAATATAGTTTGAGGGATTTGGTTATTTTTTAATAAAATCCAAAAAAAAAAGAAGGAAAAGAAATAAACGGAGAAGGAAACGTTGTATTACCGTTAAGTGAGTGGATAGGTGTTTTAATTTTAAAAGGGGTACTTAACGCACTGTACTTAAGGTACTGTATGTAAGTTTTGCCCTTATTTTATAATCTCTCATTAATGGCACACAATCTTTTCAACATTCATATTATTGTGGTTGCTTTTGAATTAATTTTTGGAAATAGAGATATAATTCTATCTCAGTATTAATCCTGTCTTTTGCCAGAGAATGTGAAAGCCTTCATTTGCAACTAAAGTTGGTTAAAATGAATTTGGACTCAATATTTTTTTTAATTAAAAGAAAGAAAACTTTATTGATTTAAAATTGAAGTACAACATTAGTCAATAATGCTAAAAAAACATATATTTAAATCATCAAACTAAACTAGAATACTACACAAAATTTAGCAAAGACAACAACAACATTAACAACCAAATTCCCTTAGTGAGCCATGTATAAAAATGCCCACAACCAAATGCCCATGTACAGAAACATCAATATGCTGACTGCAAAAGAATGAGGGTACTTTAGTTCAATTCTGATCAAGGATGGACCCAGGGTTTCAAGCTGGGGGGCCGGAGATAAGCGAAATTTTTTTTTCAAATACGCATCCATATAGTATTAATAAACTATCAACTAAGACAAATACCCAAAAATTATTGTTTCTTAATACGCATTCATATACGCACCCAAAAACAAATTTCAAATACGCATCCATATAGTATTAATAAACCATCCAACTTTCTCTATCTCGCTCTCGCCTCTCCCTTTCTTTTCTTTTATTTTTTTTCTTTTTTTCCTTCGTTTTTGGCTTTTCTGTTTGGTTTTGGGGTCTTTTACTGACTGCTGGGTTTTCTTCTTCTTCTTTTTTTTTTTTTTTTTTTACATATATATTTATATATATATATATATATATTAAGGTTTTCATGGGCTTTGAAAACTCCTGGGCTGGCCGGCTGGGATAGGGATGGTTGAGGTGAGGGGGGCCCAAGCTAAAAACCAAGGGGATCCAAGCTTTTTTTTGAAAATTTTACATACTAAAAATTTTTTTTTTGGTCCCAAGGGGGCCCCGGGCCCCCTTTGCCTTCTACCTAGGTCCGTCCCTGATTCTGATACACTCCATACTAGATTTTGTAAGTCTTGTCTCCAACAAGACTACTTTACACCTCTAAAATCTACTTTCTTTATTTTATACCATCACTTTAACAATATACAGCACATATCATTCTCTATTTCACAACCCATTCGATTATAACAATATAAAATGAATTTTTTTGTATAATCTTTTATAAACAAAACACAAATAGGTCAAGTGGAAAGAGAAAGACAAGTGAATCTAATAAGCAAAATAAGTTTACATTTGCTGCAACATAATAAGTATATTTGCATTTTAGTGTCGTAATATCTATTGTTTGCTACAAGAATACATAATCTGATGGGATGTCTGTTTTGGTGTTTTTTGTTGTTGCTACAAGGTAATGCAAAATGCTATTGGGAATGCTCTAATAATGAACATGAAACTAAAATTTACTTCACAAAAAGACTAGATTATTTAATTAGAGTTACTTTTTATCTGAATTTTTGAAAAGATTTCATGCCTGTATCTGTAAAAACTTATGTTGACTTTAGAAAGAGAAAATACTCAGTTGGATAACCTCACATATTAATTCTTAAAAAACAAAAACTCACCCATACTAAAAGTATGAAAGGAATCCAAGGGTATAGCTAAACTATTTCCCTAAACTATGGTTACGAAAAAATTGGGGCTCATGTATATTGTGCTAGTGGTTTGTGAATTGCATCAGGAGCTTCCCGACAATGTCCTTGCAAAATGATTGAGCTCTTGTGACTCAGTCAATTAATCCAAGTACATTTTCTAAAAATATCTCTCTCCACCCAAGACACTTGCAACAAGATCATATTCATACCTTTCAATCATTAGTCAATATGGAAAAAAATTAAAATAAAAAAACCATGACCGATTAAAAAATGAAAATTTTTTAAAGTTTCGAGTTGTTTTTATTTTCATCTTTACGTGTCAAAATTTTCTTTTTAGACCTTCATGTTTAATTCAATTTTCATATTGGTCAAACATTCCAAAACATATTTTTTAATATCTCAATTAAAATTCATGCATTTCCCAATTTCTCAACATTTTAGAACTAGTGTTTCATGATATATTAAACTTGAATGAAGTGCACTTAACAGTTAAATTACTAACAAAAAGAATTGTAGGATTAATATGAAAACGAAACCAATCATAAAGAGGTAAAATGAAAATTTTGAAATATAAAAGGTCAAAAAAAAAACAACCCCAAATGCTAAAAGTGTATTTTTGGCATTATATAAACATCAGCAGCTTTAGCAAAATTGAAATAAATCACTGCTACCTGGAAGATAACAAAAGTGTTGATGCAATGGCTAGATGTGGCTGCATTTGGATTCATTTGTTTTGTATTCTAACCCTCCCGATGATGTATTTACCAATCAGGGCAGGCTGCAACTAAGGCCCAAGTCCAATTCACTTTGTAGGCATAGTTTCACTCAAGAGCCCAATTCTTACTGATCCAAGTCCCCCACCGCAAATCAAGGCTGCTTAATCATAGATAATCAATCACGTAACTAATTTTTTCCACATTGAGGTCCATTAATAAGCATTATTGGCTTCTTACTGAAGACTATTCTGAGTTTCTGACCAAGAAAATTCTTTAGCTAGTCTCAGCCTCAGTCTGAGTTTTCTGGCAGCCATTAGACTTTATGGTAACAGACGAAGCCTCAAAAGGGCCCACCCTCATCTTTGCCACTCTATAAAAGGCCTAGAATCATTTTGTGTACCTCAACACCCAAAAGTAATCAAATCTGCGTGAGAGAGGCTAACATTATTATTACAATGGCAAGGTTCGCAGTTTCTTCTATGGCTTTCACAGCAGCAGTGCTTGTGTGCATGTTGGTTGTTGCTTCACATGTTGATGCAAGTCTAACATGTGCTGAGGTGACAAACTTGTTGACCCCATGTATCAGTTATGCCATTTTTGGAGGAACAGTTCCTCCAGCTTGTTGTGAAGGTATTAAAGCACTCAACGCTGGTTCAAATACCACACAAGATCACAGAGCCGCATGTAGTTGCATCATGGATGGTCTTTCAAAGATCCCAGGAATCAACTATGAACTAGTTGGAACACTTCCTCAGACTTGTGGCACTACTTGTTCCTACAAAATCACACCCACTACTGATTGTTCCAAGTAAATCTCTTATATATAATTCTCTATTTAGAACGGTACATGATTTAACATATACTAATTTTTTGAATTTGATCATTTGCAGGGTGAACTAATTCTATTTCTACGTACTGGAGTATTCTATGAAGATAAAAATAAAGCTTCAAGGAAAGCTAGCTTCTGCGTGTGTTATGGCACAATGTTGAAGTGTTATTATTTAATAAGAAATAATGTCAATAAGTCAATGTATACGGATTATTATTAAGAAATAATCCAACCAATTGAACTTATATAGAAATTATTAATAAAACTTATTTCTACTTTTGCGTTGTTTATGCTACATGAGGCCAGGAGTAAATTTTTTGGAATACAGGATGCCCAGGCCAACATGATTGATTCTCTCTGGTAATCTTTACTTGCATCTATAAGATAATTTTCTTTAATATATAACAAATTTAAAAGTTATACGTCTCAAAAGAAATTAAAATGATAGTTTCAATAATAGTAGTACAATTGACAAGCCACTTCATTTTATTCTTTTCTCTTTTTAATTTTATAAATTTGTTAAAAATAAAATAAAACCATCCTAAAACACTTGTTCTCTAATTTTAACTCAAACCTCAAGGATCACAAGACCGTCCTGTATTTTTATGGAAGTCAGAAAAAATTAAGGATCACAAGTTTTCAAGTGCCTCATAATGAAATAGAGAAACATTATCGATTAAATATTATAAATCTAAAGATGTATTTTAGTACCACGTTATTCAAAATTTTAAATAACATGACATTCTGTACACTATTGAATCTAAAAAACAAAATTTTAATTGTAAAATGCTCTTCATTTCATTTGAAATAGAGAGAATCTTTTTCCCTCTAAGTTGATTTGCTAAAATATTCATAGCATTTTAATTTATGTGAAAAATAAGTGCAATTTGGCTCTTTCACCATTATCACTAAAGGTAGAACAATAAAGATTTTTTTTTTCTTTCCTTTAAACTATTTTTTCTTAATTCTTCTAAGACCATAACTTTTACATTAATTTTGAAGTAACAAATTTTGATTAGTTGCCTATCACTTTCTTATGAATCCACCATTTTTTTTCACCACTCTTATGATTGATATCAAGGTTATGACAAAAATTACAAAAAAAAAATTGCATCCACAAATCTTCTCTTTTTCCTCTTTATTCTTCTTTAAACTAATTATTAATATACTGTGGGTGCCAATCATTCCAGCCAACTGGAGCTACGACATTTGACATGTATGTTGTGGAGAAGACAACAGTCGCATAAACTCCCCAGGCTCGCCCAAGCCATACTTTCCCACTTCCACTGATGCTACAATTCACAAACGAAAATCCTGTTTGCTCATTCATTGACTGCCTAGCTTGAGCTGTGATAGAGCCACTGATCTCATCGAGACTTGTTTTGCTATGGAGTTAATGTTGCACTCCTGTCATATTAATTAATATGTCCACAGTATATAAATCATATTGCTTAATGTACAGATTATAGAGTAAAATGGGTATGGGTATAATAAGGAATTATAGAGAAAGAAATAAAGACAATTTCAAAGAAGGAAAATGAAGTCACTGGGAAATATATGGTACGTAGAAGAAGGAGTGTTGCCATCAGCAAGTAAACTTCAATGAACATTTTGAAGGTGTTCTTTGCCATAGCTAATTTGTCTTTTATTTTTGATTTTTTTTTGTCCTACTCTAATTTTGTCATCAAGGGAGGTGGGAAAAATGGGCATCTACATTGATTTTGACTTGAAGAAAATAAAAACCGCGGCCATTTTTATTTTAAAAAAAAAAACCTAAGAAATTTAAGAATTTCTGAAGCCTAATGGCTAGGATTGCTACACTACCCTCAAAAATTCTTTTCTCCATGACTTTGTCAACATGGTTTTGCCCTGCAAAGAATTGACAAGTCCATGCATCTGTGTTTTCATCCATGGTTTTTCTCTGCAGCCAAACAAAGAGAGAGAGATAAGGGTTTTGGTGAAATGGGTTTTGATATTGGTTCTTTTTTTTTTTTTTTGGTTGAGCTAATTTTCCCTCTGAAAAGTTATAGAAGCAGAGCTGAGCTCAAAGAACTTTTTTTTTTATTTTAAAACCCTAAAACCTATTTTCCAAATTCATATTTGACTCTCTTCGGTAATCTTTATTTGCATCTTTAAGAGACTTTTCTTTAATATATAACAAATTTATAAGTTTTACGTCTCAAAAGAAATTAAAATGATAGTTTCAATAATAGTAGTTTCAATAATTATTTTATAGTATTTTTACCATAACTTTAACATGACAAATTGTGAGTAGTTATTAATGTTGCACTCCTGTCATATTAATTAATGTGTCCACAGTATATAAATCATATTGCTTAATGTACAGATTATAGAGTAAAATGGGTATGGGTATAATAAGGAATTATAGAGAAAGAAATAAAGACAATTTCAAAGAAGGAAAATGAAGTCAATGGGAAATACGTGGTACGTAGAACAAGGAGTCTTGCTATCTGCTAGTAAACTTCAATGAACATTTTGAAGGCGATCATGACACATCATCATTTTCAAATTAATCATAAATAGACTCATTAATGTGAATGCATTTCTACCGTTGAAATTTGATTCATCAAAATATTTCAATCCAATGATCCAATCCAGACTTGTGACCAATCATTCAGATTGTTCCAACCTTAAGATTTGTTTTAAGAGGAGTAATTGAGGATTCAGTAACCAAAATTAAGATGCTACGTTCAAGGTGTTATATTACCCTTTCGCCTTTTAGGTGAGGTTAAATGCATTTTGTAAAATTGGGTGTTTATATTCACCATATATCTTAATTTTTTTTCTCAACCAAACAAATGAAATTTATATGAATTTTCCATCTTTTCACTTCTTTATTATTCCAACCATACACGAGGTAAAAAATAAATAATTTATATACTTCTAATAAATTTTCATCCATTTTAGCAAAATGAATTTTTTTGTTTAAAAAAAAAAACACGATAATAATCAAATGGAGTATAAATTGCATGCCAGTATACTTAGGCCAATCGACAGAAATGGCCCTCCAGGCCCCAAAGGGTCGAAACCCAATTGAAGAGTATTTTGGGCAATAAAAATTAAAAGCCCAAAAATCCCAAGTTTCAGGAAGGAAATTAATTGATTGTCTCATGATACAAAAGTAGTCAATTTGGTAATTTGATATAAGTACTAGGTGTTTCTCAAAAAAAATCTATATAGGATAGGAGTATATAGAATCAGTCTGTCATTGGAAGTGGCCACGTGGGTTAATAATTCAAGATAAATAAATTTAAATAAATATAAACAACAACAACAACTGTCTGGTAAGCGGTAACTAGATAGTTACTGAATTACTGTACTTTTGTGCAAGAAAACTAATAAGTTTAGAATAGGCAAGACCTTCATTGACTTGGTAGGAGATAGGAGTAGGACAGCGTTACAACATTTAAAAAAAAAAAAAATTAAAATGCATGTTGGAATGGATGCAATTGCTACGAAACTGTCTAGAAAGTAAAATCAACGCAAAAAACAAATCATATGATCCTTTATTATTTAATGCAGATACAATTATATTAAATTTTGACTGGTATAACGTTACTATCATATAAACCATTAATATATATTTTTTACACTATACAGTATTATTTAAAAAATTGAGAAAGAAATTGTAAATTTTTTTACCTAAGCTTGATTCGTTGATTACAAAAACCACATGTTTAAGTAAGGTACAAAGTTTACATCAGCTTGATTTTTTTTTATTACAAAAACCACATGTGTAAGTTAAGTGTTACTTTTCTACATTGCTTATCCTCAAGGGATACTTAACTGGAAGTTGACGCTTTCTAATTTAATAAACAAAATATAAAAAGGAAAAAAAAAAAGAAAAAAAGCTTGTGGATAAAATAACAACAACAACAACAACAATAATAATAATAATATAATGCCCAACAAATTTGTATGGTACCTCTCTAGTTCTTAAAAATAAAATGCTAAAATTATAAATTATTTTATAAAATATTAATGTGGTGAGTAGTTATTGATAAATGAAAAAGTAATATTATTGGTGAGTTTAGATGAAAACTAGTAAAAATTTGTCATATCAATAATCTTATGATTGAGCCTTCTCAATGACTACAAGATCCTATTGAAAAAATAACACAGATCCATAGTCCAACGCATCTTATGGGAGGCGAACATTGTATGTGGTAGTGAATCTACTAAGCTTAGAGTCACCCAATCTTTTGAATATGTTAATTTTGATAGCCCATTGTATGTGGTGGTAAATCTACAGGCTTTTGACAAAGTTGAGTTTTATTATAATAGACTTATACACGCATAATATATTTTCAATGTGTTTTACCCAAAAAAAAAAAAAAAAAAAACCGGTAGAAGACAAATCCAATAGACAAATATCCTAGAAGTCAGTAGAGACTAGAGTCAGTACCTGTAACGCACTTTGAGGTATTGAATCTCCTCTCATCTTCTCTAAGATCTTTCTCTTCTTATCAATGGTTGTAATTAAATATTTATTAAAAAAAAAAATACTCTTTTTTTTCCAAGGAAAAAAAAAGGCACTCTTACTAGTAAATAAATTCGATTGAGAGAGAGATGATTGGTAGAAGACAAATCCAATAGACACAGATCCATTAAGTCAGAAGAGTCAGTACTCGTTATACACTTTGAAGTCGGTGAAGTCAAAACCTGTTACACAATTTGAAATCTTGAATCTCCCCTCATCTTCAAACACTCCTTTTTTCCTTACTTTAATTTCCCACTTCCACTTTCTCCATCCTCGACTCATTGCAACGATTACTTTCCATTTCACATTCCCTCATAAATCGCACTCCCTCATACTCCAAATAGATACATATCCAAACGGATATATATATATATATATATATCATCACCCAAAAAGAAAATTTGAAAAAAGATTTATAGGATTTCTTGGTTTCTTCTTCTTTAAGATAATTAGCTTCTTGATTCTCATGCTCTCGCTCACCAGCTGGGCAGGTCAATTTCCAAGGTCCAAAACGGCATCACAGGCATAGAGTTGTGGTGCGTGGCAAAGGACAAAGTGGAGGACACAACCTTGCATATGGTGCTAGATTGGGATAATTAGTGCTCCTTCAATAACACTACTGCCCTTATTTCTTTGAACCTCAGCCAATTCCAAAATTATTTTTCTTTTTATTTTGTCTATTTTAGTATAAGAATTTTTTTTTTAATATATATATATACTCACTTTTCAAAATATTTCACACCACTTTCTCAAAAAAAAAAAAAAAAATCATACCATATTATCTATTTTACACTACATTTCATTAAAAATTTATTTTTTAAAATTATTTTCCAAAACCATCTCTCTCTCTCTCTCTCTCTCTCTCTCTTCAACCAAAAACCACCACATCTCTATGTCTCTCTCCAAAATCACTCTCATCTTCCTTTCCAAAACTCTCTCTTCCTCCACAATAGTCTGTATTTTCTTCCTTCCTAAATCCAAGGCTCTCTCTTTCCACCTCCACAAGGATCACAACTAGTCTCCTCTTTCTTTCCAAATCCAAGACTCTCTCTCTCCTCCTCCTCTATTACCGACTCACCCATTGCACAAATCCTCCACAAACCATTCGACGATTCTAGGTTCTCCCATGCACTGACGAGCCTACATAATCATTGTTCTTACTCACAGTGGTCTAATCTGCGTCCTACCCTGCCATCATAGATCAACCCATCTGCAACTAGATCCACAAAACCCAAGCAAGCCGATCCACCAATAGGCCTGATCGGCGAGCTTATAGGACAATAATAGGTTCCCCAAACACACCGACAAGGCCACATCATCCATGTTCTCACTTGAGGTGGTCAACAAGAGAGAGAGAGAGAGAGAGAGAGAGAGCGCGCAAAGACAATGGAATAAGAAAATAATAAAATGCAAAGCTATAGTAGCCATGTGTACTGTAGCAATTTTGTAAATTTGCACACATTTACAATCACTAATGTAGATATCTTTTGGGTTAAAATGTGTAAATTTCACAAATTTTTCTATTATACACCCACTAATATGAGTGTTCTTACCCTTATTGAGATATGCTTGGTTATTTTAGGATTTGGTGGTTTTTTTTACATAAGTTTATTTGTTTCTAAAATTTTTAGTTTATTTTATTTTATTGTAGGTCATAATAATTGCAAATTACCTCAGGATTTTTAAGAAAGAGGTGTCACCCCATTGCATACTTTAGAACTGAATCACCAAGTAATTTCAAACGCTCCATTGAAAAATTCTCAGAACATCTTAGTGATGTAAGAGCTTCTAGAATCTATTCACAAAAGATCTTGATTAGATTAATCAAAACTGTATGATTCAAAAGAATATAGACAAATCAAGAGAACAACCAGATAATAGGACAGACCAAAGCGCTTGGAATGTGAAAGTTGCTAGAACAACAAATCTCTTCTCTAAGCTGGCTGGCTAACATAAGGGGTTCCAGCCGGTGCATCACAGATGGTAATAAATAAAATGATCTTAAAACTCCTCTAGAAACATCAAGCTTGATCAAAAGTTTAGGAGGCATGTGAACATGCATTTGCGCCTTTTTGACAAGCACACCTGCTTCCAATATCTTACCAGTAAGGCCTGCTTAATCAGAAGAAAATATTAGATATATTCCCAAAGTTCCACAGCATTACTAAATCTGATTCAAGAACTTTATTTAAAAAAATAGAAACAGGCATCCATTTAATGATTGTACAGTAACAACTTGTGTAATACACCGAACCAGTAGGGGAAAACCCTCACCTAAGATGATAAAATGTGTGCAATTTTTGTATGCCGACACATGCTCATGGAAATTTCCCTTTCCACCTTCCTTATAGGGCATGCTTCTAAGCCGGATTTCTATTACACTATAGAAATAGGGAACTAATAGTTGACTGCTACTTGATTTCTAAAACATGCCAGTCAATTATCAAGATCCTTAAATTAGCCTTGAGAGAAGTGTTTAGCATTGCCTAACTCGACTCTCTTTTTGCTTCCTTTTTCCAATTGAACATGGTGTACCATATAGAGAGATCTCCATCTACTCTGTATGTAACAATCTGATCCAACTAAAAACTCTTCCCAACCCCAACCCCCATTCTCCCATCTGGTCTACCCTATGAGAACTAGGAATCATAGCAGTAGTAGACAAATCATTTGGTAGAATTTGTTTCCAACTTTCTCAACTCTAATTTATGTGTAATTGTACACTATTTAGTTTATTTTATTTAGCTCTAAATGCGATAAGATAGGCTTGGTTCTGTTATTGGGAAATTTTACTACTCAAATTGGTATGAATGTGTCATACTTAGTTTTTCCATTAACGATCTGTTTGTTTTAAAGTAAAATATTTTCTTATTTTCATGTGTTTGTTTCCCAGTAAGATATAGTCAAACGTGTAAAATGGAGCGTCTATATTCACCATTTTTATTTTTATTTAAACAAAATAAACAAAATATATTTTAATTTTTTATATTTTCATAGTTTCATTGTTCCAACCAAACACATATAATGCAAAAGAAAATATTTTTTTATGCTTACGATGTTTTTCATCCTCCCACTTTTTTTTATCTATTCTAAGCAAATTAGCTTTTTTTTTTTTTTTTACATATGTCAAATGGAGTATAAATTGCCCGCTAAGTATGCTTAAGCTAATCCACAAAGATGGATCCAGAGTCGAAACCTAATTGACAAGTGTTTTGTGCAATAAAAATTGATCCAAGTATCACGTAGGGAAAAAAAAATCATTCATATTACAAGTACCATAAATGATGTGATTTACCAATTTAGAATAGAAAAATAGACCATCTCATGATATAAAAGGTTGTTAATTTGGTAATTTTAGATAAGAAGTTTTTTTTTCAAAGTTAAACAATAGTCTTGGACTTACTATACTTTCATTTTTTTTAATAAAAAAACTTACTATACTTTTTTTAAAAAAAATTATAAAACTTATTGTACTTTCAAAATGTAACTGTTGGAACTTGTTAGACTAGGATTGGGATCCGGTGCAACAGCACCATGCAATTCCTCTCATATTATTTTCACTTTTTTAAAATTTTGAACTTTTTTAACTTCCTTGATATAACGATTGATATCAAAAGTTAACTTTTTAACTTTTGATCTGAATTGTTAAATAAGTATTGCATGATGCAATCGTTCTAACTATTGCACTAGATCTTAATTCGATTAGACCAAGTCAGTAATGTTCCTTCAAAAGAGAACTATAGGATATAAGGTTTAAGGGTTTTAGGGTTTAGGATTTAGGGTATAGGGTTGAAGCCCTTTCTTGTATGGTATAGGGTTTCAAGTATAGGGTATAGAGTTTACGGTTTAGGATTTACGATTCAGAGTATAGGGTATAGGGTTTAAAGTATAGGGTTTAAGGTTTAGAGTATAGGATTTAGGGTATAGGGTTTAGGGTTTTGAGTTTAGGGTTTAGGGTTTAGGGTTTAGGATTTAGGATTTAAGGTTGAAGACCTTTTCTGTAGGCATGAATTTTGAAGGAATGTTACAAAATTCAAGATCAACACACTTTACTTGAAGAAATGCTGAAATGACAGTGTGACAGAATTACAAAATTTAAAATCAATACAATTCAAGATCAACACACTTACTTGAAGAAATAATGCAATGGGGACAATGCAAGATGATCTTAGCAACTTGAGTAGTCTGAAGCAACTCTTTACATGGATATTACCTATAATAACGGAGATGGATGACTAAGTTATGATCTTAATCATTTATTTCCTCTTGATTGGATTACATTTGCATTAATGTGTATTCTGTTGCATTGATGAATTGTACAGTTGCATTACATTTGCATTAATGTGTATTCTATTGCATTAATGAATTTTTCTTACTTGCATTTGTTTGCGTGCTTGGTGAAGTCATCAGAATTGACGTCATGCCAGGTCATTTTGCATTTTGCACAACCTGAAGTCTTTCCTTGAAGGAATTTTGGGGGAATGTTATTAACACACATGCTGCAATGACAGGATTACATAATTCAACTATTCAAGATCTGATCACTTACCTTAAGAAATGAGTCAATGGCGACACAACGGTTTGATTTGGTCTTGGACATTTTGGAGCTTGAAGAAACCTAATTTTTCAATTGAACATTTTTTTATCAGAAATTCACAATAAAGACTAAATCTCTAAATTTGTATAGATGGTCATGAAATCTAGATTTTCTTCAATGCAATTTAAATAACTAGAAATATTCACCATAGAATTCAAATAAACTAAAAACCCTAAACAGCAATCAACATACAATCTAATCATCCAAATTACTATTTACATACCATTCCTAATTCTCTCAACAAGCATAGCAAACAAAATAGAAACCAATCACACAAACAAATAAATAGATCTTCAAATTCCACTACCAAGATAATATATACCAAATCAATCCCCTCTCGTTTGGTTTGTGTGCGAGAAAAAAGAAGAAGAAAAGTAGGAGAACCAACTAGAACTTAAGAATTACTGAGTAGTTAACACTAACAGCTTTTTTTCATCCTAAACCAACTTCTTCACTAAGCTAAACAGTGGAACTTCAGAAAACTCAAAGATCATGACCCCACAAAATCAACATTCAATTTTCTATTCTTTTCCTAGGTTTCTCTCAAAACTTTAGAGAGAGAAAGAGAGAGAGAGAGAGAGAGAGCATACCTGGCGAGAGAGAAAGAGAGATGAGGGTTCTAGCAAGAGGGAGATGAGGGTTTTTGCAAAATGAGGAAATGGGTTTTGGTAAAATGAGGAAATGGGTCTTGATATTAGTTTTTTTTTTTTTTGGCTAAGCTGAACCCTAATTTATTGGATGTTTTGGCATTAAAATGTTTTGGTTGAGATAGTTTTTGGCATTAATTCATTAGACATTTTGCGATTTTTTTTCTTCTTTTTAATGAAAGTAGGTTACATGAAAAACCTAGGGACAAATAGGCATAGGGTTAAGTCTGTTTAATTTGTCATGATGTTGGATACATAAATAGTTCTATGTGGAGAAAATTATAGGTAGTTAATATTACATAATCAGGTCAAAACCCATAGGTTTGAGCTTTTGTTTTGAGTGATATGAAGTGATATCATTATATGTTAGAAAAGTGATACACCCACTATATTTTTACAACAAATTTTAGGTGGCAAGTTGTTATGAATTTTTAATTTGAATTCACGACTGCTATTGTTTTTTTTTTTTTTTTTTTTCTTCTTTTATCCACTAATAACAGCAAGTAACAACTTGCCACTTAGGATTTGCTATGAAATGTTATGGACGTAGCATTTCTCTACATGTTATGTTAAATCTCAATTGGAGTCTCCCAAAGTTGTTATCTTTTTAATTTTAGAAATTTATTAAAAATAAAATAAAACCATCCTAAAACACTTGTTATCTAATTTTGACTCAGCTCTCAAGGATTTTGCTTACGTTACATTCTCTTTCATTTCTTGAACACAAAAATGAAAAATTCTTACATATGTACCATGTTATGAAAAAAAATGTACACCCTTATTCTATGGAAGAATGGAACACATGTACCATGTTACATTAAATTTAAAATATTATATAAGTCTAGAATTGTAGCATTTTTTCTTCTTTCCAAATATAAGTATAAATGCTTATATTATTAAAACATATATTTTAAGGTAATCATGTTAATATTTATCTTTTTCATTTTTTTTGGGATCGTATATATAATTTTTAATATCTATTTTGTTTGCATTTTTTAGCTCAAAACTAAAAAAGTTTAGCTCAAATAGAATAAAATTTCAAACTTTTCAACCCAAAAAAAGAAAAAAAAAAAAAGAAAAAAAAAAAGAGCCAAAAACTGAATGGACAAGCTATAAAAAGAATCAATTTAAGGTCCAATTAGTTCAAAATGGACCAAAACAGACCAAAGCGGTACTACTAAACCAAAGCGGTACTACTAAACCAAAGCGAACTTATTGGACCCAAATGGACCACATTGGACCAAGTTGGACTAAAATAGACTGAATGAACCCATGGGTATATTGAAATTGATGGAATTGGACCAAATGGACTAAAGTGGATTGAAATTTTGCTTATAATATTACGTTCTCTCTTTTTTTTTTAAGCATGTTTAGAATGTCTTACTTACTACTTGAACCCCTCCCCTCCCCTTCAACTCCTAGGTACTAACCATTGGACCATTTGGGTGTGATCGGCTTTAATCCTGCATCCCTAACCGAAATCCTAACTGCATCGATCATTGGTTGTCTATTGTCGTGTTAATCAAGTAGAAATTGTGGCAAATACATTAGTACCACCTTAATTAAAAGTGCCTACATGATTTTTAACTTTACAACAACGTCCTTTTATGATTAATTTCTTTTATTATTTTTAAAAATAAGTGTTTTGATATTTTAATAGTGGATAGCAAAAGAGAAGAAATCATTTCTAGTGAAAATACATTGATTAATTCAAGAATGATCTAAATGTTGAATGCCTTACAGCAGAAGGAAAACTAAAAAAAGACTTGTTCTTGATGAAAAGATTTGCATGTCTACCTCATGGAGAGATCTGATAATTTAATAGTTTAGAGTTGGGGGTATTTGAACCATAGTCTTTATTAGAAATTTTAGGATGCGCTAGCTAATTGAACTACTCGTACAAAGTTCTTGACAATATATAAATTATAAGTTTTTAGTTGACACTTCTAATATTAGTCAATTTAATTCTTTGATTGCTAAATTGTGGGATTTTTTTTTATTATTTGTTTATGATTTGCGAATTAAAATGGAAGAGGGAGGATTTGAAACTTATACATGTCTTGAAAATATGAAGAGATGACAACTAGTTAATCACTAGAAACTGACTGGTTCGAGTGAAGCACATCCATAAAGAAGCTAATATATATATATCCATAATTTTGAGGGTTTTTTACTTTCTTTTTATTTATTTATTTATTTTTTTATGTTTGAGTTCGGAATCAAATATTCTTTGCATTCTGACAAAATACTCCCTTTGAGGTTTTTTTCTTAAGAAAAAAATATGTTCCATAATATTTAAAGAGGGATCTTAACTAATTTAGGTTATTGATTGGAGTTATATATAAATAAATAAATATATATATATATATATATATATATATATAAATGTATTTTGATTAGCTATGAACTACTCAAATGTTGCCTAGCTGTCGGATGACATGGTAGGAAATTTTGAACATCTCGATATGTTTATAATTTAATCCTTTATAAAGATAAAACAATCAAAAAATAAAAAAAGGATTAAAAGAAGTAATTGTATACCCGCAACCCATAAGAAGATTGAAAAAAAAAAGGTAACTGTAAATTGGTATAGATTTAAGAACAATTAAATTTTTAGACCCTTCACTTTTACTTCAATTTCAATTGTTAAAGGACAAAATTTAGTTGCAACACATTTACCTAAGTAAAACAGAACCCCAACTCCATCTCTCGCTCTCAACTATATTTCTCGAACCATAACTCCTCCTGCACCACCACCACATCAAACACTGCCTATAGAGCTCAACGAAGGAGACGTGATTTGGACTTGGCCACCACCACAACACCCGACAAAACCAACTCCACAAGTACCAAAAGAGTTTCGCTTCCCGAGAACAAGACATCTTAGAGCGACTCTGGATTGGTTAAGTCGAGCTGTACAGGGGTCTCGAATCTCGATGCCAATTGCCAAGGGACGCAGTGATCAATGATGGTGGACAAGCTCAATTGCAAACAAATTTTGTCAATTGTTAAATTAGTCCTTAGGGTTTAATTTTTTTTTCGAAGTTAGTCTCTATGGTTTACGTTTATCTATCAATTTTTTTAAAAAAATATGTATATAATTGAAAACATTCATGAGTTTTGCTATTTGATAAATCTTTTTGTTTGAAGAATATTATTTAAAAAAAAATGATTTCATTTGCTAAAGAATTTGGATAAAATGACCAAATTAACTAATTTTTTACGCAAAAAAAAAAAAAGGGTAGTTTAAACGAACTAATTTATCATGATTATTGTCAAAAAGGAAAAGAGAAAAGTACTTGATAAATTGGAAACAACACCCTAACAACCCGTGGAGCTTGTGCTATTCATGGAGGGGGATTAACATTGGCTGATGATTATGATTCTTCAAAGTTTATGTCGATAGTGTTAGTGTTGGTGGCGGGTTGTATATATAACTTGTACCACGGTGTGAGTGTGATACTCAAATCCTCAAATTAATGATTAAAATTTAATTATGTATTGTTATTGATTTCTTGTTGAGATGATCATACACAGATAGAGAGTAGAGACTTCCAAACATGAGTTCTCTTATATACTCGTTTTACGGACAAAATTGACCTATGCCCTTTTCGCCCAAATTATATAGCTTTCGGCCCCTCTTCCCGAACTAATTAGGAAAATGCTCTTCTTTTGTAACTCGATTGCTCAAAATCGAGTTAAAAAAAAAAAAAAAAATTCTAGATCCCTATAGTGGCGTTTTACAGAGCTTATAGTGACGTTTTAAGGACCTATAGTGGCGTTTTTGAACTCAACCTCCATAAACTTGAGTTATAGGTAATTTTTTTTTACTTTTTTTACCTATAACTCTAGTTCATGGAGGTCGAGTTACAAAACGCCACTATAGGCCCTTAAAACGTCATTATAGGCTCCTTAAAAACGCCACTATAGGGCCTAACTCAATTTTGAGCAAATCGAGTTTAAAAATATGGATATTTTCCTAATTAGTTTGGGAAGGGGGACAGAAGGCTCTATAATTTGGGCGAAAATGGCATTGGCCAATTTTGTCCCTCATTTTACCTAGCAAAAAAGAGAGAATATTTTCTATTTTGTTTGTTCTTTCAATTGTAACCTTTTCTTTTTTATATAAAATTTTAAAAATAATTTGATAGTTATAATAGGGAGGAATGATTTGAACTCTTGAAAACATTAGGAGGCACATGAGGCACACACCAATTAAGTTACAAGCTTTTGGCTCTATTGTAACATTTTAACTGTTCTAAATGTAACTGTAAAATGTACTAATAGGTAGGCCTAAAAAGAGTGGACCCAAACTCATAAGCCTACTCTAACATGAAGCAAAAAATAGGATCCAAACCCGACTTATTTTAAAAGAACGAAACTTCAATTCAATTATTTTTTAAAAGGTAATATATTTTTGTCAGATGATTTCTCTTGGTAGAAAGGGAACTACTCGTTTTATGATCTCTCATTAATGGCACACAATCTTTTGAGCATTCTTATTATTGTGGTTGCTTTTGAATTAATTTTTGGCAAAAGAGATATAATTCTTTCTTAGTATTAATCCTGTCTTTTGCCAGAGAATGTGAAAGCCTTCATTTGCAACTAAAGTTAGTTATATGAATTTGGACTCAATATTTTTTTTAATTAAAAGAAAGAAAACTTCATTGATTTAAAATTGAAGTACAACATTAGTCAATAACGCTAAAAAATATATATTTAAATCATCAAACTAAACTAGAATACTACACAAAATTTAGCAAAGACAACAACAACATTAACACCCAAATTCCCTTAGCGAGCCACGTATAAAAATGCCCACAACCGAATGCCCACGTACAGAAACATCAATATGCTGACTGCAAAAGAGTGAGGATACTTTAGTTCAATTCTGATACACTCCATACTAGATTATGTAAGTCTTGTCTCCAACAGGAACAGATTTGCACTCAAATGTATATATATAATGTGAAAGCAGAGAAGGGATTCTTATATTAACATTTACCATGCAATGACCTTTATGGCCATAAAGAACATATATATGAACCCTAGATTTGAAACAATGACTAGAATTTGGAAGGTAAAGTGCATTATTGTTTTGATTAATGATAATCTTGAGTAGGTAGGCCGTAGGCCAACCATGCATGCTGGTGTTTTAGATGTGACAACAACACTAATTGATTATGATATAAGCACTTAATTTTATGTTATTAAAAAAATATTTGTAATTGTTTTCAATTACAAAATAATGATTAGTAGAATAAAGATTTTTTTACAATATTTGAATTCTCGACATAGATTTTATATGGTTGGTTCTCATTCTTCAAAGATTATGAGTGCAATAGAGCTTCTCATTGTCAGAATTCATGTTGTATATTTAAAAAAGATTGACCCTCTTGCATTTCTCATGTTACAATCCTCTTCCTCCAGAGTCCCTTTCTTAGATTTGTATTTGCACACGAAAATGGTTATCCTAAATAGTGACAAGAATGATATTCAGTGTCCAAGTTACCTCATTTCATATGGACCAGTATTTGGTAATCTCTATGAGAAGACATGCATATATACTTAGGTGCACTCCTAATACATGTTAAGGAGCTTCAGACTTGTCGTTGCACTAGCATGTGGTGTGTTGAACATATTGGTTGTTGGGGTTAGAGATAGTTGTCTGTAGGGGTGTTCGCGGTGCGGTGTGGTGCGGTTTTTGGCCATTTTTAGCACCGCACTTTGCGGTGCGATTTAGATAAAACCATAACTGCACCACACCTTATTTTTGCGGTCACATATGCGGTGCGGTGCGGTGTGGTGCGGTTTAGAGTTTAGCCAAAACCATAACCGCACCACACCTCATTTTTGCGGTCACATATGCGATACTATGTATAAGATGCGGTTTGAAATCGGTATATTTTTCAAATTTTTGGTTTTTCCTACTCAACCAAAAACTAATTTTTCCCTTTTTTTGGGCCAAATTTTAAATTATTGAGCTAGTTTTTCTTTATTTTTGGTTGGCTTTTCTAGTCAACACTTGTTAGGGTTACTAAACTTTTTTTTTTTTTTGGAAACTAGGGTTATTAAACTATTAATAATATATTTAATATTAAAAATAAATAAATATATTAATATATAGAGAAGGTGCGGTGCGGTGCGGTTTGTGCGGTTTTCTTATTATAAAACCGCAAACCGCACTGCACCATGCGGTGTGGTGCGGTGCGGTGCGGTTATGCCATTTTGCCGGCGGTTTTGGTGCGGTTTTTGCGGTTTGTGCGGTTTATGCGGTTTGATGAACATCCCTAGTTGTCTGCTAATAGACATGGTCCATAAAGGTCTAGGAAGGAATGAGATATTCTCAAGTAAAGAAGCTATGGGTCCTCTACTTCTCATTGTGCCTTAGCCATATCAAATTGAGACAATTTTTAATTAGAGTTTAGAGTAAAAGCCAAATTAATATTTTGTTTTTTGCGCTCAAAATGAGGATACAAGTTGATAAGGATAATTTTTGACTAATCGGTATGGGGTGCCCAAAAGGGATGATCGATCCCAAAAGGGATGACTGACCTCCGAAAGGGATGACCAATCCGAAAGGGTTAACCGACCTCAAAAGGGATGACTAACCCCAAAAGGGATGACCGACCCTAAAAGGCCTAAAAGGGATGACCACCTTCAAAAGGGATGACTAACCCCTGAAAGGGAAGGTTAACCCCAAAAGGGATGTTCAATCCTTGAAAGGGAAGATTAACCCTTGAAAAGGACGATCAACCCATGGGCCGACAGATCAAGTAATCCCTAATCCTGACAACCCATCCCATAGGGTTTCCATGGAGCTTATGTGGGGCCCACTCATGCATCCTTGCATGGAAATTACTTGCACATCACAACCAAAGGCCCTACCACGCAATCAAATCTCTTATATTTGGAAAGATGATCCCGAGTATCTTGGGACCATTCTCTCTACAAGGAAATTCCCTCGTATCAAGGGATTCGGGTCAGCTCTTTACCACTATATAAACCACAAACCTTACCCTTCTTGAGGTACATGAATCGTCCCTAACTTTTGCACTCTTAAGTTCTTGAAGAGTCTTCTATTACTGACTTAACCTTTGGAGGGTTTTTGGCCTGTACCCCACCGATGCCCTTTGATTGGTTCTTTTTTTTTTGTTTTTCAGGTACATCCATTGGCACGTGTGTGGATGATCAACTCACTGACGATTTTTGTGCATCATCACAAGTAATAAAGTTTGTTTGTATTTTTTAAAGCCAAATTGAAATTTTGTTTTTTGCACTCAAAATGAAGATTAAAGCAATAAATATTTTTTTATTAACAAAAACAACAAAGCAATAGAAAAACATTGCTAACGTTAATGAGAATGCTACTGAGGTTACGAGCAGAGAAGTCCACTTTGATCTACTTCAGTAAAGGAAAAGAAATAATCTCTAACAGGAGGACTAATGTTCATTGATATTAACAAAATGTGAGTGCTGTTGTAAGAAAAAGACAACACTAAACATCCCAAATTGATATTTTATTTTATATTTTAGAGGGTGATTGACCATTTTCTATGGTTCTTAATTTACAATATAATGCTCATTTATATTTTCTTTCACCTCTAAGATGGTCATGAAGGTGATATACCTCAACTTAAATTCTGGGTGAGGCTGGTATTTTGGGAGCTGGGGATTGGAGGCAAAACATGTGTAAGCCCAAGTGGGCATGTGTTACTCTCTTAAAATGTCCTAACATATCTATGTAGAATATATTGTAAGAGCATTCCAATGAAAAAAGCATTTTACACCTCTAAAATCTACTTTATTTATATTACACCATCACTTTAATAATATACAACACATCTCATTCTCTATTTTACAACCCATTCTATTATAACAATATAAAATTAATTTTTTTTATATAATCTCTTATAAACAAAACACAAATTGGTCAAGTGGAGAGAGAAAGACAAGTGAATCAAATAAGCAAAATAAGTTTACATTTGCTGCACCATAATAAGTATATTTGCATTTTAGTATAGTAATATCTATTGTTTGCTACAAGAATACATAATTTGATGGGATGTCTGTTTTGGTGTTTTTTTTGTTGCTACAAGGTAATGCAAAATGATATTGGGAATGCTCTAAGAGCATCCACAAAGTCTTGCAAAATAGAAAAAGCACTTCATTTTACACATCTTGACTAAAAAAATACTCACATCAGTGGGTGTAAAATTGTACTTAAATGCTCAAGTGCTACAGTAATCGTGCATATATGCATGGTTACTGTACCTCTTGCATTTAATATTTTACTAATTTTTTCTCTCTCCTTTACCTCACTCTCTTTTTCTCTCTAGACCCTCTCACTCTCACCTCACTCTTGCCACAGCCGTGCCATCATTGATCACCATAGCTCTTGACGGAAGAAGAAGATGCTACCACCAACCTAGCAACACCCAAGCACCACGACCACCACCCCATGGAAAACCAAAATCATACCAAACCCAACTCAAACCCACTGAAAAACCCATCCCAAACCCAATATTACTACTGCCAATATCACCTTGCCAATATCGCTATCGATGTTGTTGCTACCACCAGATCTACCGCCAATAGGTTGGGCTGGGCTAGCTGGGCTTTGCTTGTGAGAGCAAGCTCAGAGGAAGATGAGAGAGATGATGGATGAGAAAAAATAGAGAAGAGAAATATGAGGGAGAGATGATGTATCTGAGAGGGAGAGAGCTGATGGATCTGAGAGATAAGAGAGAGAAAACTCAAGGATCAGTTTGTGGGTTAGGGATAGAGAGAGGCCAGAGAGTTTGAGGAGGAGACGTGTGAGAATTTAGACAAAGAGATAAAAGAGATATATTATTATTTAAATAAAATAATATTAAAAGAAGAATAAAAAAATATTATTCATATGAAATAGCGTGTATAATAGATAGACTGATGTGGTTGTCTTGTAAAAGTGATGGTGTAAAATAGAAAAAGTATGTTCGTTTTGTAAAATAGACGGAATCTTTTACACTAACTAATGCGGTTGCTCTAATAATGAACATGAAACTAAAAATGTACTTCACAAAAAGACTAGATTATTTTATTATTTACTTTTTATCTCAATTTTTGAAAAGATTTCACGCCTATATTTGTAAAAACTTATTTTGACTATAGAAATGTCTAGCTCAAAAAGAAAATACTCAGTTGGATAACCTCAAATACTAATTCATAAAAAACAAAAACTCACTCATACTTAAAGTATGAAAGGAATCCAAGGTTATAGCTGAACTATTTCCCTAAACTATGGTTACGAAAAAAATTGGGACTCATGTATATTGTGCTAGTGGTTCGTGAATTGTATCAGGAGCTTTCCGACAATGTCCTCGCAAAATGATTGAGCTCTTGTGAGGTGTCTCTAAGCAATTAATCCAAGTACATTTTTTAAAAATATCTCTCTCTCCACCCAAGACACTTGCAACAAGTTCATACCTTCCAATCATCAGTCAATATGAAAAAAAAAAAAAAAAGACTGATTAAAAAATGAAAAAAATTTAAAGTTTTGAGTTGTTTTCATTTTAATCTTTACATGTCAAAATTTTCTTTTTAGTCCTTCGTGTTTAATTCAATTTTCATATTGGTCAAACCTTCCAAAACATATTTTTTAATACCTCAATAAAAATTAATGCATTTCCTAATATCTCAATATTTTAAAACCAGTGTTTCATGAAATATTAAACTTGCATGAAGTCCACTTAACAGTCAAATTACTAACAAAAATGATTGTAGGATTAATATGAAAATGGAACCAATCATAAAGAGCTAAAATAAAAATTTTGAAATATAAAAGTTCAAAATAAAAACAACCCCAAATGCTAAAAGTGTATCTTTAGTGTTGAAATCAAAATGCAAGCTCGAAGGTTCTGCAATGGAGAAAGTGAAGACATGCAGAGAGAGAGAGAGAATGAACGTAATAGAGCTTGAGAGAATGATTTCATATCTTATAAATATCTGACTCTGTTTCTTTATATACCAAAAACAGAGCAACAACCTGACCAAGTCAACCAATACAAACATGACAATTGGCCTAACTAACTAAGTATGTAAACTACACCTGTGTAATACACTGCCACTCTATGCTATTGTAGCTTGGCACTGCTATATACAAACTACAATACAAAACTACTAAACTAATATCTACAAGACTCAAATATCTACAAGATATTTAACACTCCCCCTCAAGATGGACTACATATGTTGACTAGGTTCATCTTGGATAACAGGTAATGAAATTGCTTATACCTGAGTGCCTTAGTAAAGAAATCCGCAATCTGGTGTCTAGTAGGTACATGGAAGGTCTTGATCACACCAGCTTGAATCTTTTCTCTGATGAAGTGGCAATTTATTTCTATATGCTTTGTTTTGTCGTGGAAAGATAGCTGCCTTGCTATCACAGTAAAGAGAAGCTGCATGATTGTGCTCTAGTCCAAAAGTCTTGAGCAAAGCTATCAACCAAACAACTTCACTTGTGACTGTAGCCATTGATCTGTACTCAGACTCTGCTGAAGATCTTGATACAACCTGTTGCTTTTTACACTTCCAGGAAATCAAAGACTCTCCAAGAAAGACACAAAAGCCTAATATAGACCTTTTAGTATATGAACATGCTGCCCAGTCAACATCACAGTAGGCCTTAAGCTTCAATTCTGAGTTTGCAAAGAGAAACAAACCTTGACCTGGTGTCTTCTTTAGATATTTAAGAATTCTATAAGCTGCCTACAAATGAGGCACTTTGGGAGAACTCATGAACTGACTAAGTTTGTGTACTGAATAGCAAATGTCTGGTCTGGTGAGTGTCAAATAGAGCAATTTACCTATCAACCTTTTGTACAAGGAAGAATCAGGAACATCCTTTCCCTTTGAACTACTGAATTTGGAAGACTGCTCCATTGGCACATTAGCAGGCTTGCTAGCTAGCAAACCTGTATCAAACAATAACTCCAAGGTAAATTTCCTTTGACATAAACTAATACCCTTCTCGGTTCTAGCAACTTCAAGACCTAAGAAATACTTCAAAGTGCCAAGATCTTTTAGCTTGAATTTGTTGTCTAGGAAAAGCTTGAAGGTGTTGACAGCATCCACATTATTGCTAGCTACAAGAATGTCATCAACATACACTAGCAAAATGATGATTGAACCTTTGTGGACCTTGGTGAAGACGGAATAGTCAAATTTGGATTGGATGAAACCATTAGTAATGATAGTAGCAGACAACTTAGCAAACCACTATCTGCTAGCTTGCTTGAGTCCATAAAGAGACTTTATGAGCTTACAGACCTCCCCCTTGCTGCCAAATCCAGGTGGAGGAATCATGTACACCTCCTCATCTAAATCCCCATGAAGAAATGCATTGTTGACATCCAATTGAGAGAGATGCCAACCATAAACAGTAGTAAGTGCCAACAATGTTCTAACAGTGACAAACTTCACCACAGGAGAGAAAGTCTCATAATAATCAATGCCCTCAGCTTGAGTGAATCCCTTTGCAAATAGTCTTGCCTTCTATCTCTCAACAGGCCCATCTACCTTGAGTTTAATCTTGTATACCCACTTTCAGCCAATGGGAACCTTGCCAAGAGGAAGTTTGGTCATAACCCAAGTGTTGTTAGCTTGAAGAGCATCAATCTCAGCCTTTATAGCAGCTTGCCACAAAGGATCAGTCAAGGCTTGAGCATAAGAGGTAGGTTCCTTGGCAACAGTCAAAATAATGGCAAAAGCCTTATGTGAAGTAGACAATCTATTATATGAAAGACTAGAAGAAAGAGGGTAAAAATACCTAGACGGTCGGAAATAGAAGAATCATGAGATTGAGGTAGAGAAGCAGTGGCCAACACATGAGCAGATGCAAGATTACAATGATAGTCATGAAAATATGAAGATGGCTTATGAGACCGAGAAGACCTTCTAACAAGTGGTAACTTAGGTACAGGAGTAGAAATAGGATCAAGAATTTATGATCAGAATGAACAAAAACAGATGGAGAAGGAGCTGAATTAGAATGCACAAGGTCAGGAAATTCATCTGGGGGAACAGCAGGATCAACAGAAGAGAAAGGAAGGGAAAATTCTGCAGAAACAGTAGGAGTAATATCTGGAACTGAATTCTGAGGTGGAAAAATAAGAGAAGAATTAGAAGTAGAAGATATGATAGGTTTAGAATTCCAATGTTTGAAAGGGAAAATGCTTCTTAAAAATGACATCCCTAGACAAGAAAACAGTCTTAGAAGCTAAATCATACAATTTATAACCTTTGGTACCAAAAGGATAGCCAATGAAAATGCATGCTTTAGCTCTAGGATCAAATTTTGTTCTATGTCTAGTTAAGGTTGAAGCATAACACAGACAGCCAAAAGACTTAAGATGATCATAGGTAGGAGAATGACCCAAGAGTTTCTCATAAGGAGTAAGATTTTGTAACAATGGACTAGGAAGACTATTAATGAGATATGTTGCTGTCAAGACACAATCCCCCCAAAATTTCAAAGGCAAATTAGCCTAAAATCTTAAGGCTCTAGTAACATTTAAAAGATGCCTATGTTTTCTTTCAACCACAGCATTTTGCTGTGGAGTTTCAACACAAGACAGTTGATGAATGATACCCTTAGAAGCATAAAAGGAAGAAAGGGCAAATTCAGGTCCATTGTCTAACCTAAACACTTTGATAGGAACATTAAATTGTGTTAAAATAATGTGAAAGAAGGATGGAATCAAGGTTGAAGCATTAGACTTGTGCTTCAACAAATATACCCAAGTACACCTGCTATGATCATCAACTAAGGTAAGAAAATACTTTGATCCATTCAAGGAAGGAGTGGAATATGGTCCCCAAATGTCAACATGAACCAAATCAAAGCAAGATAAAGAAATGCTAGAAGAATGAGTAAAAGACAATCTGTGCTGTTTAGCTAAAGGACAAATGTGACAATCAAAAGGCTTAGTATTATTGCAAGATTTGATCTCAGGTATAGTATTATTCAACAAAATCAATCTTTGTGAAGATGGATGACCTAATCTATAGTGCCATGACCTAATCTATAGTGCCATAGCCTAAAAGCACTATCAGAAGAATCAAGATTACAAGAAATAACACTTTTGCCATGAAAACTTGATGACAACATTGACAAAGCCTCAAAAACAGAATCTGGTAGAGTGACCTGTGGAGTGCACTGCAATGTGTAAAGGCTTCCTTGCTGGTCAGTTTGCTAATAGAAATAAGGTTGAAAGAGAAACTAGGAATACAAAGAACATTCTCTAAGAGTAAAGAAGCAGAAACTTGAACGGTGCCTATATGAGTCGCCTTGACCATATCACCATTAGGTAATCTAACAGAAATTTGAACTGAAGAAGTAATGGACTTGAAAAAATGAAGAGAATGAACCATGTGGTCAGTAGCTCCACTATCAAGATTATCACCACTGGATAGGAAATATGGACTGGAGGAATTTTCCCAAAGCTGGGCAGTACAAGCAGTTACACTAGATGTACTTTCAGTCATACTTAGTACAATGATGAAGATATAGAGTCCCAAACAAGAATTAGCAAAAGAAAAACCAGAATTGACTTTCCAGAGAATTCTTCAAAGAACAAGCAATGAATGCAGTGATATGATGTACAACCAAATCAAATCAAGATTCAATTTACAATCTTGATGAAATCACAACAGAGAACAGCAAATTAGGAATTGAAACCCTAAGACTGGAAAGAAATCAAATCAAGATTCAATTTACAATCTTGATGAACTCACTGCAAATTGGGAATTGAAACCCTAAGATTGGAAAGAAATCAATTTCCAATTATGAAGAAGAGAATCTAGATTTCAATATGCTAAAGAAATCAAGATCTAGAAGGTGATGAACTTAGTGCAAGAATCAATTAGAAACACAATGAAGAAAATTTCTAATTGATCTGAAAGAAGCACTAAGAAATTGAAAAACGAAATTGAACTAGGAAGAATCAGAGAATACCAAACTTGAATGATTCTCTGAGCTAGTTCAGCTTTGATACCATGTTGAAATCAAAATGCAAGCTCGAAGGTTCTGCAATGGAGAAAGTGAAGACATGCAGAGAGAGAGAGAATGAACGTGATAGAGCTTGAGAGAATGATTTCATATCTTATAAATATCTGACTCTGCTTCTTTATATACCAGAAACAGAGCAACCACTTGACCAAGTCAACCAATACAAACATGACAAGTGGCCTAACTAACTAAGTATGCTGTGTAAACTACACCCGTGTAATACACTGCCACTCTATGTTACTGTTGCCTAACACTGCTATATACAAACTACAATACAAAACTACTAAACTAATATCTACAAGATATTCTATGCTGTGACAAATATCTACAAGACTCAAATATCTACAAGATATTTAACATTTAGCATTATATAAACATCAGCAGCTTTGGCAAAATTGAAATAAATCACTGTTACCTGGAAGATAACAAGAGTGTTGATGCAATGGCTAGATGTGGCTGCATTTGGATTCATTTGTTGTGTATTCCAACCCTACCGACGATGTATTTACCAATCAGGGAAGCCTGCAACTAAGGCCCAAGTCCAATTCACTTTGTAGGCATAGTTTCACTCAAGAGCCCAATTCTTATAGATCCAAGTCCCCCACCGCAAATCAAGGCTGCTTAATCAATCACGTAACTCATTTATTTCCACACTAAGGTCCATTAATTAGCATTATTGGCTTCTTACTGAAGACTATTCTGAGTTTCTGACCAAGAAAATTCTTTAGCTAGTCTCACTCTCAGTCTGAGTTTTCTCGCAGCCATTAGACTTAATGGTAACGGACGAAGCCTCAAAACGGCCAACCCTCATCTTTGCCACTCTATAAAAGGCCTAGAATCATTTTGTGTACCTCAACACCCAAAAGTAATCAAATCTGTGTGAGATAGGCTAACATTATTATTACAATGGCAAGGTTTGCAGTTTCTTCTATCGCTTTCACAGCAGCAGTGCTTGTGTGCATGTTGGTTGTTGCTTCACATGTTGATGCAAGTCTAACATGTGCTGAGGTGACAAACTTGTTGACCCCCTGTATCAGTTATGCCATTTTTGGAGGAACAGTTCCTCCAGCTTGTTGTGAAGGTATTAAAGCACTCAACGCTGCTTCAAATACCACACAAGATCACAGAGCCGCGTGTAGTTGCATCATGGATGGTCTTTCAAAGATCCCAGGAATCAACTATGAACTAGTTGGAACACTTCCTGAGACTTGTGGCACTACTTGTTCCTACAAAATCACACCCACTATTGATTGTTCCAAGTAAATCTCTTAATAATTTTCTATCTAGAACTGGTACATGATTTAACATATACTAATTTTATGAATTTGATAATTTGCAGGGTGGACTAATTCTATTTCTACGTGCTGGAGTATTCTATGAAGATAAAAATAAAGCTTCAAGGAAAGCTTGCTTCCCCGTGTGTTATGGCACAATGTTGAAGTGTTATTATTTAATAAGAAATAGTATCAGTGTATACGGATTATTATGAAATAATCCAACCTATTGAACTTACAGAAATTATTAATAACACTTATTTCTACTTTTGCATTGTTTGTGCTACGTGAGGAGTAAATTTGTTGGAATACAGGATGTCCATGCCAACATGATTGACTCACTCTGGTAATCTTTACTTGCCTTTGAGAGATTTTTCTTTAATATATAACAAATTTAAAAGTTATACGTCTCAAAAGAAATTAAAATGATAGTTTCAATAATAGTAGTACAATTGACGAGCCACTTCCTTTTATTCTTTTCTCTTTTTAATTTTAGAAATTTGTTAAAAATAAAATAAAATCATCCTAAAACACTTGTTATCTAATTTTGACTCAAACCTCAAGGATTATGATTAAGTTACATTCTCTCATTTCTTGAGCACAAAAATGAAAAATTCTTACATATAATAAGAAGCACGAATATCTTCTTTATTAACGGAGATGAATGACTAATTTGTCATTAAAATCATTTACTTCCAATCAAGAGGAAATAAATGATTACGATGATAACTTAGCCATTCATCTCCGTTAATATAAGTAATATTCATGTAGAGAGTTGCTTCAGACTGCTCAAGTTGCTTTCCATACAAAGTCCTATTTGTGTAATTTGCTCCTGGTCCAAAACATTGATACTCTCCAAAGAAGACCGTCCTGTATTTTTATGGAAGTCGGAAAAAATTAAGGATCACATGTTTTCAAGTGCCCCATAAAGAAATAGAGAAACATTATCGATTAAATATTACAAATTTAAAGGTGTATTTTAGTACCACGTTATTCAAAATTTTAAATAACATGACACTATGTACACTACTAAATCTAAAAAACAAAATTTTAATTGTAAAATGCACTCTTCATTTCATTTGAAATAGGGAGAATCTTTTTCCCTCTAAACTGTTTTGCTAAAATATTCATAGCATTTTAATTTAAGTGAAAAATAAGTGCAATTTGGCTATTTCACTAATGTCACTAAAGGTAGAACAATAGTTTTTTTTTTTTTTTTAATTATTATAACTATTTTTTCTTAATTCTTCTAAGACCATAACTTTTACATTAATTTTGAAGTAACAGTTTTTGATTAGTTGCCTATCACTTTCTTATGAATCTACCTTCTTCTTTTTCACGACTCTTATGACTAACATCAAGGTTATGAGAAAAATTACAACAAAAAAATTGCACCCACAAATCGTCTCTTTTTCCTCTTAATTCTTCTCTAAACTAATTATTAATATACGGAGGGTGAACCAACCCACAATTATTGACCAAGAAAAAAAAAATTATAGAATAAAAAAAGTAAAACTATATGATAATTTAAAGACAAGCTTCTATGGGAATCTATATATATATATATATATATATATGGAGAAAAGTAAAAAGGAAAAGGCACAAACTGGTCTCTAGAGGGGTCTTGCCAATCATTCCAGCCAACTGGAGCTACGACATCTGACATATATGTTGTGGAGAAGACAACAGTTGCATAAACTCCCCAAGCTCGCCCAAGCCATACTTTCCCACTTCCACTGATGCTACAATTCACAAACGAAAATCCTGTTTGCTCATTCATCGACTGCCTAGCTTGAGCTGTGATAGAGCCACTGATCTCATCGGAGACTTGTTTTGCTATTGAATTAATGTTGCACCCCTGTCATATTAATTAATATGTCCACAGTATATAAATCATATTGCTTAATGTACAGATTATAGAGTAAAATGGGTATGGGTATAATAAGGAATTATAGAGAAAGAAATAAAGACAATTTCAAAGAAGGAAAATGAAGTCAATGGGAAATATATGTTACGTAGATGGAGTGTTGCTATCAGCAAGTAAACTTCAATGAACATTTTGAAGGTGTTCTTTACCATATAACTAATTTGTCTTTTCATTTTGATCTTTTTTTTGTCCTGCTCTAATGTTGTCATCAAGCGAGGTGGGGAAATGGGCATCTACATTGATTTTGACTTGCCCCAACACAAAGATAAGAATAACATGTTATATATAATTTCTATAAATAAATAAAAAATTATAAATTTAAGAAATAACATAAAATTTGATTAAGGGCACTTGAACTCAAAACAGCCAAACCATATTTTAAACTTAAAATAATTATTAAAAAAAAAACTTATGTCTTATTTTCTCATGGTTTTAACTTTTATTGCCACCATCCCTTCACTAATTTTTTTCTTTGATCTCTTGACTCCTTTTTTTTTTGGGGGGGGGGTTTAAAGTTTGTGTTTTAGTGATAAAGTCAAATTTTAAATAATTAAAATAATTAGGAATGTAGTAACAATAAATACTATGTTTCAACATTTAGATATTATATAGATATATAAATAGAGAAAGAAAATTGAATTCTAGTATATTATTATTCTTTAACACTTTTACATTAATTTATTTTCTCAATTTATTTTTATTAATCAAATTATATATTTAAACTTTATATACTTAACTTAGATTAGTCTCTTGCATTGATTATTTAATTATTATTTTTTTGTGTCAATAGTTCATAGGGAGGAGCCATTAGACCCTCTGTGTGTGAGCGGCTTTAATATTCTTGCATCCCTAACCGAAATCCTAATTCCTAACTGCATCATTGGTTGTCTATTGTCGTGTTAATCAAGTAGAAATTGTGGCAAATACATTAGTACCACCTTAATTAAAAGTGCCTACATGATTTTTACCTCCACAACAGCGTCCTTTTATGATTAAAATTTTTTATTTAAATAAAAGTGTTTTGATATTTTGATAGTGGATAGCAAAAGAGAAGAAAGCATTTCTAGGAAAATATATTGATTAATACAAGAATGATCTAAATGTTGAATGCCTTACAGCAGAAGGAAAACTAATTAAAAAAAAAATTGTTCTTGATGAAAAGAGTTGCATGTCTACCTCATAGAGAGATCTACCATTTCCAAAAATGAAATCGATGGACCCTTGGATGAAACATTCTCTGAAATAATGCCTCCCACTTTCATCATAAAGGGTGTCTTGGGCTCCATAAAATCCACATCCATAAAATGCAGCCATATCGCCTGCAATTCTAAGTGCCACGGCCTGCGCTCCAACCATTCCAGGGAATGGAGGAGGAGCTGTGTTCTTTTGAAAGAAAAAAAAAATCAAAATATCACCAAAAAGGAAATGGTCCCAAAAGAAAACCCCAAAGGGAATTTTGGATATAAAGAAATTGAATACTTTATTACAATAGTCAATTTAAACAATGGAAGCACCTGTATGGATACAGTACAACGACACAGTAATATTTGAAAATAGGACACGGATACAATGGAAATACGTATATTAATTAATTATTTTTTTGGGTTAAAATGCAAAACTGACCATCTAAGTTTCTTCAGATTTCATTTCAGTCTTTTAACTTTCAAATTTATTCAATTAAGGTTTTTCTATCAACTTTTGTTATATGTTGTGGTTAATTTTTCAATTTTTAAAATTTTTCTTCACATTTTTTTTTTAATTAAAAAAATTCAACTAATGATTGAAAAATATTTTCTAGATTTTTTTTTCAAAATTTTTTAATAAAAGTTGACAAAAATGTCTTAATTGAATAAATTTGAAATTTAGAAAACTAAAATGAACGAAAGCAAAATTAAAGGTCTGAAATGAAATCTGAAAAAATTTAGAGGATCAGTTTCGCATTTTAGCCTTATATTTTTATATATGGTTAAACATTTATTTTTCATTTAATATTAAACATATATCAATTTAAGAGAAATAATGAATGTTTTATTTCTATATATGATTAATCATTTATAGTAATAATGGATAAAGAAATTCATTACTATTAAAGGATGTTCAAAAATTATAAGAGTAATGCTACAGACACAAACTAATTTACAATATTTTTACAAACTGCTAATGTGGATTTAGTAATTTTCAAATAATTATTGGTAAACATAAATGTGATGTTAGTAGTGGATCCATATTAGAACTAATGAGAATTTGCCACATAAATAATTTGTAAAAATATTGTAAAATAGCTTGTGTCTATAGCATTACTCAAATTAGAATACAAATCAAGAATAAAGATATTTATTTTTAGATTAAGTTAGAGTAGAATTTTTATCTTGCATATAAAAAAAAAAAGATATTTATTAATTTTCAAAAGCAATATTATAATTCAGAGAATGAATTTTCTCTTTGTTTTGTGAAGGGTATTCCATTCCTCTTGTTCTTGTGTCTTGACTATGTCCAACGTTTTTTTTTTTTTTAATTTTTAAAAAAGGACACAATTGGAACACGCATACAAAAATGTCCGAGGAGTGTCAAGTATCCAACGCATGTCCGACACGAGTATGACACTCCAAATAAAATATCCGTGATTCCTAATTAAATTCACAAAGAAAGCAATCAATTTAATAAGTTTCGTGTGTTTCCATGACTCTTTATGTGTATCAATATTCAATACGTATATATATAATTATATACTGTCTCCTTTTTGGTCAGCATAGCGCAAACTACATCAGTTACCTCAAAGCTGATGTTGTAAGCAGTGAAGTTGGCAGCAAAAATGGCAACTGAAGAACTGTATGAAGTCCCTCCAGTAGAATTTGCAGTGTCATTCCATGCTATAGCTGTGTTAAGATATCCCTGACCTTGAAATATCAAATTTGTCTTCTTGGTGTTTACTACCACTTTTTCCCTGCCAACACATGGTAATCCATTTTATTGTATGCTAATGTTTGATGCATGAATTTTATATTTAGTGTTATCCGATACATATTGCAACTTCATCTAGGGAGTCTACTTTCTCTTTGATAATACTACGCAGCTGTATTTATAATTGCATATGCTTGTAAATAACTCGCTTTTATAACGATTATGATAAATCAAAAAAAAAAAAAAAAAATCAAGGCCTGAAAACTTTGTATGAGAGAATGACCTGTATGTACCAGAATCAATGACGATGAGGGTACTAGAGCGGCTACTGTCAGGAACAGCATTTACTGCCTCCTGGACACTGCTAAAATCTGCGCGTCCGTTCAAGTCAACTGTCAAAACGAGGGCCACATTGTAGATGGAGATGAGCCTAGACTTCCATTTTCTGCTGTCGCATTTCCTTTCCGGCTTCCTTCGATGATGGTCTCCAGACACTATGAGTATTAGGCGGGACAGAAAATCATCGACGCCACTTTGCTGAACAACCTTCTTGAAAATAGCACGGCTGAAACTGTTTTGAGAAATAATGGCAGTACTAAAAGTAGAGGAAGGAAGGATTGTATACAGAGCGATTATGACGGAGAGGAGTGCAATGGAAAAGCCAGAGAGCCAGATGATTATTTTGATTCTCATGGTTAAGGCTTTGGCGTCAGTTAATCTAGTATATGTCATTTTGAGTTAAAAAAGACGTAGGAGTAAAGTATAGTCTTTATCATGTAAGAAAGTTGAGGTCATTGATGCGTAATTGGCTTGCGAGGTACGAAAGCATGGACTTATGTGTGATGTTGGTGGTGAGAGGATGATGAAAAGGCTTGCCTTAATAAGTAATACGGAAAGTAAGAGAGAAAAAAGAGAATTGGCTGCAATGGAGATTGGAAAATATACACGCCAAGCCAGGGAATAATATTGTGCCATTGATGAAATCACCAAAAGCACTAGGGTTGTGCGTGCACGTGTCTAACTCGTGACTGTGTCTCTTTGACTGCTCTCGAATAATGATTTTAGGGGACTTTGGCTTAGCTTCACTAAACTCAATTTAGTCAAGCCTCAAACTTCAAATTGGAATGGGCTATAAATCCTCATTCTATCTTTTCTAACTATGATCATTATTGCAAGGCAAATAAGGATTGCTTTATCCTTTTTAGCTACAAAGAACAATTCGAAGAAAGCTTATGCTGTTGATTTTTTGATATATAGGGACACCCTCCATAATTGGAGTACCTGCTTTTGGTTAAAAGAAGCCTTAGCCCATATTATTATCCAAAAAAAAAATAAGCCTTAGCCCGCAAGCGAATCCAAATGAAGAAACACCATCGTAAGTATCGCAAGGCCACATGAGGCTTGCCCTCTCAAGAGTTCGCATATTAATTTAGTTCTTTTGAATGGATGAGAGCAATCCACCAAACATACCGCTAGTCATCGTGTTCAGCATCCAATATATATGATCTCACCAATAAACTACTAAGTACTAACCCATGACACATCTAAATTTTATTTATACCATGATCAATGTCTACGTAGTTGTGATCATCAAACAAAAAGAAAGTACATTATTTATTCAACAATGAACAGTAGTCTGCAATCAAAATTTCAGTGACTACAACGTAAAACCCTAAGGCCATTTTAAATTGACCATTGAATTCTTCAGCGTTACTAGTACTGTCATACATGCATCCATATATATATATATATATATAGTTGGACTTTGTCATGATGGGAAATTTTTTTTTTATTCTTTTCTTGTGTTTTCTTGCAAAAACTCTAATTCCACCAGGATATACACTTCAATTAAAAATCTTTGATCCAGACCAAAAGATGAATTCTAAAAGTAACTTCAATTAGCAAAAGTACAAGACATTTACAAAAACTAACACAAACAAGAGAGTAACTACTCTGCATCTTCACTTTCATAATCAGGCTTGATGACTCGACATTGCGGAACCATTTTCTGAAGCATGGATGTCCCTTTGAACGTCACCATCTGACAGCAACTTCTTCGGTATTTGGTAAGCTGCAACATGGTATACAGAAATGTGAGATGATGAAAGTTCGAAAGCAAGCTAAAATACAGAGTGCAAATACATGATAAAATACCTGCTCAGTTTTCATCTTTTCAAAACCAAATTTGTCCGTCCATATGGATTCTGCTTCTTCAGCAGCAGGGAGGACAAGGCTCTTCACATTCAAGAAAGCCAGCAGCCTCTCAATGCAGGAAAACAACATTTGGAAGTAGCCCTATAAAGGCAGAGTTCCATAATGTAAAAACTGAGCTTGCACAAAAATTGCAGTAGATGACAACTAACAAAACTGTCTGAGAAAATTGAATGTCGACAAGCATATTAATTAATTACAGACCCCAAATAGAGCACTAAGAAACATGGTACCATACAACAAGTGCCAAAAATAGTTCACCATGAATATGGTGCTGCTCTTTATGAATGATACCATAACCCTGCTTTTCATAGCTCAATACTCCAAAGGCATCTTTTTCTTTTATATATATATATATATATATATATAAGAAAATTGCAGATGGGGATGTTTGGTTTATGCTTTTGGAAATTGTTTTCAAAAACTAAAATAAGATTGTGCTTTCTGAATCATTTCTCAAAGACGTTTTCTAGTGTAACTCAGCTGCAAGACCCATCAGCTGTTAGGGCCATTGTAGACCAAGGTGCCAAGCCAAGTTTTAACAGAGCCTTAGCGGCTGATGATGTGTCTTTTGGTACCATATAATGTCCTTTTCAAGACAAAAAGGGATGGGGGGTGGGGGGGGGGGGGGGGGGGGGGGTGTTCCACATGTGGGTAATCCAGAAAAAAGTTGCGTAAACATGTAACTAATAGCAATATGGTGCTGACAGGATAAAGAAAGATTATAAAACTAATGTAGTATTATATTACTAGACAAGCAGGGCACATTGGCTTCTAACCTTTCCATGGTGACTGTTACTGAAAAAACACAACAACAAAAACAAAACTTACGAATAATTGCAATTATAATTTATCCCAACTGTGACATTCACAGCGTGATAACAGAATTTAGCATTTGTATGGCAAATAGGATCAATAAGATAGCTAACTTTGCAGCTAATGTTCTAGGCCTATTGGCTAGCAAGGCCATTGTAGACCAAGGTACCAAGCCTACTTTCTGATGCTAGTAATGTTTCTTTTGGTACTATATAATGTCCTTTTCAAGACAAAAAAGAAAAGAAAAAGAAAGAGTGAGTCCCATGTGTAATTCAGGGAAAGAGTTGTGTAAATATGCAAATAATTGAAGATGGATTATGAAACCAGCGTAGTGTTAGATCACTAGCCAAGCAGGGCAAATGAGCTTCTCACCTTTCCATGGTGACCATTACTTGTTGCAACTAAAGGGAGTTCTGCAACTTCTCGGCCAAAAACACGAACAAGTCCAGCTGATACAACGGAGGAGCTGCAATGTTAGCAAAAGAGACTATTATCAATATCTTAAAGTGAAACAACAAAAAAGTAGACCTTAGGCATAGAAAACTAGTTCTTACTTGATCATCAATATTGCACAGTACATTCCCCCAAATTCTTGGGACCTAATGTTCCTTCTGTGAGGGAGAGAGACCATGGAAACAAAGATGGTTAACCATTGACTTTAAAAAACACCATTAATAATAGAAAAGGAAAATAAATAAATAAATTTTGCTCACCCATAAACCATGGCTGGAATAAGGTCACGTCCGCTAACTGAGTCAATAATAGGTGCAAAGCAATTCTGAAATATAAATGAGAATTCTCAATCAAATACTACTCTGCTTGCAGCTCATTTTACGTGTACAAAAAAAATGATTCACTAGTTTCCCTCAAACAGAATGGCCGCATTACATATATAATCTCAATAAGCATGAAGCTTAGAGCCATATTTTGAAGGCTAAAAGTACTGAAAATATTCAGTATAAATCTCTAGAGGCCCAGCAAGAGATTGAAAAATTCAGAATTATAGTGGCAAATCACTAGTTCCTAGCGGTTGAAAAGTAGACACTAGCATATGGAACACAGAACAAAGTTCAGTTTGAGCACTGCTGCATAAGCCGATATAAATTTAAAATTAAATCTGAATCAAAAAGCAGAGCCACTAGCACTGAGTGGTAGCAAACATGTTAGATTATCACAAGTTGAAAAGGTGGTCAAAACTTGCCAGATCCTGTCAAAGCATACAGTATTTTATCCAGCGCCAAAATGGATACTTCTAAGCCAGTATTCTGCCTTTTTCAGCTACAGAACTAAATCGTGTGCAACCATTTATCAAAATATAGAATTTCATGTATTGCTACTCTTGGGCAAGAATCAATTCACTCCATTTTTTTTTTAATTATAAATAATGGTATTTTATTAAGAAAGTTACTTCATGTTCACGATGATGAACATAAAGTAACCTAAGAGAATTACTCAATTCACTCCAATTGTTAGCCAGCATATTTATTTATTCGTGATAGTTAAAATGCACAACTCAACCAACTGCACTGGATTTTATCTATTGTTAGCCACCATATTTATTTATTTATGATAGTTAAATGTACAACTCAAGCAACTGCAAAAGATTGTTCGTCTCTCCTATATTGTTCTAAGAACGCATAAAATATTCCGTAGCACCATTCATTTCCCTCCTTATCAAAGGTGCTTAAAGAAGGCAAAGATGTTAAACTATTAGTTAGGGGCATAAAGGTTTCTCAAGGAGTCATTGTGTTTCCTAAAAGATTATATACATAGTATTTCTAGTAAATAGGTTTTTAGCTAATTATTTGAATACATTGAGGAGTAGCATTAAATACATCTTAATTATACAATTCCTTCTGTTTTTAAGGTGCAAACATCTTAAAATAATATTTTAATTTAAATCAAATTATAAAAAAATCCACTCATGAAAGAACTATTCCTAAAAACAAGGAATCATACAAGTTTAGATGTATCCAAAGATACTGCATAATGTATCCAACTAATTAATTACCATTTTAGATCAAAAACTTAAGGACAAAATCAACTACTACTAGGATTGTTGTAATAAAATAATATAATAGACTTCAAGAAATGAGGTATCTACATAAAGCAAGTGCAGAACTCACATGGAAGATGGCGACAGCCTCCGAAAGATAAAACCTAGTTTCAGGAGAGGTAATTTTACCGCTAAGAAGCCTCCATCTAACATCAATATTATTAAAAGATTGTAAGCCTCTCTCCTCTTCTTTCCTCTTGATAACATCCAAAAGAGAGTCTGGGAGCTTTTCAGCTCCTTTTACTAGCAACTTCTGCAAAGTAGAATTTATCCTGGTGCAATCCATGCTACAGAACCACTCCCCTTTTGGCAATTCCTGTTGTACAAGTGCATCAACATTTTGATCCAGAAACAGAGATGCATGTCCACTGGACAGGAGAAAGGCATTGTTCATACAAAGTAATCCAAATAAAAAACAAAATAGAAACCGTTTATGTGCAGACCTTCAGAAATGCCATTTTATGCTCCCTCAAACAGCCAACATGAAATTCCATCTCACACTGGCACAATAAGTATAGCCAAGGAGTGAAAAAAGACAAAAGTAACAGTTAGTTATTTAGGTTGCATAAATGACATCCATTTTCTTCTCATGTGCGAGCTCAAATCTGACAGATGAAATGAAATGGGGAGATTACCTGATCACAAAGTAAAATTGTCCTTGGACCAAAACCTGATTTGCTAAAATCATAACCTCTGCAAGTGCAAGGTTAAAAGTGTCAAGCTATGGTATATACAAAAATATATGAATCAATGAAGGTAACATCACGGTAAAATGTATCATATTGCTTGTTACAAACAACATAATGATGCTCGTGACAAAGGCACCAACAGATTTTTTACCAAAACAAAGAATGATTACTACCTGCATAACACACATCCACTAAGTTCAGCGTCTATGTTTCTGACAATACGGATACATCTATTAGATATTTGTTCTATAGGATCAATACCAGAAACCCTTCCAGCTGCAAGAGCATTTTCATTATACTCCACAAACTTCTCTCTTTGGAACATATTCTGGCAATATGTACAGTACCAATCACCATGAGGAATAGTTGTTAAAGATGCGCATTCTGCACAAGCCAATAAGTTTGCACATCATAATCTACCAAAGCAGACCACCATCAAGAAAGGCAACTAATATTACCCGCCCAAATGATGTGACAGAGTACATTAAAAGTAGATATATAATATGAAATTTGAGCATCCCTGTTTTTTTTTTTTTTAAATGTATAAAGCAAGCAAATTCTTTTAGAAGACAAGAAGGTGAAACCCTAAGTGAGAGGAAAGAGAAAAAGAATTAGCAATCACAGATAAACATCATAAGATCTCATAAAAAAAAAAAAATCATAAGAACTAAGAAGCCCATAAATACCTAGAGACAGGAGAAGACAACCAAATAAAAAATGTAATGCATACAGAACAATGCATATTAGGATAAAAAAATTGAAAATACAGAACAGAGAGTCTACCTCTGACTAGAATTGGTACAACTTTTCAAGATTCCCATATAGACATGATAGGGAATAGAGAACTCACTTGCTATAGGTCCATACTAATAATAACATTGAAGAGTAAAACATTTAAACCTAAAATCATGAGTATGATGTTGGAATTTTTCTTTTAGACACCCAGCTGAACCCAGGATCTCACATGTCAAATGTAACATGGAAAGGCACCAGTCATGTTAGAGCAAAAGTCTGATTTTCCTCCCCCTTTCCGATCAGCAAGAGCCAAAGAAGCTCATATAAGTTGGCAACCAAATACTTACTCAATATATTAATAATTATTTATTATAAGTTATATCAATCATAATTTATATGTCACCTTTATGGAAGGCCCTTGGGCATCCATCACAAAGCAAAAGATTCCCACCATCTAAACAAATGATGCATAGGTTATCATTATCCTTGGCAGAATACTTGCGGCCTTTTGAGAGTGATATCGCCAGTTCATGAAGAGACACCCCATTGGATGTGTAAATGTAAGCATAACTGCCAATGAACACACACACCATCACAGAATATAAAAGAACGGGATGATTCAAGAACCACAAATATCTCACATAACTTACGGTTTCCTTCGAGAGGCCCAGCCAGCATGAGATTCGAATTGAGAGGGGCTGACCTGCATGTTAAATGTAAACAATGTGAACACATGCTATAATGTATTAAAGAATATTCTGGTACTTCGAAGTTGAAGAAATATAAAAAGTACCTCACAATTGCAACAACAACAAAGTATACCAGAGCCCCTTTTATAACCCACAAGCAATTTCTGCCCAGAAGAAGGAGATACATTACGCATCAATAGGAAACAAAAATATGCAAGAATTTGAGAGCTTTATCTCATCAACCTGTCCACGTGCATAATATGCCACTTCAGATCCATCAGGCAATCCACCTTCCTCAAAAACCAGCTTATGCAACCGTATATCTCTTGAGGAAAAAGGCATCAAACAAACAAAAGAAATTATCTACTTGCTAAAAAAGGAAACTCAGGCCACATATATGCTACAAAGCAAAAATAAAAAACATATAAAAGATACCAACTTTGTTGTTATTTTCCATTGAGCCTTAGTTTGTGAAGGGAAAGACATAGAACCAATTTTGGAGGCCCTTGATATCAAAACTGCTTTTGATGATCTGCAAATAACACCAAGCATATAAAGGAATTGAAAGATGATCTACATAACACAATACCAGCCACTAACTATAAATTATAATATAATAGAGAGAGGAATAATTGGACTCTTGAAGGAGTTGGTGACGCAGGACAAAACCCAAACTTTATGCTACACAAAAATTAAAGAACACAAATAAAAAAATCACTTAAGAGCCAACACCTAGGATTGCTTGAAGGCAGCACCAAGTAGGATAGAAAACCTAGGAGTCAGCACCTAGGGTTGGCTGGAGTCAACACCAAACTGTTGGAAAAATTCCAAGAGAATTATTTTTAATAAAGCAAACTGTAATTTGTCTCCACAGCAATACAATAATGTGCTTATTGATGCAAACACTTAAGATTAATTTGTTACTACGTAAATTCGCCTATTCAAGACTTATCTTATGGGCCCACTATGAAGTCCAATTAAAGTGAAAATTGCATAGTTTTAGAGGTTTAATTGTGTGCGTTTTAGAGTTAAAACAGATTTTTATTTGCATTTTTATTTTATTAATTATGGTCCATGCTGTATTCAGGGGGAGAATCTATTATTTCTGCAATTCCTGAGAATTAAGGGTATTTTGGTAATTTAGTCAAGTATATAATTTTCTACGAGGTCCTACGTATATTAGGTTTTTCTTTAGTCCAAGTTAGTATTTTATTAGATTTTTAATTTACTAGTCAAACTAAAAGTTCTAATACTACTAGTACAAGAAAGAGTATTTATATATATATTTACGCATGATGTACTCAAAGATGGAGTTGATTAATAAAAATATTAAGTGTTTTTAGCATTGAGGCATGTTGGCCTAATGTGTTTTTTTATCCTTTTCTCCTCTCTCCTCTCCTTCCCTTTCTTGTGATATATATATATATATATATATTGATAAGTAAGAAAGAATTATATTCAAAAAGCTACTTTATGCAAAAAGGGCATAAGGCAGACCAAAGATTACAAAAAGAGGGAAATAAAAAAAAACAAAGAGGAAATTAATTACAAAGGAGGGAGCTAAGGAACAAAGGGAGAGAATTAGATGCAAGTCCCCAAGCCCAAGACCAATAAAAAAGAGAACCACAAAAAGAAGCAAACAACTGGTCCGAAACTTTCCATGTCTTCAAAAGTCCACCAATTACGCTCCCTCCAAATACACCAAATTAAACACAATAGAACGACATTCCAAATGATAGATAAGTGCTTTCCCAACCAATTCCACAACCAAAAAGAGTGTCTATAACTAATCTTAGTAAAACCCATGAAATCCCAAAAGATCTAAAAACCAAACTCCACAACCGATGAGCCTTTTCACAATGAAGTAACAAATGATCCACTGTCTCCCCACTACAACGACACATAATGCACCAGTCAACAAAATCAAAACCTCTACCCGGCAAATTGTCGCTTGTAAGAATCTTATCCCAAACTGCAATCCAAATAAAGAAAAAAACACGCCAAAGAGCCTTAACCTTCCAAATGCCTTTCCAAGGAAAGACAATGAATCTTATCCCTTTCTTGTGATATTGTTCACAGCTACGGTTCATCCAGCCCGTGAAAACCATAAAAGCCTCTCTTTTCATTCTTCCTTACAAGCCCAAATCAAGCTCTTTCTTTTACCCATCAAAACCCCAAAACCCCCACATACTTTCTTCTACCAGCTAGCCATCAAATAACTCATCAAACCATCTTTTAATTCCTATCACAATTCTAAACCCCAGATCTACGAGTTCACCTAACCTTAAACCCACCATAAACACATAGGGACTAGAATTAAACCCTAATTCTAGTTGACGGAGGAAAACCTAACTCTATTTGACTTATGAAATCCCTATTATTAAATAAAAAAAATACCCTTGAATCTTGGAAGTTAAAATTTTAAATAAAATAGTAATAGCCTAATTAACTACTAAGGCCTAAAATAAAATACAATTAACCAATAAAAATAAATTTGACTTTCAATATTAAATAAAACTGGCCCCTTCACATGACCTAGAAAGAAAAAGAAGTCTGTAAGTTAAAAAATAAATATTCTTCGCACTTTCCGCATCAGTTGTGCTATTAGTGATTTCACTTAAATCTTTATTTTTGAGGTGAAAGGGTTATGCAGCATACATTTATAGAATCAGTTGATCTTTTCAATTTCAAATTATAAGTCTTTAGGAGTTGATCTAGTTTTCTTCATGTGTTTTTATTTTATTTTTTTATTTTGTTAAGCAATAAATATTATTTATTCAAAAAAGAAGATTAGTTCATGTTCACAAAGTACCTAAATAAATTACAAGGAATCATATCAGGAAATTAAGGGAAACCTGGAACTCCAAAATGGAATTACAGTGAGTAAATCCCCAAGCCCGAGACCAATCAAACAAGGTACAAAACAGCAAGGACATCAATTGATGTACTTGAGTAATTTCCTCTTCTTAAAAAAATGATGTACTTATCAAAAAAGATAATTTAAAATAGGATACCAACTTTGCTGTTATTTTCCAGGGTCTTTTATCTTTTGACGAAATACATGCAGAAGCACTTTTGGACAACTTTGAGTTGTAAACTCGTTTTGGTGGCCTGAAATTCAAAGTTAGAAATTAGAAGTATGTTAATATAAATAAATAAATATTAAAAAGTGAAAGTGCGCACACGCATGCGCTTGTATAGGTGGGTGTGTCTGTGAGAGAGAGTAAAAAAGCAAGCAAAAAAGATAGTATACAGATAAGAATATTGTAAACCAACTAAATATAATGAGAAAAACTAATCAGAAATAAGCTATAAAAGCAAAATAAACCAAGGAGACCAAAAAAGATACTAACTTTGTTTTTAACTTCCAATTACTTTTATTTTCAGGGGAAATATAGACTGAAGCCTCCCATTGACTCTGATCTTGTGGAGAAATAGACATTGGAGGAGCTCTGGGGGACTTCGAGATCAATACTGGTGTTGATGACCTGAAATAAGGCATATGAAAATCTTTTTTATTTTTTATAAAGGGCATATGAGAATATATGGTGAAAGCAGCTAAAGATCAGTAATATACACAAGCTAAAATTCCAAAAGAATGATATATCACTTAATTCATATTCTTACATTTTACATATGCTATCGTAAATTGGAAAACTCAGCCATTGTGCTGTTCATGTCACTTGAAGGCATGGCAAGACATTTGAACTTAATCAGAGTAGCTCATTTAGACATGGATTCTTATCAAGAAAGCAATAGAATGTCGGTAGTATGAGAATTTGACTTTTGTTGGTAAAATTCTATTACTGTTCATTGTGTGCAATGTACTGTGAACTCTTTTCCCATCTAAATCCTCTTCACATGTAACCGCTATATTTGATAAGCAGATAAAATAATAATAACAGACCAGTATATGGAAAATCTAGGGACCATTGCACATCCTATTATACTCCTTTGGAATTGACACCTAAACATCACAATTTTGAACCCAAATGCTAATTCAGAGAAAACAAAATGATTGCATAGCATAGCTAGCCAAACTACAACCAACAAAAAAAAAAAAATCACCTCCACAAAAAAAGTGACACAAAGCACAAAGTAACTTGTCAAGAGACAGTACCTGACTTTTTTACCATCTGCATGAGTTGGAATACCATGAGATTTATTTAAATCCACACATGAATTGCATAGAGGCCCTACTTGCCCCACAAAAGACCTAGGAAAGCACCCTGGAATGTTGAAAAAAAAAATTGTCAAATTTATAGCATTAGGAATACAAACAAGGTTGTCAAATTTGTATTAGGCATGTGCTCTGAACTTGCCTGCTACAAGAATTGTAATAATAAAAAATAATAAGGGGGAAAGCCCACCTTTGCACCTTCTACAGATAAATGATTTCTCTTCAGGCGGAGAACCAACAATGCTCCGGATTGTTGCCTCCAAAGTATGCAGAGGAGAGGCCCTGCATGCCTTCAACAGGTCAAGCAGGCTCTTTCCATTTTCTAGACAAATATATTGTGCTGCCCGTTTGTATGTTTTACAAGCATGAATCTCAAATTTGGAAGGCGGAATAATCTACAACAACATATCCATCATTTGCACAATTACTTAGCATGCTTAAATTAAAGTATAAAGCAACAACCAATACTCACTCTGCATCCATTGCATGATGTACAAGAGCACAAAATTCCACCCCCCATAATTGTGCCACGCAAACCAGGCCCCTGAAACTGATATACCACCAATTTCAACCTTAAGCCACACATTACACTTTATATTCAATACTTACAACAAAAATATCAACTTTAACATAAGAATTGGGTATCAGAATAACCTTATTGCAACCCATGTACACCACCGTTACCCCGTCAAGCAAACCCGTCTCAAATAGCTCAGTGACAGTCATCAGCTTCTTATTCATCGCAATCTTCTTCGACATTTTCAATTCCAACTTATTCTTCTGCGTCTTCAACCCACTTAATCCACCGGTTGCCTCTCCATCTAAATTTATTCCATTCTGAGCAGCCTCTGGTGATTTTACTACACTCTCTGGTGGCGGCTCGACCTTCGGTCTAACCGAATACCGTGAATACCGCCTAATTTCCTTCTTGGGAAAATCACTCTTTCCCTCACTACTCTCAGCTACCATAAAAATGCCCCCCTCCCCGCCTCTTCCCTTAGCTGGAAATCGTTCCAACTCACTCTCTTGCACATCTTTACAAATATTAATTCCCAAATTACAATTGGATCCATTCCCAGCTACAATTTGAACCTCTTTATCCTTACGACGCGAATAAACAGAAGCAATTACATTATTTTCAAGCTCATCCGAGCCCTTGAGCCGCTTATTTCGGTCATTATCAGAAATTTCATAACTTTCATAAGGGAAATTAAACCGAGACTTTCTTACACGGGTATAAACAATAAAACCATTCACCACAGAACCTTTGGATAATAACCTACGATTAAAATTATTCTCAGAAACTTCAATAGAAGAAGAACTCGCCTGAGTCTCGGTCCCAATCCAAGTCCCATTACCGAGTGAAGAAGAATTTCCCAGCTCTGGCTTAACCTCCTCCTCCAACTCTCGCTTCATAGCTCTCGCAAATTCAGCCCCCAAAATCTGCAAAAACAAAAAAACGAAATCCAAAAACAAAATGATCGAACTGCACCACAGCAACAACAACAACAACAACAAAAAACCCTAATTTCTAGGGTTTAGGAGGGAATTGAGGAAAGAGAAATGTACCAGATAAAATTAGAGGAAAAACATGAGGAATTGGTTCGGATTGGGGATCGGAATTAGGGTTTTGGAGGCGGAATTGAAGAGAGAGAGGGGTTCAGGGTTTCGTTGTAATTGGAAAATTAACTGAACAACTCAGAGAAACAGACAGAGACTGGAGAGACAGAGAGAGAGAGAGTAACAGATTAAACAGGCCGACAGGAACAAGCAAATGGCAAGATCAGCTTAAAGCCCAAAAAGGTAAAACAACTTCTTTATTTTGTTTGCCCTTTGAAGTTTGAACATTGTTTTTTTTTTTTTTTTATATCCTGAACTTTGGTCTAATGTCAACTAAGTCCAAATTATTTTAAAATTGACCAATTTGAGACAATTTAATCTCCAACACCGTTAACTTCCGTATTTTTTATTCCTTTCTCAAACCTGTTTCTCTCTCTACCCGCTCTCTTTCCCTCCCATCCCTCTGTCCCTCTCTCTCTCTCTCTCCAAATCCCAAATGAGCAGCAGATCCACACCTACACCCTCAAAACTCAGAGCCCAATTCAGACGCAGTATATATATCAAAATACCATCGAATTCCTCAAAATCTAAACTTAAAGCAAAACAAAAGATCAGAACTACAAACACCATCGCTCTTTCACTCCACTCTCAGTCACAGCAGATCGATCTATGCGCGGAGGGAGGGACACGTGCCACTTGGTCGTAGCCGCTGCAGCCTTTGTTGTGGCCGGTGGTGGTGGTGGCGGGTTTAGATATGGGGTGAATTTGTAGTGGTTTGCTATAGATTTTTTGGATTTGGGTTTTGTTGCTGTGGGTTTGGCTGGATTTTATGGCCGGTGGTGGTGGCGGCAGATCTGAGGTTAGAGGGGGAGAGGGACGAATGAAGAGTGAAGGGTAACAGAGAGGGATGAAACATCATCTGGTTCTGGGAATTTTCAGTGACTGCAAGTTCTGACTGGGAGATTTTCCTCATTAATAGAACTAGAAATAGATGTGGAGACTGAAAATAATTTTTTTGACTTCCCGTAACAATTGTTTTGGGATTTGTACGTATATATAAATGTTCTGTACAGATTAAATATATTTATTTGAATTTCACATTGCAAATTTTAGCAACCTTATCAGATAATGGTTGGCTCTGGATTGTGGTTATCTTCAAAGGATGTTTGAACTAGCTGGGATTGTCTTGTGCTTCAATATTCACGCTAGAATCAGATGAGGATAAGGTTGGTTTGATACTCACAATATTCTGCCATTGGTAAGCTTTGGTTGTGCCTCTAGGAAGATGAGAATGATTTTTGCTTGCCTTCAAGATGGAGAAGGAGAGAGTTACAGTGAAGGGAGAGAAACTAACGGAGGATTTAACCGTGTTTGGAATTATACTGTATCTTGGGATTTGGGAACCAAATTGATTAATTTTGAAATTAAACCTCAAAATATATTAATAAAATTTACCCTAAAATTAATTAATTTTATCAATTTGGTCTTATAAACTTTTTTAATAATAATTTTATTATTATACTTGTTTAAGTCTAATTTGATAAGTTTTAAGGGATCAGTGGGCTGAAAAGTCTTCGGATTCTGTTGATCTTGAAGGCCAAGTCCTGGAAAATCAAATTCAATCAGAGAAAGACCGGTGGAGGCTGGTCTAAGATCCTCCGATGGTAAAGTCAGTAGTTTGAAGTAAAAAAAAGAGACTTCAAAGACTTTACTAATTTTTTTATCTAGAATTCCAAAAGAGAGAAAAAGGTCCCCTTACCTCTGCATAGAAGGGTCTTTATATAGTGTTAGAAATCAGTTATTTCTCCTATCGTCGTAGAGTTTGGAGAATTCAGATGATAACTTCCATAACTGTCATAGGAGTCACCTCATCGGGACCTGTGTTGAGATTCAAACAATATGACTCTTCAACATGACTCTTGGTTGGAAGTGTGTTGAAGTGTAACTCTTGGTGAACCTCGCTCGTCCATCATCAATGAAGGACGAGGTTCACTGCTTGCTCGTCCTTCATTGGACGAGTGAATGGAGGATGAAAGAGGACAGTTAAGGAAGGACGAGTGTACCAACCATTCGTTCTCCGTTTTGTACATTGCTATGGACGGCAATATGGACGATTAATTGACTTGGTGTTTTTCTTGCACAATCATAATTCACATAAAATGTTGTAAATAGATGCTTACTTATTTCTCTCTAAAAAAAATTGCTTACGTTCTTCTAAAAAAAAGGAAAAAAAAAAGTGCTAATTTGATGCTCAATCACAATAAATAAAAAATGTTTTATTGACATAAAATGAACGAGTCAGCAGCTTATTTAAATATATTTATCTATTTTTAAATAGTTGAAGGATCAAATTAGTAATTTAACCAATATATAAATACATCTCTTTTTTTCAATTTGCTTTGTTTTTCTCTTCTTTTCTTATCCCTGGCCACCAAACTTTCTACTAATTCTTATTTTCCACCCAAATCTTTAAAGAACTTATCACTGGCCTATCAAAACTAGGGGTGGCAAAATTGGATATGACTCACAAATCTGACACGACACGACACGACACGAAATTAGTAAATTATGAGTTGAGGTTTAATGGGTTCGTGTCATATTCAGATTGACACGATTGACCCGTTTAATAAATAGATTAGATTAGTGTCCATCATATGGAACTCGTTTAACCTGTCTGGCCAGTTTAATTAAATGACATTTTACCAACATACCCTTCAAACCGTAGGTATATAAATTTATTAATTGTTGTGGTATTTTGTAAGATCAGCTATGTGGGGATTGGGTTTTTGGCTGCCCAAGCCCAATGGACACGGGTCAAAAGTCCAACGCACCCCGCAATGAATTTATAGAGAGTGGGTCGAAGGTCTAGGCGCCGGCCGGCGCTCTGGCGGCGTGAACTCCGGTCTTTTTTACTTAAGCAAATAGACTTAACACGGTTTACAATGGGGATGAGCTCCTCGGCCCATGGCCGAGGAGGCTCTTGCCCTCTTTTCTCTCCTTTTTCTTCGTCTCTTTTTTTGTCCTTTTTTCGTTCTTTTTCCGTCCCCCACGCAGGAGGGATTCCCTTACATTATATACCCCTTGCCCAATCAATCCTAGCCCTACACTTGTTGAGTGATCATGACCTTCGCTCAGGTGCTTGTCCCATCAGCCAACTTCTCAGTCTCTTTGGGAGTTGCGGCGATCGAGGCAACGCTGGCGCAGGGTCTTTTCCTCATTAACGCGGCCAGGGCGATTGTCAGGCACATTTAATGTGGAGGTGACTGCTCGTTACGAGCATGTTCTTCTAACTCTCGGACGTCCGATGATGAAGTCATCCTCGGGCTTGGATGTCTCCTCGGCTCGGGCCTTCGGCCCAGGAATGAAGTGGGCTGGGCCGTGGGATTATTTGGCCCCACAATAGCCCCTCAAAATTTTGCTGTCCGCGTCCTCGGGCGGAGAGGAGGATTTCGATGTCCTCGGGCATGCGTCATGTACCGTTTGAGTTTGGCCCTCTAAGGGTACTGGAGTCTTTTCGCCTGCTTTAAAAGCGTTACTGATGCCTTGAAGGGCGCGACATGTCCTTCATTAAATCCAAACGGCTTTGTGCTCCCCACGTGCAACGGGAGGATGTTAATCCAACGGTGGGGATTCGCCTAACGGTTGGGAGTGGGAAAACCCGCTCTGTTCCTTAATTTTAGGGTATAAATACCCATTTGAAAGCCCGGTTCCTCTGCTTCTTTGCACTCAAGAGTCTACATCTCCAGCATAAAAGGCCTGTCCGAGGAGCTTCTACATCTTTCTGTAAGTCACTCTATCTCCCTTTGAACTTTCTCCTTTTCCATCTTTGCCTCTTTTCCGTTTTCTCCCTCTTAGCTCATTTAGGCTTCATTTGGGATGGGTATTTTTAAGAAGTATGTCTTCACTGAGGAGGCGATGGAGAAATTCATCGCCGACTACAAGATACCGGCCAATGTGGGCTTAAGGTATTGTGCGGAGGGTGAGTGGCGCTTTCGGAGGCAGGAGGGTGAGGTGGTGATTCCCATTGTTGCCTTCGTTGAAGGTGGCATAAGGATACCCATGGGTCCGGTGATGAGGGACTATCTGATGCACTTCCGGCTAGCCCCCACTCAATGTGCCATCAACGTCTTTAGGGTTCTGGGCTGTGTGGATGCCCTAAATGAGAAGATGGGCCTGAGATTGACCCACAATGACGTCAACTGGTGCTATAATCTCCAGTGCCTGAAGGGCGAAACTTATTATCTGAAGACCAGGGATGACAGAGTCCGGTTCATTCAGTGTCTCCCTGAGTCCAGCAAGGGTTTGAACAAAGACTTCCTCATCGTGTCTGGAGAGTGGCATGATGGCCTTCACTGCCCGACGACGGAGGGGACCCCAGGTGGGCAGTGGGAAAATAGAGAGAGAGAGTTCTAGGACTCAGATCAGTTCCATCCTTTCTCTCGTCTCTTTCTCTCGCACTGTTTGGTTTCTAATGTGGATGTGTTTCTTCTTGCAGATCCGCACGCTTTTACGCGCCACTTCAGCCTAATAAACCGGGAAGACTTGCAAAAGGTGCTGAGGGCAGAGGTTTTTGTGAATGACGACGATAATCAGGTTAGGGCCGCTCACGAAATTTTGAAATACGACCCGGCTCACAAGTCATTTGCGGCGCCGAAGCACGTGATCAGAGCAAAGGATCCTCGGCTTCGGAAGATAACTGTGACCGAGGACGGGTTTCGGTTCCCTGAGGTGCCCTCCACATCAGAAGGCGCAATACCTGCAGGTCCCTCCTCCTCCCTTAGAATCTCGGAACCCGCCGAAGTAGGCCCTGAAAGGGAAGTGGAGGTTGCTGATTTTGGCCCTGCCGAGGACGAATTTGACGTGTTTGATCAATCTCACCAGTCCGAGGACCCTCCAGGAGATTTGGGCGACCCTCGTCTGACCGAAGCGGATTTCTCAGCGTCCAAGTCCTCTTCTCGGCAGAAAATGGGCTACAAGAAGAAGCCGCAAGTTAGCTTGGCGGAACTGATCGAAGGCCCGCCGGGGAAATCTAAGTCGGAGCTCCCTCCTCCTCCTCCAAGAACTCGTTCTGCCCAGGGCAAGTCGGCTTCTACCCAATCGGGGCTTCCTCCCTCTCTGCCCAAGGCGAGTCTGCCTCCCAGACGTGAGCCTTCTGATCCCAAGCAGAAGAAGGATAAGGGCAAAAAGCCAGCTGAGGAGAGGTCCGAGTCCCCACGGGAGGAGGGTGATGATCGGCGGCCGTCCAAACAGTTGAAAATAGGCTCCCGAGGCCAGGAAAAACAGGTCGAAGACCTGCCCGAGCCTCAGGCCTGGCTTCCTACCCCCATGCTCCGCGGGGCGCCGCTGAGGGAAGACTCCTCCCTCAGAGATTTCAACGAAGGCGAGGGCACATACGTGGCCGACGCGGTGGAAAGGTGCCTGTTACTCCCAGCCGACATGGCAGACTGGCAACTATGAGGAGCAGGGAAGTCTTCCTCTGCCTCAAGCGGTACTTGGGGATGGTAAGCCCCTCAATACTAGTGACTTTTCCTAGTTGTAGCTCTTCCATTCCACTTCTTGATCTCAGCTGATGGCGCATTTGTTTTGTTGAACAGGCCGTTCAGGCTACTTATAGGTTGGAGGACGTGGCCCACGACCAGGGGAAAGCCATGGGGGTGGAGCGCGAGAAACACCTGGAGGCCATGCAGGTTCTTAAGCGCTCTGAGGCTGATTTATCCAAGGCCCGGGAGGAGCTGAGTGCGATGACCAGTGCCCGGGACGCTGCCCTGTCCGGTCTCACCGGTTTTCAGAAGCAGGCCGAGGATTACTCGAAGTGCCTGGCTGAGGCGGAGGAGCAGCTGAAGACTGCAAAGGGGTTGCTTGCAGATTTGCCTAAGAAGGTGGCTGCCGCCGAATCGGACAAGAAGGCAGCCGAGCGGGCGAGGGACGAGGCCGTGAGGGCCAAGTTTGAGGCTGTCCAGGGCAGGGAGGAAGCCCTGGCCACTGTGAAGGAAGCCGAGGAGGAGGCTTATGCCGCGGGAATGGAAGAGACAGCAGCAACCTTTAGATCTGAGGTCCCCGGGTTGTGCAGGCGCTATTCTGCCGAGGTTTGGAGGGAGGCTCTCAGGCAGGCTGGGATCGAGGCCTCATCCGATTTGTGGAAGGAGGAGAATGTGTACTATCCTCCTGCCATCCGCGAGGCTGCTCCAAGTGGCGCTGAGGCCGAGGAGGCTGCGGAGGAAACCATCCCTACTACGGGTGAGGACACATCAGCTGCTGAGCCCACGGCCGAGTCCGCTCAAGGAAGTGACCCTTCCAAGGTGGCAGAATTGGGTGAGGGCCCCGTTGGGGAGGCGCCCCAGGAGGCTGTGAAGTCTAGCGTTGAAGCTGGGGCTCCTGCTGCTGAGGAGGCAGCTATTCCTGCTTCGCCTTCGCAGGCCGTCCCCTCTGGCCAAAGCTCAGAAAGCCTTGACGCTGCCATGGTCCAGCCCCCGGTTGAGGGAGGAGTATAAATGAGTGGGGCAGGCCCTCCGACCCTGTTGTCCTCCTGGTCCTTTGTATTTTCTTCTTTTTTCTTTTGGCCTTGTGACTGTAATGTGGTACTCATCATGTAATATTTATGAACTTAATGGAATGTGAGTTTTATTCCTTTTTCTGTTTGTTGTGGTTGTTTGCTTACTCGCACGTTATTCGTTCTTTCTTTACTTGTGTAATTTTATCTTTAATTGCACCTCGGCCAGTCGCGGCACCAATTGTTGCAGCGAGGGCATGTATGCTTGAGTGGGCCCATCTCTCCCTAAGGGCCGGGTAGAAAATTCTTTAGGTTGACACTTAGGTTCCCCTTGATGTTGTTGACTTCCCCATAAGCTTGAGTCCGAGGACCGTACAGCGCTTTGGGTTCCGTCTAACACCTGGAATCCCCTGAAGTAGTGAGTTTCCCCATAGGTCTGAGTCCTGGGATCATGCAGTGCTTTTGGTTCTGTCCAACACCTGGAATCCTCTGAAGGGGTTAGTTTCCCCATAGGCCTGAGTCCTGGGACCATGCAGTGCCTTGGTTCTGTCTAACCCTTAGGATCATCTAAGGTGGTTGGTTTCCCCATGAGCCTGAGTCCGAGGACCATGCAGAGCCTTGGTTCTGCCTAACACTTAGGTTCATCCGAAGTATTTAGCTTCCCCGTGAGCCTGAGTCCGAGGACCATGCAAGAACTAGGTACATTTGCTAAGTGGTTAGCTCCCCGTAGGCTTGAGTCCTGGTTAGCTCCCCGTAGGCTTGAGTCCGAGGACCATGCAAGACCTAGGTACATTTGCTAAGTGGTTAGCTCCTCGTAGGCTTGAGTCCTGGTTAGCTCCCTATAGGCTTGAGTCCGAGGACCATGCAAGACCTAGGTACAGTTGCTAAGTGGTTAGCTCCCCGTAGGCTTGAGTCCGAGGACCATGCAAGACCTAGGTACATTTGCTAAATGGTTAGCTCCCCGTAGGCTTGAGTCCGAGGACCATGCAAGACCTAGGTACAGTTGCTAATTGGTTAGCTCCCCGTAGGCTTGAGTCCTGGTTAGCTCCCCGTAGGCTTGAGTCCGAGGACCATGCAAGACCTAGGTACATTTGCTAATTGGTTAGCTCCCCGTAGGCTTGAGTCCGAGGACCATGCAAGACCTAGGTACAGTTGCTAAGTGGTTAGCTCCCCGTAGGCTTGAGTCCGAGGACCATGCAAGACCTAGGTACATTTGCTAAATGGTTAGCTCCCCGTAGGCTTGAGTCCGAGGACCATGTAAGACCTAGGTACAGTTGCTAAGTGGTTAGCTCCCCATAGGCTTGAGTCCTGGTTAGCTCCCCGTAGGCTTGAGTCCGAGGACCATGCAAGACCTAGGTACATTTGCTAATTGGTTAGCTCCCCATAGGCTTGAGTCCGAGGACCATACAAGACCTAGGTACAGTTGCTAAGTGGTTAGCTCCCCGTAGGCTTGAGTCCGAGGACCATGCAAGACCTAGGTACATTTGCTAAATGGTTAGCTCCCCGTAGGCTTGAGTCCGAGGACCATGCAAGACCTAGGTACAGTTGCTAAGTGGTTAGCTCCCCGTAGGCTTGAGTCCTGGTTAGCTCCCCGTAGGCTTGAGTCCGAGGACCATGCAAGACCTAGGTACATTTGCTAATTGGTTAGCTCCCCGTAGGCTTGAGTCCGAGGACCATGCAAGACCTAGGTACAGTTGCTAAGTGGTTAGCTCCCCGTAGGCTTGAGTCTGAGGACCATGCAAGACCTAGGTACATTTGCTAAATGGTTAGCTCCCCGTAGGCTTGAGTCCGAGGACCATGCAAGATCTAGGTACAGTTGCTAATTGGTTAGCTCCCCGTAGGCTTGAGTCCGAGGACCATGCAAGACCTAGGTACAGTTGCTAAGTGGTTAGCTCCCCGTAGGCTTGAGTCCGAGGACCATGCAAGACCTAGGTACAGTTGCTAATTGGTTATGCAGTGCCTTGGTTCTGTCTAACGCTTGGCATCTGGAAATAGGGGTTCGTCCTCGGTTTGCTTTACTGGGGACGATTCCTCCTTCGGAAGGCTCATGATCTTGCACGTGGCATTGATCTCATCTCCATCTCGAGCCCTCATCTCTGTCATTTGCGAAGCGTCCCTTGGCCGTTCGTATTCCGCGCCTGACGCTTTGGTGCGCGAGACGCGCCTTCATTAATGGCCTCGTGAATTGATGGCTTCATTATTATCCAACGCTTCGGTAACCCTCTTTTTGGGCTCTGCGTGAATTAATTCTCACCAACCCTATCCCTCTATATAAGGCCTTCTGGGGGGATGATTTCCTCATACTCCATGAGCTTCCCAACACAAACAGAAAGAACACACCCTTCTAGCTTCCCAAGCCCCTTTAATAACCCCGCCGGAATTGTGACCGGAGTTAGTTGGTATGAGGCGGCTTTGGGCGGGTGTGAGGACATCCGTGCCAAGGGCCGTGGTGGCCGCAGCCCCCACTGGGCTTCCTGTGCGGCAGAGTCTAGGCGTAACCCCGATGGCGCCATGCACGCTGGCCCGGAGGGATGTCGTTGAAGTACCTAACATCTCTCCTCCGAGCGCACCCCCGACGGAGGAGACATGCGAACTCACATCATGGGCGGTGCCCGAGTGTTGCCGTCACCAACGGCCAGCGCTCGTGGGGGTTGGAGAGAATCAAGGGAACATCATGGCGAGGGCGTCCCGGAGCCCCTGTATCTGCTCCTCGCTTTGTTCAAGCTCCGCCGCTCCGAGAAAGGAGTCGTTGATGGCCTTGGAACGAGCTAGCCCCAGCCCCTTTCAGCCCGCTTATTGTCAAGTTCTCCCATTCTCTTGATGCCAATAAGAGCACGGGTTGACACTTCCCTCTAGCTAGTTTTAGGACGGGTCCGCCTGGGCCTCTGATTGTAGGACTAGCTGGTAGGAATAGTTGTAAAACATGCCTGCCTGAGCCTCTGATTGTAATCTGTAATCTTTTTTTTTATGAAATAATATAAAGTCTCTTTTTTTTTTTGTTGAATTTTCTGTCTTGAGCTTTTATCTTTCTGCAACGCTCTTCTTTTTTATAATTTTTTTTTGCATCACCGCCGATCTTCCATGGAATGGTTGTTTAGAACAGTCGCTTGTTGCGCCAACCGGTGCACTAATCCTTCCCACAGACAGCGCCAATTGTGGGGACTGGGTTTTTGGCTGCCCAAGCCCAATGGACACGGGTCAAAAGCCCAACGCACCCCGCAATGAATTTATAGAGAGTGGGTCGAAGGTCTAGGCGCCGGCCGGCGCTCTGGCGGCGTGAACTCCGGTCTCTTTTACTTAAGCAAATAGACTTAACACGGTTTACAATGGGGATGGGCTCCTCGGCCATGGGCCGAGGAGGCTCTTGCCCTCTTTTCTCTCCTTTTTCTTCGTCTCTTTTTTTGTCCTTTTTTCGTTCTTTTTCCGTCCCCCACGCAGGAGGGATTCCCTTACATTATATACCCCTTGCCCAATCAATCCTAGCCCTACACTTGTTGAGTGATCATGACCTTCGCTCAGGTGCTTGTCCCATCAGCCAACTTCTCAGTCTCTTTGGGAGTTGCGGCGATCGAGGCAACGCTGGCGCAGGGTCTTTTTCTCATTAACGCGGCCAGGGTGATTGTCAGGCACATTTAATGTGGAGGTGACTGCTCGTTACGAGCATGTTCTTCTAACTCTCGGACGTCCGATGATGAAGTCATCCTCGGGCTTGGATGTCTCCTCGGCTCGGGCCTTCGGCCCAGGAATGAAGTGGGCTGGGCCGTGGGATTATTTGGCCCCACAGGCTAATTCAAAGGAGTTAATCTGGTCCGAAGTTGTCGGAACGAATCGTTTGCTTTATCGAACAAAGCTTTTTATTTTCTTTGACATATTATGATTAATTATTTATGATATTGAGATATACTTTAATTTTGAATTATTATTTGTAATGCAGTTACTTGTTAGTTCTGAATTTTATATTAAAAATATTTATTTGTTTAGTTTTTCATAATTCATATCAATTTGGTTAATAATAAAATTAGTTTTTTTTTTATTCGTTTTGATAAAATCTAATAAACAAGTCGACACGACTGACCTGTTTAATAAATGGGTTGTGTTAGGGTTGAGAAATCGTGACCCGTTTAATAAATAAGTCGGATTAGGATTGACCCATATAGTCAAATACTCATGAGTCGACACGACATAAACCCAACACGCGAATACGAATTGCTATCCCTAATTAATACCCTCATTTTTATCCTCTACTCAATAAAAATCCCAAAACCCACCATCAAAAACCTAAAAACACCACCCAAAAAAAAAATGCCATTAGTAGCACAAGGATATACTCAATAAGATCCAATTGAAAATAGAGCTCATGGTTGTTCCGGACAGAAACGCTCATACTACATACACTGTATGTGCATCATGTTTTACTTGCCGATCAAGTTCAGCCCCCTAACATAACAAGCACAAAAATTTAGGAAACGTATAAAATGATGTAAAAGTTATACATACCATGTATTTGCCATTGGTGGATGTACTTATTAATCATAACCGTCTACAATTAATGCATTGTCATGAATATTAAACATGATGTATTGTATTCATGATCACAAAAATAAGGCCAAAGCCCAAAATCTCAAAATGTTGGCCAGCCATGCAAACGGGCTAGCCCATATAAAGCCTATAATATCCCAAATCTCTGCTCACTTGTGACATTTAACATTAAGTAAATGGAACCTTACAGAGCTCCATAAAGTATTGGACAAAAGAGGCTTCTGCCCTTTTCAGGAAAATTAAATAGAAAAATACTCTCATTCTCAAACTAATTAGGAAAATGTCCCTCTTTTGAAAATCAAGTTTCTAAAAATCGATTTAGGCCCTATAGCGGTGTTTTTAGAGAGCCTATAGTGACGTTTTTTAACTCGACTTCAATAAAATCGAGTTATAAGCAATGAAATCAACCTATAGTGGCATTTTTTTACCTATAACTCGATTTCTTTAAAGTCGAGTTAAAAAACGTCACTATAAGTCCTTAAAACGTCACTATAGGCTCCCTAAAAATGCCGCTATAGAGCTTTAGAAAATTTTTTTTTTCTAACTCAATTTTCAAAAGAGGGGCATTTTCCTATTTAGTTTGAGAAGGGGGGCATTTTCCTATTTAATTTGCCCAAAAAGGGCAGAAGCCCCTTTTGTCCATAAAGTATTAGAAGAAGTCTTAGTAAGTTCCTTTAACTTCTTGGAATTCTTAAGGTCATCCAAAGCTCAACTTAGGATCCTGAACTTTTAACCTTTTAAAACAGTTAAAGATGCGCAACCTGGATTAGAAATGTTTATCCACCAATTAGTCTTAGCTAGTGAACTCAGGTATTACTATTTCACTTTTATCTATTGTTAGGTTAACGACTTAATCATCAGAGTCTCCCCAGCCAAACCCTCTAGTTGGTCTGAGTTGAAAAGAGACTTCTCTTTCTTAGCATAGTACTTATCTGTTTGCAAGAATTAGCATTGTTTAGCCTTAGGTGTAAAGTTCGTTGTAGTTCCTTTGAAATGTTGCCCACTTACAACCAATATTTAATCAAGGGAGATCAAAAAAGTTTTTTTTTTTTTTTTTTTGTTAGTAAGTGTGCATTTTGGACGTGGATTAAAATTATAAATTATTTTATTATTCAGCTCATTTTTACTTTTATTCATGGGCTCTACTGCATTTTTTGGCACTATTCATAGGCCCCATTGTATTATTTTAACTAATTTTTACTTTTATTTATAGTACTTTTAGCAATAAGTTTTCAATTTTAGCAAAATAAGCGGTATCCAAACAGACCCTAAGTAAGCATATCACTTTAAATTATTATCCAAAAAATTTAGAGAAAAGAATATATCACTTAACACACACACACACACACACAAAAAAAAAAAAAAAAAAACACTCTAGCTCTCAAAGCAACAATGTTTTAGCATGATAAATTTATGTAGTGTAATGATTGTTGATTGTAGGTGGTATCATGAATTTATGAAGCAACGTTAACGCACATAGTAGGAGCTGTATGTATTAGAGCATTTGCATTCATTTTAACGCAATTTTAGTCAATTTTGGTCTAAAAACCCCACCAATGCTATTTTAACCAACTTCAATTCACATTCACCTATATATATATATGCTGAATGCTTGGTTTTCTACTCTATTTAGGGTACGTTTGGAAACAGCTTATTTAGCTGAAACTAAATTTTTTTTGCTGAAAGTACTATAGATAAATCTAAAAGTTAGCCAAAATAATACAGCGTGACTCATAAATAGTACTAAAAAATATAATAAGACCCATAAATAATAGCAAAAATAAGATAAATAGTAAAAGAAACTGGTAAACTACGTATTTGGTTTCTAACCTTTACATCATTTGTCAATTTGATCCCTAACTTTTCAAACATATCAATTTGGTCCCTAACCTGTCGCTATTGAGTAAAAAATGTCCCTACTGTTAAGTAATGGATGAAAAATGATGACATGACTAACGATCAAAATAAAATAATATTTTTATGCCACATGTATTTCCATGTCATCATACACTTTATTTTAAACAAAGGTTAATGTTAATTTTTCTTAATTGAAATAATCTTTTTCATCTATTTCATTTTTCTTTGTTTTCTCAGGAACCAAATAGGGGTTAAAAACCCAAAATTGAAAGCTCAACTTCGTTTTCTTCTCTTATTTTCCTTGTAACCAAACAAGAAAAAACCAACTTAGAAGCTTAGAAAGCCTCTCTTTACATTTCCACTCCAGTGATAACTAAACCCTTAAAAAAATATTACTATTAAAACTAATTAAGGTGACCTTTTGGAAGAAGTGAAACCCAGACAATCTAACAAAGCATAACCAAATCTTCGCAAAGAAGCGAATCTAGCTTCACTAAAACTACAACTAACAGTATCACAAATAATCAATCCGAACTAAAGCATATTTACAATATTACTCCAAATCATTCTCTCTCTCTATATTTTTTTTTACCATTACCAAATTGCGTTATTGATGAAATAACCAATGCTATCATCCTAATCCAAATCCTTCGTCTTCTTTGTCGGTGATGACAAGCCACATGTCATGGCAAACCCACGATCCGAACCTGAAACCTCCTTTTAGACATTCCTACTCTCCTCCTCCACCACAACCTCCAATGCATTCAACGACTCTTCATTCTAATCCTTCATCTTCTTGCTCCCGTAGCTCCCTTTCTCAACACCAAGTCACTCTCATTCCACTTCCCTTCCTCCTTCCTATTCAAATATAAACAAGGTAGGTTGTGTTAGAGGCTTCTTGAACTTCAAAGTTGTTTTTCATTTTTGGTTGCTAGGAAAATAATGGCAAAAGAAGAAGGAAGTTGAGCTTTCAATTCTGGGTTTTTAACCCCTGTTTGGTTCCCAAGAAAGCAATGTAAAATGAAATAAATGAAAAAGATAATTTCAATTTTGAAAATTAACCTAACTTTTTTGTGTGTAAGTTTATGCTGACATCGCAATACATGTGGCATAAAAATATTATTTTATTTTAACCGTTAGCCAAGTTATTATTTTTCATCCATCACTTAATGGTAGGGACCTTTTTTTATATAATATTAAAAGATTAGGAACCAAATTGACATGTTTAAAAAGTCAGAGACTAACTTGACAAATGACGTAAAAGTTAAAGACGAAATATGTAATTTACCCTAAAAGAAACTGTCCAATATAAACTTTAACCCAATATATCTCATTCCCCACTTGTATCAAATATATCTAATTTTTTCGCATGAAAAAAAAAAAAAAAAAATATATATATATATATATATATCTCTAATTTTTCAACAAAACCACCGCATTCTACAGTGGTCTATGTACAAGTTACAATCCAACCACTATCACTTACTAACACGAGATCCATCTAGGGACAAGGACCTTTACCATGAGATCCACCCAAGCGCAAGACCCACCACCATGAGGCCCAACATAATAAGACCCATTTCAGGCGCAAGCTTGTAACAAAGTTGCTCGCTGGCATCGATTGAAGAAAAGACGCAACCATCGACGTTGATTGGGTCAAGCCACTGCCTTCAACATTGATCACAAAAATCACTAATCAGACAACCTTCAACGCTGTATGCAGAGTGAGAGAGAGAGAGAGAGAGAGAGCAATATAAAATTGATTTGTTATGATAGAAAATATCTCAATAAAATTGTATTAAGAAACTGTTCATAGATAATTATTTTGGACAATGTTCTGAGCTTGATGCAATATGGTTTTAGGCGAGTTTAGCTATATCATTTATATTATGTTAAAGGCAAAGCACAATCAAAATCTAAATTAGTTTTTAATTATTATCTAATTTTTGCTTTATATGTTCGATTTAATTTTCTTAATTTTGGTGTCAGTCCATTAATAATACATGGCACAAAAGTCAAGTTGATCGCCTCCCTCGTATAGTTAAGACTACCTTATCATCATTATTCTTGTTGAATGTTTTCATGCATAGATTTGGGTTACAACTTACAACCTTATTTGTTTCAATTTTTGGGTTTATTGAGCCTGACGAGAATGTTGATACTTGTCTATTCATAATTAAAAATTTGACATGGTAATACTAATTTTATTTAGAAATGCATACACATTGATATGTAGAATATACGTGATATTGACAGATTCTTTAAATCTTGTATTTAATATTCATCTTATTTATATATAGTATAAAATAGTACTCTCAAATAAGGGGGGTTGGGTGGGACTCTGAAAAAGTTCCTCTTCTCCAATACAAATAATTATGATAAAATTTTAAACATAAATTAATGGCCATAATAAAAACTAAAAAATAAAATTCAAAATGCATCTTTTCTTTTAAAATAATTTCTTAAATTTCAAAATAACAAAGGTCTCATCCATGAGACAATATCAACATTGGAGATTCTAGAAAGTGAAACCCTAACATGTTTTATCAATGGCCTTTAAGTTGATTAGCATATGAATCCCTTATTGTAGTCTTGTATCGAGGTTCAATCTCCAACTCTTACTATAAAAATGTCTTAAATTATGAAAAAAAAAAAAGGAAAGATGAATCTAAATAAGAACAAAATAGACTTTCGAAGAGAACAAAGGTTCGAATTCTCTTTCCTAATTACTAACTATAAAATTGTTCAAAAAAACTAAGAGCACTAGAAAATTAATTTGGTATGAAAAGATGCCTCTAATCATTTAAATGAGTTATAATTAAGATTTTAAGAAAATCTAAAGGGGCCATTTAAGTAAAATTGTACATAATTATGTTTCATCAAGGAAAAAGAGGGAAAAAAAAAAGTTTGGGGAGGGGGGAGGGGGGGGGGGGGGGGGGGGGTTGGTCCCCCGGTTTCTTCCACCACATGAAAGTGATGAAACTACAAGCTCGCTCAGCATAGCACTCCAGCAAATGTCCAAAGTTGCTCCCAAAAAAAAAAAGATGAAGATAAATCATAAAGTCCAAACTTTACCCATAACAACAAAGACTGCAATAAGAATTTCAGATATGCTTAAAGTTCAAACACAACAATTATAAACTGCATTAACAAACTTTGGCCAGAGGCCTATACATAGTTACAGATAATAGTAACTTAGACATGATTTTTTTTGCTGATATACCAAGATAGCATAGCAGCAATTTATTTCATGATAATACTACAATCGAAACAAAACAAAGAGAAAATGACATACAGAATCTATAATATATACATATCTGACTCGCCCTTTATGGAAGTTTCCTCGAGCCCAAATGCAGGTGAAAGCGAAGAGAGATTCTAAGGAGGAGGTGAAAATGCCAAAGGATCGAAGTTGCCCTTTAAGAGAAACCGCCATTAGAAGGCGGTTCTCAGTCGTCAACAACCTTTACTTTTTCCCACTGTGCCCTGCAGCATGGGGAAAAGATAAGAAAAAAAGCACACTCATATACGTACTAAAACCACACCACCACCACCACCACCATCCCAATAAGCGACCACCCCTCCCGCCACCACTTGATAAGTTGGTGCCATTGGAGGGGGGCAGGGGTGATCAAGAAAGCAAAAGCATATAAGATGATGGGATAGTGCAGTACTAAGAGGGTTTGATCATGAAGCTTGGATTGGTTGTTTATAGGATTTGCTTGGTCATGAGGGCAATAAAAGGTTTAGAAGACTTAAGTTGTACCGTCATCACTTTAATAAGTAACAAAAAAGAAAGTAAGGAAAAAAGAGAGAGTGAATTGGAAGGCTACAAAGTTTAAGCATCTTCCATGGGATATGCCATTGGCATTTCCTTTGCTCCACATCTGATAGACACCACCACTCCTCACTCTTCTGTCTTTTTCTTTTTCAAAACCTATAGATTATTATATTGTCAATATGTGACACTAAACTTTTTCTTGTTGCATATCCAATGAGGAGAGCTTTACCTATACTCCTCTAATAGCAATGTACTATGATAACTTTGGCTTGCCATGTGGCATAATTTTGGGGTTATGGAGGTTGACCGTGAATCCTATTTACTAATCCTGTCTTGGGACAGAATATTCTTCACTATTTTTTTTACTATTAATACGATCTATCGTGCGTCATGAGTGAAAGTGATATCGCTATTTTTTTACTATTAATACGATTTATCGTGATTTAATAGTGTGTAGTGCATCTAGGGTGAAAGCGATATACCACCCTAATTATAGTGATTAGTGATGCGCATATGGGGTGAAATATCACTCTAATTATAGTAACAATTAGTGACGTGCATCTAGAGCAAAAGTGATATTACTCTAATTATAAGTTATAACTAGGTAGATCAACTCTTGTAAAAAAAATTATGAAAAATATTGTGTCCCTAATGTTACTGTTATATTTCTAAAAATATATATATTATTCTTACAAAGAAGTCTATTAGGTTAATCATTCATAGCCGCTATATTGGAAGTAAGATTAGAACTTGGTTTTGTCTGATGGTGCTTATTTGCCTAATCTAAGCCACCAGCAGAAACTCTAGATAGAGGGAGGCTTATTAGATAGCAAAGATTGGAATTGTCATTGTTTGTGATTTGTGGAAATGGATTTTCATTGAGTGGGCGACCAGGCACAGCGGGGGCTAACTACGTCCATATTGCACCAAATTGGGGTCACATATACAAAGCACTCTCTGGCTTTAATCACACAGAAAACACCTTCAGAAAAAGTTCACCAAAATTCTCGACTTTTCTTTGGCTTTAATTGTCTGAGTGAGGTTTCATATTCTAAATAAAGTACTCTCTCAAATGTTGGACTTCAAAGGAAGTTCAGTTTAGGCTTAGTGAATGGAACAAAGTAGATCACTTGGAGACAGGCTCGAGAGACCTCGGGAAGTAGTTCAAGACACAGTGCTAAGAAAGAGTCAAGCAAGAGTAGCCCCATTCCTAAAAGGTCATTCCAAATGGACCACGCTAACCGTCCAGTCTGACTCGAATGGTGTGAAATATTCATCACATTACTCATTCTGTCATGTTGCCAAAGAAACTAAAACGGATGTTGAATGCATTTGAAAGAGTCTGATTAGTCATGTGAGACTGATAGTGAGGCTAATTTCTGGAAGGGTCAAGTTAACATTCCTTTTTTTTTTTTTTTTTTAATACAAGATAGAAATTCTACTTTAGTATAATTTAAGTCTATATGTGTATGAATTGCTCTCTTCATGAGACTTGAACTATGTCTCTTGCCCTATACACCCCTCAAGCACTTATACTTATAGAGTAACTATGAAGCGCTAGTAAGTTAATATTCATTTTTTACCAAAAGAAGAAAAAAGAATTGCTTAATATGTGCTTGTTTTTTCATATATGTATGCAGACTAATTTAGAAAATGACCACTAGAAACGCATTTAGTAGAATTGAAAGGATAGGTGAAGATATAAAAATAAAAATAATAAATAAATAAATAAGTAAGTAAACGCATTTGTTATAATGGGAAGAATGGAGGAAGAGAAGAAAAAGTATTAATAAAAATTTCTTGTAGCACCCTAAGCTCTATAGAGTAGAATATTAGGACAAAAGTGCTAAGCAAAAATCTAAAGGAGAATCGAAAAAAGGAGATGCTGGAGTTGGTTGTTGGTGACATACACGGGTATCCAGGAAGCTTTGGAAGAATATTATTTGATACCAAACACAAACAATATGCTAAATTCCACGTACGTTTTCCAACTTCAACTACACTGTGACCGCTACAGAGATCAATCGCATTATGCAATATGCATTAAAAGAATCTTCAACTTTGATTTTTCATACCAAACTTTACCACACACAGCCCCCGCTAGAAAAAGTTTTTTTTATACCTCTAGTTTGTAAGCTCTTTGCACCACCAATGGCTTCCGTACGAACAATTACAGTATACTTACAAGAATATTCAAATGATATTCGAATTTATTTGGTAACAATTGAAATGATATTGGATTTTGCTGTATTACTTTAAAAATCTTGTTCAAAAGTGGTTCAGGAAAGTAGACCTATTCAATCACTTTAAGTCCAGCCTACTCCATTTTCCCACATTATAAAACATTATACTTTGGGGTTTCTTTCCTTCTTTTTCCTCCTCTTGTTTGTATATAAATAAAAAATAAAGAATAAAAGAAGAAGAAAGAAAAGGAAAAAAGAAAACCATTTTGTTTTATTTCTTTTACGTCTCTATAATCCTGTCAGCCTCAATTGTTCCTTCATTTACAAACTTGGGCTAGGGGTGTATTATTCTTCTTTACAATAACTCACACTCTGGAATATACGTAAAAGATTGAGAAATCTTATATACTTCAAAAATTCGTGGAACAAGCTACCTAAATTGAGGAGACTGAAAAAGTACAAGAAGTTGCTTGTTTATGATCTTGAGTTCATGAAAACCATCTTTTTACATTTTTGGTTGCCCTGAGCTTCATCACAAGTTCCTCACGCTGAGCTTCTACCTCAGCGTATCTGAGGCTCATGTGGAGGTATCGCTCGCGAATGTCTATTAACTCTGCCTCTAGTGATGATTTTGTGCGTCCATTACTTTCTTTTGCCACTATGTCATCTTCTGCTATTGATTTTTTAGGAGAGTGTGCATGGTTGTTTCGGCTTTTAGACAACCTGCAGCAAAGATGCAGAAAATTCTGTTGAGAATGAAAAGTAGAACAAAAAAAATTAAGTATAGTTTTGCATGCTTAAGGCATATACTAGTTTCCTGTAATAAAACAATTACAGTTCTTTTATTTGTTATTTACTGTTGAGTAATAAGATAAAAAATCAGACTCCTAGACTATGATGATCGTGGTTAAGAAGTTTGTTTTTGATCACTATTTCAGAAAAAGTCAAGGAATCAACATTAAAAGCTTTGATCAATGTACAATTTGAAAGCGTGGTAGGCTGAAGTCAATAAGAATCATTTTTTTGTAGTTTTGTAATCCATATATAGACCAAAAAGATACTATCAGTTTTGGGAATCTCGCCTTCTGAAAACATATTCTCATTCTGCAAAATTAATTAGAATTAATGAGAAGAATCTAATTGCATCCAAGGAACTAAAAATGGAAAGCCCTTTCTTTTTCCTTCTTTGATTGTTTTTAAATAAAGATTTCCTTTACAAACCACGACAAGCATATACGGATGATACCATACCAAGCAATAAAATATGCATGTATATGTGTTTTGAAGGTATAACATCATTATTTTATAGATACCTGTCAAGCTCAGCTTTATATATGTTATTTGCTTCCATAGCCTTGGCAAGTTCATGCTCAAGCAACTGAATCTTTGAAGCAGGATCGACTCCAACAGCAAGAGGACTTTCATCAAGAATCTCATTGCCACTACCATCCTTTAAGAATTAAACAACAGAGTAATATAAGCTTTAAAGATTAAGATGAGATCATCCATACTAAAGGATTCCTTTGCAATTCAATATTCTCATGCAGATATAACAAGAGATATATGCATGATCAAAGAGATGAGAAAATGTTCTTTTGGTGACAATCAGCAGATTTTCCACCATCCGTTTAGCCCTATCTAAATAAGTTGAGTCTAATGTACAATAGCTATGGAGACAAATTTGAATAAACCAAATATTCGGATACCCTACCTCTCTTTGATGTTGGTTGCTACAAAGCTTCTGATGATCTTTTACAAGTTCTTGTACTTGAGCATTCTTCAAGGATTGCTTCTTTTTATTATCACGTTGCTGACTAGTGTTCTTCACCACTTCATTCTTCTAAACCAATGCACAAATAAAAAGGCTAATTAGTTAGTGTTGACACTGAATATTACCATGCAATTGCAGAACAAATGAAACTGACCTTTGAGGGCTTCATATCTTCATGGACAGGAGTAACTTTAGCATGGGTTTTAGACAAACTAGGAACCTTCATAGTGCTAGACTCCCTCTGGTTCTGCCTCCCTTCCTTCATCAGCTTTAATTCTTCTTCAAGGGCTTGAACTTTTTTTACACACTGATCTTTCTCCTCCTCAAGTAGTTGTATCTTCCGCTGATATTGCCTGTTTGCTTTCCTGATATGGCTGAGCTCATTTTTTGGTTCAGTCTCCTGAATAGATAGTGCCTCTTTTGCCATTAGATTGCCCTCCATCTGCAGAAGCTTTTCTTCTAATATTACTCTGGTACGTTTGCAGTCCTCTAGTTCAGACACAGCCTTCTGCAACACAGAGATCTTCTCAAGAAGTAAATTATTCTCTGCCTTCAAATCTTCATGTTCCTCAGATATTAAATGCAATGATGTTTCCAGTTTCTTCTTTTCAAACTTGGTTGCATCAAGCTCGTTCTTAAAAACCAAAACTTCATCATTAAGCTGTGCCATTGTCTGCAACTGGACCTTGAAACTTTTAGATTCTTCCACAAGTTGTTGCTGTTCATTTTCAGTAACTGTAAGCTGTAGTTCAAGACCATTCACAGTCGTTTTCAATTTTGCTGCTTCTGATTTGTAATTATCTAGCAGATTCAACACTTTTTCATGGTCAGCCATCAGCATTTCATGGTTTTGTTTTGAAGCAGCAAGCTCACCCATCAGGCTTTGCAGCTTTGATTCAGATGCTATCCGCATGATATCGAGCTCATTCTCAATTATTTGAATCTTAGATTGAGCTTCTTGAAGAGCAGTTTTCAGATTAGCTTTTTCTGCACTTAAACTGGATACTTCAAGCACAGCATCAGAAGCTATTCTCTCTTTTTCTTCATGCTTTTCAGAAAGTTGCTTGATTAGGTGTTCTACCTCTCGTTGAAGGTTCTCAACTTCAACATTTTTCTCCAAATGCATCTGATTTAATAAGCCTTCTCCCATGATAATTTTTTCTTTGTATCTTCTGTTTTCATCAAGAAGTGCATCTAATTCTGAAGTAAGGCTTTTCTCTTTTGAGGCAATTTCTTCCAAAGTAGAAGAAAGATTTTCTTCTAACATTTCAACTCTTTTAGAGCAATCTGCAAAATTTCTTTGTGATGCCGTCAACTTTGCCTCCAAGCGCGAACAATGGTTGTGCAGCTCCACTTTTTGCTTCCTCAACTCTCCATTGGATTTCTGAAGAGTACTGCATTCTTCAATGAAACTCTCAGCTGTAGCTTTTAACTTTGAATTTTCTCTTCTGAAATATTCACTTTCTTCTTGAGCTTCTGACCACTGGTTTTGCATCTCCTGCAACTTTTCTTTCATATATACCTTTTCAGAATCTATTTCAGTTCTTAATCTAGTGATCTCATCTTCGAGACTCTGAGCATAAGCCTTGGAATTCTCTAACTCAAATTGGTTGGACTCCCTATCATCAGTCAAATATCTTAGTTCTTCTTCCAAATCAGATATGCGCACTGACAACTGCCCATTTTCTTGTTTAAGCTCCGACATAGAGAGCTCTAGTTCACGTTTTCCATTTTCTAGCTCTGAAGATTTTCTTTCAAGAAACTTATTGGCAGAGACATGGGAATCCAAGCTGCTGCTAAGTGCCATTAAATCATTTCGCAAATCACTCAAGCATTTAGATGTGATATCACTTTCTACTTGCACAGCTTCCATTTGTTCCTCTAACTGGATTTTTTCCTTCTGAAGATTAGAGACACTAGCCTCTAATTCTCTTTGACACTGTCTAAGAACTCCAATCTCCTGTGCTTTAGACTGCAGCTTTGACTGAAGTTTTTCAATCTCAGAAATTTTGTCAGCTAATTCCTTACCCAGTTCTGTGACTTTAACTTCCAGTTCCACATTCAAACTCTTAAGTTCTTGAGTTGAAATGTCATCATTATCTTCAGCCTCCCTCAGACTTTTCCTCTTTAACTTATCTTCCAGATAGTTTGTTTGGGATTTATGTTCACTCATTTCAGACTCAATGCTAGTAAAAGAGTTATTTAACAGCTCATGGGGTGGAAGATCAAAAGAAGTGCCTCCTACCATGGAATTCTTTGTTGCTTCCTTAAGCTTGAATAAAAGCTCTAGGTTTTCATCTGTCAGCTCATTGCAATCCCTCTCTAGCTCCTGCACTTTTTCTTTCAATACTTGAATTTCTCTGATCATATTCACATCACCATCATTTAAGGACCCCATTTCTGGAAATTGTCTACCTTTGAGAGACTCCGATGAATTTGCTTTTAAACTGATGATTTCTTCTTCTTTAGCATATAATTTTCCTTCGTATTCTTCTGACTCAATTTCCAAAAGGGTTTGGTTGTTCAGACTCCCTTTGTTCTCTATATGATGATTTTTATCCCCCAAGGCCTCTTCCAGCAGATGCACCTTAACTTGCAAACTCTTCTCTGATTCCTGCAATTGTTGCAGCTGGAGCATTAAATTTCTGTTTTCCTCTATATTTACTTGAATGAAGTTATCAATATCACCAAATTTTGATTGTGATGCTGAAATATTCTCCATCTCAATTTTCTGCTTTTCTATGGTCTCTTCCAGCTCCTGAAGAACAGAAACAAGCTCAAGGTTTGATGCTTGACTCCTCTGCAATTGCAGAGCCAAATTGGCATTGGACTCTTTCTGAAACTTTAATTCATCTTTCAGTTCCTTTTCAATATGGGATAGGCTGTCATCTTGAAATTTTGAATCCTCAGTCACTGTTTGTTTCGCCATAGGCTTCTCTGGTGACAATTTCAATTGTTCAACCTCTTTCTTTAATTCATCACGTTCTGAAAATGCTGCTGAAAGCTCCTTTTTCAAATTTTCCTCGTTTTTGGACTGATCAGAGAATTCCTTCCTCAGTATATCCAAATCAAGCATGAGCTTGCGGGCATTCCTCTCCCACATCTTAGCCTCGGCATGAAGCTCTCCAACTGAATCTTGTGCAGTTTCCGTAAGGTTTTTTGGAGAACCAGCAGGTTTCAAAGACGATGTTTCAAAATCTTGCCTACTATTCTGGTTTCCTGACCCTGTTAGCCTTGAACTAAATGATGAATGATTTGATTGAACAGGATCACTACTTGGATTGCTGCCAGAAGGCACACCATTTTGGGAGCTGATCGATTCTTGTCTTCCAATGGGACTGTGTCGATCACTACTCAAGTTGCTTCTCGGGGAGAACATCTCCTTCCCAATGGAACCCTCAGCTGAATCATAGCTGTAATGTGAACCTGATGCAGAGAAACTTGTTCCCTACATTGAAGCAAGGTGATCATGTCAGTTTCAAGGTAACATAAGGCTTGTTGACAATATCTTTGTGTAATAACTATTCCACAGGATGTGTACTACATGAATCGGATAAAATGGTGGGCTAATTTAAAGGAGACTCTTGATTGCTATGTTCAAATGGAATACAACTTAATGCATAATTGAATTTTCACAAAACGGAACAAATTTTTAATTTGACTTCCAATATGGCTTCAAGATCATAACCCAATAATATACTGTCAAGCAATCAAGATGCTGAAGAATAACAGGAAGGACTAAATGGAAGGTGCAGTATTAAAGGCTAGATAGTGTGATTTATGAGCCCAAAAGATTCTGGGCTTGGATTTTTACTTAACTGCTGAAAGGAAAAACCGAAGAAAGCTTTCAGGTCCTTTTTAGGCTCAAATGAGCTAGAGTTACAGAGCTTTAGGAGAATCACCCCAGTTTCTGATAATCTCCCAAGTGTCTAACAATGCACGATAACTAGAGATCTCCAATTTAGATATCATAACTAAAGAAGTGCTTCAATCATGTTTAAAAATAACTTACTAAGCTGAATCCAAGACTCACCACATCATATTATGTATTAAAAGCTGTTAAAGTTGATGTTTGGGGTTGAGGGTTCGTGACAGAAAGAGAAAGCGGACGCACTCAGGAACTACATGGTTTGGCCTGACGGCCTATGTCCACATTGAAAGCCGTTGATGACTACATCTTTACTACGAAGGTGTGTTATAGTTAGACCCATAAAGGGGATTACATATAAATTACATTGAAACATATAAGAAAAGTATGCTAGAGTAGTCCTCAAGAAAACGAGAGAATCAATGCTTGATTCAAACTAAAAGATACTCTATATAAATCAAATATTCTAACAAAAGTAAACATCAATTGAAAAACGTTAGTAGAACCATAAATCTATGACGAGTACAGATTGAGATGCTAATATGATTAAGTTCCAACAAGACAGAGATGCAGCCACTTTTGAGCAGAAATTGTAATCATACCCTACTCCCTGGTTCTCCTGGGTCCACGGTAGAGCCCAAATCTTTACTAGAGGAAGATTCAATACTCCTTGCAAATGTACTTTCAGATCCTTCTGACTTAGAGTCCAGATCATGAAAGTTTGATTCTTGATCGGAATGGAAGTTTGTCTCTTTTGATTCTTCATCCCTGAAAAATGTGCAGTAAATCTTCATAACCAAACAGAATGTTAACAACCATATAATGATGAAGACATCCACCATAGAATTCCAACCTGAGTTTTGTTCTTGGTGACAGGCAGTGAATTTTTACCTGCAAATCAGATGTGTAAGGAAAACTGAGCAATTTTAACTAACACACAAGCACAACTATATTTACTACTAAAATCCCAAAATGTTCTATGCTGAAAGAGTAAAGACATGGAAAATTCTTAATGTCAGGGGAGAGATTAAAATGTAAAGAAAAATGAATTCTCAACAAAGTACAAGTAACTCATGTTCTCACCCACATACTGATAAATATGTAACGATCAAGATTCATCCTTTTAAACTGAGCTAATATCAACATAAAACTACTGTAGCCAAATTCCAACTATAGAAAAACATACATTATTTGTAAACACCCCCCCCCCCCCCCCCAAAAAAATCTCATCTGCAACCCCCTTTCTTTAATTACAACATCCCCTTCTCTAGTAAGTCAAATTTCCATTACTCTACATCATCCTTATACCGGAAAATCTAATCAATCACAAAATATTCTTAAGTCCCACTGCAGTACTTATTAATATCTGTTTTTAACTATCTTATCACAGAACATGCCTCTTATCCTGTTTCAGCCTGCATAATGCTAGCAACTTTGGAAAATTCATAAAGTCTGTCCTAGTAATACCAATATCAAATCCCCCTAATCGAAAAATAGGCTGTGCCGGAAAAACTAAAAAGTTGGTCCTGTTTGTGTCTTGGGCAGAATCATTCTGACTTAAGATATCATCACAAGCACACACTGACAAGAAGGATTTGTGTAGACAACCCCCACAATGTACATTCCTTTATAGTTACAAAAACTGAGGAAACTATTTTGTAATAATTGCCACAGTTCAGTGCACAGTAAAAACTTATATTAAGATTAATGACTAGAATTATGTCAAAATTTGTTAAAATAATGTTTAAATGATTAAATTCATATTTCCTATCAGATTAAACTTTTGGGATAAGAGGTAGTTAATCATGGAACCAGAGCAAGAAGCCCTGAATTTGAACTTTGCCTCCACTCTACCGCCCATTTAGAATATTAAAATTTTCACAGGTTAAGCACACTAATTAAGGGGGAGATTGGGCCCACATGAGAGGAGGAATGTCATAATAATGATTAAATGATTAATTCATCCTTTCCTATTAGCTTAAAATTTTGAGACAAGTTATAGTTTATCAAAATTGATGAAATTGAATCAATTTTTCAGGTCGACTACAGTCTTTAGATTTTAGTACCAAGCGAGTTGATTCTCATCAACAATCATTTTCAAGATTTTCCATTCATTTAACGTCATTGTCTCAACTCCCTTAAATATCTTAGCTGGCTAAGACTACCACAAGCATTAGTCTCACAATTTTTGGGGTCAACTATGGATCCTAATTGGTCAGCCACATGTGTTCTTTTCCGCCACTCTATTATATCCAAAGTCATACTCTTTTTTACTTCCATAATTGACATGTCCTTTTTTACTACTTCTACTAATGTTATTCTTGGTCTTCCTATACCTTTTTTTCATTCCCTCAACTTGAATCAACACACACTTTCTAATTGGTGCATTAATCGCTCTCCTTTGAACATGACCAAAATATGTCAAGCAACTCTTCTTTATCTTTTCATCAATAGGGCTACCCCTATATTTAAACTAATTTTCTCATTTCGAATCCTATATTTCCGTGTATTTCCACCTATTCATCTTAATATTCTCATTTTAGCATGAATATGTTACTTCTTCACCGTCTAACTTTCAATACCACAACGCATACTGAGTCTAATAGCAGTCTAATAAAATTTTTCCTTCAACTTCATAAGTATTCTATGATCGCACAATACTCTTTATGTGCTTCTCCACTGCAATAGGAATGATAATATACCTATGTTATATAATGGCCTTTGTTAGCTTCATATGAAGTTATGACGAAGTGGACCAAATCTAAAAACTTTGAAGAAGGTTTATAATTAGAACAGGATATTGCTATCATAATAAAGACATAAAATATCTCTCCCAGAAGGGGGAAAAAGAATCAGATAGGTATAAGAAGAAGGTCCTAATTTTTTTTTTCTAATGATGTGTAACGTGGCAAAGTCTAAACAAACACCAAGAAACAAATAGCATACAATTGTACAACTCACTTGTAAAATTGTCCCATGATTGCACTTTTTCAATCTTAGTGAAACTGGAACAGGAGCAGGTGAACTCATATAGCCTGTCATATTGACTGTAGCCTCTCCAAGGATGCCAGATCTAGCTGAACCCTACAGTAAGAAAGTCATCCAAAATTATTTAGATAACCAGAATGTTTAAACAGATGGAGCTGATGACTACAAGTCTATAACACACACACATTCTAATAGATAAACTGAAATAAAAAAGAAGTACAAGAAGCACAATCAAAATTTATTTAGAGGCTGGAAAATTGGCAAAGAGAGAATGTCATGAATCATATCTCATTTAGCAGGAAAGAAAAAAGGAAGACAAAAAAAGGTTAATGACCAAAGAAAGAGTATGTGGTAGAAACAACAATACCATGGAGACAACAAGCTTGAAGAAACAATCCTGTAGCTCCTTTGAAGAGTCATCCTGTGAAAAACATATAGTTTCTGAAATAGAATCCGTCCACTGACAACTTCCATTATGTACAAGTGCTTTGTTTGATTTCGCAATTGTCTTCCCAGTTTCGACAGAGATAATAGATACAACCAACTTGTCCCAGCCTTTTGGTACCTTTTACCAAAAAAAAAATAGTAGTAAGCAAATAGTATGTAACTACTGAACAAAAAATTCTTCCAAAACTTGTAACTGCTCAACTGAGCCCGAAAATTTCCCCTGACTAATTTGATATGGCAGTAGCTGACCTTTACAATAAAGGGTTCCTCATAATTTTCAAAGATGAAAATTTTGATAAATATACAAATAAACAGTAAAAATTTCAGCCCTGGCAGGTGAGATTTGAAAGGTTTGGGTCGCCAAATCCACTCTACATTGGACCTAAATCTAAACAATGTTAATAATTCCACTTCTTAGATCCTTTCTAGAGGTTAAACACACAATTAATAATAAAATTCACAGTTATAATTGCATCAACATTCGCTACGCCCAACTTCAACAAAAAGTTTCCTTGTATTGCATTTCTAAACATCCCACATTCATCTCTACAATTAGCAAATACCCATTAATAGAAACTTCCCATAACAACTGATTTTTGCCACAAAATGAATAAGGAGCATAGTAGAATCATACTTGCCCACCTCCTCTGTTTCTAAAACCTTTAGCTACATTAATTTTTCTACATCTAACTGCTATATGTTACTGTTTTCTTGGGTCATAATTCACACCATTCCTTTTGTTTATTCTGGGTTTAATAACTATTATCTCAGTGATCAGATGAATCAGAATCTACATTATTCAGAACTTGTAAAGAACATTGGCAGTTTGGGGTAACATGTACATTACACATCTGATTCCAACAATTCCAAATTACCACGTTCTTTAAGAATGATGTTTCATTGAAAGCAAAATTCTTAGGCACTGAAAGTGTTTGTGAAAAAAGAAGAAGAAGCAGATACCTGAAGGGCCTTAAAGTTGGAGAAGTTGAAATCAACTCTCTCTCCTGATTTGGCATGCCTGTTCTTGTGCAACCTGAACATTGTTTTCTGGTTTCTATCCTTTTCCTTGATAATTGGTGCTCACATTAATTAGTTACTTACTCTATCTCTCTCTCACCAATTCAAACACAAATTCCATCACCTCCTCAACCACCATTATCAATTTACTACCAACCAGGTAATGAGAGAGAGAGAGAGAGAAAGAGAGCGTTAGCTAGCTGGTCATTGTTGTGAAGGGTGTTATTTTATTTTCCTCCTTTGGCGTTTCACAGGGAAGAATGAGAGAGAGACTGTGTGTGTCTCTTTGTCACTGTGTGAGTGAATGAGCGCCTAATAAGTAACTAATAACAATGGAATTTAACTCATTTTAGTTGTTGCAAGTCTGAAACTGCCGGACCCAATGGTCGCTAGCTTAGGTACGCTCGTTATTTATTTATTTATTAATTAATTATGAAATTTGTTAACGCTACTCCATTTCATTGTTAAGCCACAAATTGAGGAGGAGGTTCACTTGCATCAGGAAGAAGTAAAAACAAATAAACAAATATTTTTTTAACTTATCTGAAAGTCGTGTTAACTTCATAAACACATAAAAATCGAGAAAGAAATTCACTCAAGTAGTAACAAAAACAAATAAACAAATACACTTTTTACTTAACTAAAAGTCGCGTTAATTTCAAAAACACATGAAAATCGAGAGGGAGTTTCATTGTATCATGTAGCAATAAAAACAAATAAACAAATATCTTTTTAACGGAATTGAAAGTCGTGCTCACTTCAAAAACACTTAATCTTAATTAAATGTAATTCGACGCTCATTAATCGGACCCATTAATTATTAATAAATAAAGAAATAGTGAAAAATTCAGACTTCTCTGAGACAAGAATCAGGGCAGAGCTAAGTTAGTTGACGTGTAATGGACTCATTGCATAGTAACATGACAAAGTAAGTTCTCCAATTCCTTGACTTCATTGCCAAAAGATAGAGTACAATAATAAATAAATATAAAATGGGGCGGTTTTAATGGATTTTGTTTAAGTGATACAGTCTAAGAGAAATCTAATAAAATAAAAAATAAAAAAGAGAATTGGTGGGGGGTTTGTGGGATATTATTGTTGTAGCCAGTAGGGCATTTCTCGACGCCATCGACGTACGTATATTCTATGGGTCATGGGTGTTGTGTGCTTCGTCATTGTCAATGGGGACGATACTTTCTATTCAATTCAACAGCACTGTGAATGTCTCTTCTTCTGAAGTCTTCTGAATTGTTGGCCCACCGCTTTCTTTGTCAATTTGTTGTCTCTATCCTATAATTCTAGTATTACTATTATTATATGATGATTATGGTTTGTGAGTGTGTGTATATGAGGCTAGCTGGGTGACATGTATAGGTATTGGAGTGGGTGGGTTGAATCCAATGGCTACGTAAGAATGCATTGCGTTCGTCCTTATCTTTATGGGATGATATTCTGATTTCTGAGTCAAAAAAGCTCCACTGTTTTTGACTCTGTTGCGAGGTTGTTCAAATCTTGTTCAACCCCCTCTAAAGGGTTGAGGAATCAGTTTATAAAAGGAAAACACCATCCAAGGGACAGGTCATTTGGGCCCTCAAAGAAATTTTAAAGCCCATTAGTAGCACAGTTGACAACAAATTTGGCAGTCACAACTCAGAGAGTCACGGGCACAGTGACACAGTCTGTGCAGTCTCTCTCTTAACACTCACATTGACATCAGTCATGTATGAATAAATTTTGCAAATCTAACTCCAAAAGTCACTCGTATCATTCCATGTAAATTTGTGTTAATTTAAATTAAGGTAAATTATATATTTGATCTCTAATATTTACATCATATTTTAATTTAGTTCATAACTTTTTAATTGTGTTAATTTGGTCACTAACTTTTTAATGTGGTGTCAATTTAGTTATTGCCGTTATATCTTAGATGAAAATTGCTTTCATGGCAAATGGTCAAAATAAAATTTAAGTTTATTCTCACATCAACGGAAGCTAATTTTTTATTTTGACCATTATAAACACATCAACAATTTTCATTCAAAAGATAACGGTAGGAACTAAATTGACACGGTACTAAAAGGTTAGGGACCAAATTGAAACAATTGAAAGGCTGTGATCAAATTGAAATATAATGTATAAGATAAGGACCAAATATGTAGTTTACCCTTTAAATTATTATTACAGTAATCATATAAATATACACAATTACTATTCACATGCAAATTTATTTTTTATATATAAGTCTTTACTTATATAGACAAAAAGAAAGAAATGATTTGAAAGAGTTATAAAAATTTATTAAAAAATAATATTTTAATAAAATGTAGTATAAAATAGATAATGCATTTTTAAAAAGTGATTATTTAAAATAGAAAAAGTAAGTTTTTATTAGCAATCATATATAACAACCGAATAAGCGAATAACAGTCTAAACATCCCTTTCACCACTACCATATCTGGCTCCATTTGGGTATAGTTAACTTCACCCAAACCTTTTAGCCAAATGCAATTATTAATTAATCATAAAAGAACCTTCTCAAAAAAAAAAATTAATCATAAAAGAAGTACAACTATGCTCGTCTGGGAGCTATTAGTTACTTGCTGGCATTAAAATTAAGTTTTACGCAATTGGTAGGTGATGGATTTAAAAGCAACATGGAGTCTTTGCTAATCAACATGACAACAGGGACATACTGGCTTTAGATTTAACATGATTAGTTGTTAGGGAGATAACACTTCTAGAGAGACTTCAAATCAGACAAACCAAGAGCTCAAGCTTATATTCTTCTTCTTCTTTTTTTTTTTTTTTTTTTTTTGAGTAATGATAAATTCATTAAGAAGAAACAAAAGGACTTGCAGGAAACCGGCCCATCAACCTCAACAAGGGCCCATAAATGAAGAGAGCAAGGATGGGGTTCCCAAGTCGTACAAAAAGAGGCCTAATGGGCCAAATTGTGAGCCAACCCATTTAGGAATCTAACCCAAAAAATAAATCAAACAAGGCTGAAATTGCTAAACCTATATGTCTATGGACTATGATAAGTGGAATTCCCATCCTAATCTCAGTTAAGGAAGAGTGTCTCACAAGTCACAATCTTGGCATCCCCTTCAATCTATACACATTTGAGTAGCCTATATATCAGTTTAGAACCTTTAGGTTTAACTATGCTTATATTACTTCTTAATTATTTTTTTCCCCTTCACTTGAGATTTTACTCACACATACATGGTTAACAATAGTTTAGATTTTTCGCTTTCCATAAGATGTGAGGTTTCTTTGTTCTTAGTGGCTAGTGCTCGTAAAAGAGATTCAAGATTGGGTGCAAGTGTGCAGTACCGGAATTGTTATCTTTCAACATTGCAAAACTTGAGAATAAATTTTCTCCAACTAAGGGAGACGATGAAGGAAGCGCAAAAAAAAAAAAGAAAAAAAAATGATTGATTAATAAAATTTCTCTTGAATTATTTTTAATGGTCTAGTGCCACTCCAATTAACCTTTTAGGTGCTGACTTCTAGAAGTTTGTTTTCTCTTATTTGATACTAGCTCTAAGTAAATCTAAGTACTAACTATGTATCTATCTTCTATTTTTATATTTTCCAATTTTATAATTAGACTTAGAGTAGTGTCTATTACACACACTTTTGTACACATAGTACACACAAGTTGCAATTTACAAGGAAACTCGTGACTTTAAGTCATGATTTTGAAGTTTTGAAGCGTCATGATTTCCCTTGTAAAATGTAGCTGTGTGTACTACTCGTTATCCTCATATATCGTTTTGGTTTTTGCTGCATCGCATCAGTCCAATAGTTGATCAAAACTCCCATTAAGCCAAAACCAAAATCGCTCTTCTTCTTCTTCTTCTTTTTTCGGTCTAATTTTTTAAAACCATGCTTTTTATAGCTAAAAGTGATGGAAGAAACTACTTACTAAAGTTTAAACCAACATTGTAACCTTTTTTCTTAGAACTTCCTTTTTCAGTTTTTCTTTTTCTTTTTAAGAATATATAAAACGTGTTATATATTCATACTTAAATTCAAACCCTATATTAATTCCAACTTCTGGAATTTTGTTAACAGTAGGATAAGAGGCTGCGATTTGACCATCAAAGACTAGTACAATTTGAGTGATGAAGAAGATGCCTTTGTTTTTGTTTTTATTTTTTCAGTAATGACCACTAGTCACTTACAACAAGTCCCATGGCAGACATTTTCTTTGATACAGGTAGAGTTCACTAAGTAACTCATCACTTTTGGAACTCCAGAATAGTAAAGAAATCATTGAGATAGAATGGCCGGAAATGTTTGAAACCAGCAGAGTGACCAAGCTGCCTGTATTCTTCTTCAGTCCTATGCTTACCCTTGGCCCTATAGACAGTCATGACAAAGATGTCTCCTTCTAAGAGTGTACGAGTCCTATGACTCTCATCAGACTGCTCAGGCAGCACTGGCTCACAAAGAATCAACTTTCCTCCAACTGGAACTGCCTTGTTACAATTCTCCATAATCAACTTGCATTCATCGTCTGTCCATGTCGTCAAGATCCACTGCCAAATAATAAGGTCAAACAACATTATTATAATTATTAAGATTATAAAAGAAGATTATACTCCAGTAAACAGAGACGTGATTAGAATGAATTTCATGATTGCTTGTAGGACCCGTTACATGTGAGACAATAGAACGAATAGATACATCATGCATGTATCAAACACAGAAATTTTCACTTATGGGACCATTAATATGTGAGATTTTCACTTTGGGGGACCATTATATATGAGAGGGAGAGAGTTTTTCAACATACAGACCTTCATGAAGATAGCATCAGCAGCCGGAATAGACTTGAACATATTACCCCCAACGTGGGTCACGCCTGCCAAAACAAACAAACGACGGCTGTCATTAGCCATGTGGAATGGTATTCACACGTTTTTTTTTTTTTATTCGGACAGTATTCACACGTTACCGTCAAGTAATTTTAGTAGAGCATTCCCATCAACAATTCTAAAAAATTTAGCATTTATCATCTCAAAACCTATTTTTATAACATATAACACACCACTCTACAATCTTCTTTACATCAAAACTTCTAATTTTTTTAACACTTCATTTAAATATTCTTTCTTTATCATTTTTTATTCATCCTCTCTCTTTCTCTGTCTCTCTATCCTCTGTGTCTCTCTTTCACAACCTAGTGCCGCCGGCCACCATATCCACCTACCCATATCACAACCACCACATCCACCCACCATTACCGCAACCACAAACAACAGCAAAAAAAAAAAAAAAAAAAAACAACCTCCACATCCAAAGCCACAAAATCAAAAAATCATCCAAATCAAAAAATCACAACATCACAACAAAGACCTAAAACCACCCGATCAACCTACACCCATCTCTGAACCACCCTGATCAACCCACACCCAGCACCCAAAACCACAGCGATCAACCCACAAACCCAGCCACCGAAATCAAGAACCCACCAAAATCAATCAAAACTACTGAAATTAAAACTCACCAATATCAAATTGCAAAATCCACACACCGAACCACCGCAGAGACCCACCACGAACCACCGTAGAGACCCACAATCCACAAAAAACCACCGTAGCCCAACCACACCTAGCCACACCCAAGACCCACGAACTCAAGATGCAAAGAGAAAGAGAAACAGAGAGGCAGAGAGAAAATGAAAGAAAGAGTAAGAAGGAGTGGACGAAGAGCACAAGATTGGCGGTGGCATGTGGGTATGGAGATAGTGCAGAGATCGGAGGGTAATCAGATTGGACAGTGGGGATGGAGATAACGGCGATGATAATGATGAGGAGAGAGCATATGGGTTTGGAGAATAATGGCGGCGGAATGTTTTGGCGAGCTATGGAGGGCTTGCCTGAGAGAGAGACACTAGAAGGAGAGAGGGACGAAGAGCACGAGAGAGAGTGACAGAGGAGAAGTGAGAGAGGAGAGAGAAGAGACTTGGAAGGAGACAACGCAGCAGAGAGAGAGAAAGAAATTAATAAAAAATTATAGCATAATATTACAGTGCAGTCTCAAAAATGAGAGCGCACCGTAGCAGTATTGCAAAATTTTTGGCATATACAATTTTTGATGGAGCACGTTTTTGGATTAGAAATGCTAAAAAATAGCATTTTTTAGCATATACCATGCTTAATGGGAATGCTTTATGAACAAGATTATGATAAAAATTATATATATATATATATATATTTTTATGCGGTATTAAAATTATTCTACTTATATATAATAATAAAAAAATTGAGTAATTATGGCCCGACATGTTCAGCCGAATTATTTGAGTTTGGTGGCAGCTTATTTGGTGAAAAGACAAGACGACAAGAAAAAACAAAAGGTTAGTTTTTCTTTTATTTTTCTAAACTAATTATTTATTTATTTCTAAACTTTAAACATTTTTTTTTTGCTGAATATTTCTAAACTTTAAACATGAGGCAAAAAGTACGGTTCGAGAAATATGTTAATATGTTAATGATAATGATTTTTTTTTTTTCGGGGGATTTTATATGATTGGATTCCTACCTCCCCTCTCCCCAGTCCCCACTACCAAGTGCCGAACCAACACCTATGTTTAATATAGGAAATACCACGTATAACTGCTGGTATTGTAAAATGGTAACTCTTCTAAAAATCTTTATCTTTAAAAAAAATTAACGTCACATCATGATCAACTGATAAGAGTGAAGTTAAAAATATGAGTAGTGTTAACAGGTAAAAGTGTACCCGAATTTTCACATCCTCTATTCCTCTCATAGGAATTTGCTTAACCTAGAATCCACCACAATACAAAAACAATACGGTGCGAAAATTTTGATGTATGTCATTGGTGCCTGTAACAATTTCTTATAATAATTAGGATAAATTGTAAATTACATTTTTAAAGTTTAAGAGTGTTTGAATTTTATACTTTAAAATTTTAGAATTTAAATTTTACACTCCAAATTCTAAAATTTTAGAGTGTAAAATCTAAACACACTCAAAATTTAGGAGATAAAATTCAAATTATGAAACTTCAGGATTATACCAATCCCATTCATTTTTTGGTCTCAACTCTTCTGAGCTTGGGATGCAATATTTCATTACCTTAACTGCTTCTCAAATGGACTTGGAGATTTGTGACACAATTAGACCTAGCAAGGGCTATGCATATTTTATAAAATAGCTAAAGTTTAAAATGAGAAAAAAAATAAATTAAACATGATGTAATGCAATTTGTGAAATATAAAGTGGAACATTAAGTATGGATAGAGAATTTGCTTGTTTCCACGAGGATAGCTGTTGTAGAATTGGACAATTTCTCATAATATTAATATAGAATAAGTACACATTTCATTATATTATTATAATATATGAGATAGGATAATATAATATAGAATAGGTACAAGTTTCTTTCGGTTTAGTTTTTTACCCTTTTTTTTCAATTACAATACAAAACAAAATTATTTATTTTCTCATATACTAAAACTTAAAAGAGTTTGATTTTCAATTTAAAATATTATATATATATATATATATATATGTTTATATATATATTTAAATCTAATCATCCAAATTAAATAAATATATTACAGTAACAGTCTAAAGAAAAAATAATTTAAGATTATAATATAAATATAGTAAACCACGGAATCAAAAGATATTGCTATTGTATATAATAATATTACTTTGCTAATTAATAAGTTATATATAGCTTAACTGACACTTCATTATCCCATAATAATTTTTTGGAGTGTGAGGTTGTGGGTTCAAAATTTATTGGGTGTGAAGCTTATCAATAAAAAAAATTACTTAACACAATTATCAATTATAATGCCAATAAAATTACTAAATTTTAGCAAAATTGGAGTATGAAGTATGATAAAATCATAATATATAATATGTGATATGTGTTTTATACTTTTAATTACAAAAAAAAAAAATGTATCTTTCAAATTATTTTGTTTGTACAGTAGTAAAAAAGAATTTAAAAAAAAAATACATACATAGGTAAATATATATGTATATAAAATCCTATTTTATGTACTCATTATATATTAATTTCCCATGTTTTGTCATGATCCTACTAGTTATATTTAGGCATGAACATCTGCTAACAATTCCTCTAGTGCAGATTCCCTTTTATTTATTTTCTTATTCTTTTTTTTTTTTGCTAAACCCCTTTTATTTATTTTCTAATCCTGAACTTTAGCTCATATTTCAAGATATTTCAAACGTCCATTGAGAAAATAAATCAGTCAGAGACGAACCAATGACCCTTGTCAACTCCTGTATATCTCCCCCAGTTAATGTATAAAGAATTTTGTTAACGTGTGTCCTTATTTTTCTAACAAAATTTGTTGAGAATTGAAAAAATATTAATAATTTTTTCAATTCTCAAAAAAATATTTTAAAAAGTGAATGGTTCTAAAGGTACACACTAATCGGACTTATATATAAAAATAAAAATAAAAAGTAAAAAATGACAAAGAGGAACTGCCCCACTTATCGCGGAGTTGAATTTTTTTATTTATTTGAGAAGAAATACAAAGAACTTTAATGTTTGGTCATTGCTGACACTTCATTCATTCAGACCATTTATGTGATAAAAATCAATAATAAATTATTTGAGAAAAAATACAAAGGACTTTTATTAAAGACGACTGTTCGAATTAGCCTATAAAACAGATTCAATGTTTGGTGACACTTCATTGAATGTGATAAAATTCAATAATAAAATATAATGACTTAAATCATATCACTATTTAAAAGAAATTATAATAATATGGCTATCACGTCATGTACGTGTACTTCTAATATTAAATTATATTATATGTAACTCAGCATCACCACCACTGGATTTGAATTAATAATTTATATATAATTAAGTGAGTTTCTATTAAAATAATGACCAAACAAACAAGAGACTTGAAAAGGTCATCTATATTTTAATTAATGATTAAAAAAAACCATCACTAACAGTCTAACAGACTCAATAGATTTCAAATTCTAATCCACAATAAAAACCCTAAAATCCTACCAATTCATTTAGAAATAGATCGATTAAATTTGGACAAAATTTAGCTCCATACCAGTTTTAAAATATCTCTTTCAACTCAATATGCAGTTATTTATAAAACTATAAATATATATTATTTAAACAAATCACACAACTTATTAAAAAAGTCAAGTGACCTAAAACGAGGTATAGACGCTCTCTTTCGAATCACCTCATAATAAGATGGAAAAAGATAGTTTTAAACTGGAGACAAATGTTTTCCTTATAAATATTTCATTATCATAATATTGATATCTATTTAAAACACAATTTTTTCCATAAATTTTTTACAATCAATGAATTGTTTGAGTGACCACTGCACATTCTTAGTGCAATAGTCACTTTAAAGGTATAAATGCTTGTAGGATGTGAGAAATAAGGGCCGTGATTCAAGTCTCTAGTAAGGAGCTTCACACCTATATACTTAGATTAAGTTAGAGGAGAATTTCTATCTTGTATAAAAAAAATGAACTGTTTGAGTGATAAGAAAAATCAATAGGAGCTATGAATGTAAGTTGTGTACCCCACTAAAATCAACCAACTCAACAATTATGAAATTACTTATATTTAAGCTATTGCTAACATGATAAGAGATTTGAGAATCAATTTTCGTCAATATCAAAAAATGATTGTTGTCTTGATTTAATGATAAAAAATACAACCATCACAAACAAATGCTCTAGGTTGAAACTCAATTAAAAATAAAAATGGTTGCTAACATAATGAAGTCCAATCTTTTTCATTTTCCTAAAAAAAAAAAAAAGAAGATAAGATTTTAAGATTTCAACGTGGAGTTACCAAAAAAAGAAAAAGAGAGAGAGAGAGAGAAGAATTATATATATATATATATATATATAAAATAAATAAATAAATAAATAAAAAAAGCAATTGAATCAATAAAACAAGTGAAGAAAGTGAAAATCTTACCGGGAATAATGGGTGCTTTGGCAACGACTTCCGGCAAATCAAAGTTGATCCCTTCCTTAACATGAGGATGCTTCTTCAATATCATCCTCAAGCAATCCCCTGCACTCCCACCCACATCAACCAGTGTTGTCACTCCATCAAACCCATCGTAGACGTCCAAAAACGCCTTAATGAACGGCACAGATGCACCGGACATAGCTTTCACCATCAAACCGTTCATCTCCGGCTTTTTCCCATAGTACGAGTACGCAGGCTCACCGTTGGCTTTCACAAATGGCTCCAAAGTGGGGTCCACCACAGCCTCGTGGACCAATGGCCACGCTCTCATCAGCTCGTCCTGATGGTGCTGTAGCACGTACGAAGCATAGGATAATCCCTCGCTGTCCGTGACAAGAGTTTTCCCGACCTCGGTCAGAGAATACTGTCTCTCCGAGGTGTCGGAGTCTGGGGTTTTGCTAAGGTGCTCCGCGAACACACCGTAGCTGGTGAGCATGCGGAGGATGCGCTGGAGATTCTCCGGGTCCCCTTGGTGACCCGAGGGGAGGACACGTGTCAGGATCTGAGAGGCTGAGAGAGGTGAGTTGGACCCACCTTGCCAGATGGCATCGGCGACGTTGAGGCGTACGACGGCGTTTAGGGACATGGGTACGCTGATCATGTTGGCTAGTTCCATTATGGCTATCCTAGCTTGGTTCCGATTCTCTGTGCTCTCGTTATCCATAATACTACTGTTCTAGTCTCTCTTTCTGGTATCTGTGTCACTGTGTGTGTGAGAGAGATTGTGAAAGTAACAAAGTTCACGAGTTCAGTTGCTGGCTTTTATAAGGAAGAAGGTGGAACTAGAAGACGTGCATCTGGTTCTAAGTTGCAATAATTTCCACAACTTTTGAGGAGCCTCTTTCGTCTGGCTTCTTCTTTTTTCTTTTGGTGAGAAGTCAATTTTCACGGGATTACCGTACCATTTATACATTTACAAATTATTTTATTATAATATTTTTAATTTTTAATTTTTAATTTTAATTTTTAATTTTTAGCAAAGAGATATAACTAAAAACCAAAGCCATAAGTTAAAACACACACTCTTTCTCAGGGAAAAAAAAACCTAGACAAGTAATGGCAAAAGGTATTGGTTCCGGTCTTAACCCCTTTTTGTGGCTAAAGGTTTTGGATGGGTTAAAGTTTAGGCATGGAAATATGGAATTGGGTGAATACGATGACTATATATCGGCGACCAAATCCAATCAGGTGGTGCCACGCATAACACAAAAAGCTATCTTTTTATGCATTTCTTGATTTATTTTTGTGGCAAGAGTTGTTCTTGTTGGTGTTTTTATTTATTTATGTAGAACTATCCCATGGAGGAACTAAAACCCATCTCTGGGAGGGGTTGGGGGCCACACAGAAAGATTTTGAGTATGCACTGTGCACTGTATTTATTTTACATTTTCTTTTGAGATAAAGATAGGTTCCATGATTATCATGGACTTAAATCTCTTTATTTTATGTACTTGTCCAAGATTATATATATATATATATAACATGAGAGAGTATTTAAATTATGGGTCATGCTAATGAGTGCCCTTAGGGCACTCATTAATAATCTATTTAAAAAAGTTTTAATACCACTTTTATGATAAATAAAAAAAGTTGTCAAAATATTAATTACTTTTTTTCATTTCCCATAAAAACTTTCTTTAAATGGATTATTAACGAGTGCCCGTTAGCATTTCCCTTAAATTATAAACATTCCCATTAGAAATGTTAATGGTAAGATATTGATGAAACTTTTTTTTTTTTGAAAAATATTTTTTGAAGTTTGGAATAATAGAAATTCTTGATAAAAGAAAATCCCCCCCCCCCCTCTCCCTTCACCTCAAAATAAGTGATTTTAGCCTTGTTAGGGATCATACAAAATTTATTACATTGATTTTATAAATTGATGTGTCACCAATCATATAAAAAAAAATTTAAACAATTACTCCCTCTATCCCACTTTTTTTGTCCTGTTTGAAAAGTCAAATTTTTTAAGGAAACATCATTTATTGTCTTGTCTACCTTTTAAAAATGTATAAGTTTCCAAAACTATCCTTAAAAAAATTTATCAAAAAATTGAATTAATAAATTAATAGGGGTATAATAGGAACATTAGTAAATTAATGACTTTTATTTTTAGAAACAGGACAATATTTTGGGACATCTCAAAATGGAATAAAGGACAAAAAAAGTGGAACGGAGGGAGTATCTATTATCTTTCTAAAATGTCACAAATCACATTCATTATTGTATTAGTTTGTATGCTTTTTATAGTAAAATTTGTGATAGTTTTACTCAAAGAAGTCAATACTGTATCTGAAGCTATTTCGGTTTGATCAAAAAAACGAAATATTTCGATACTAATGAGTACCGGTATACCATTTAGAAATTATCACTAATTTACATATATATATATATATATATATATTTCTCCTGCTGTGAGTCCAAATACTAATACTAATACTAAAAATAATAGTCAAAATAATAATATAAATTATTTTCTTTCGGAGCAATGGCATATCAATGACATCATGGCACTGAAAAAACAAAGAAGAAATATGGAAAAGTATTAGAAAAGTTAATATGAACTAGACAGTACAAAAGGCATATGGGTGACAGGGTGAGACTAAAGAAAAATGAAAAGACTAAAATACTATTTTAATTTTTAAATTTTATTAAAAGTTTGTTTTGTCTTTAAACTTTAATTTTTTTTTTTTTTATCTATAAACTTTGTAAAAAGTTTTTTGAATAGTATAGAGACAAAAATAAGAATGAAAAAAGGAACTTTTTCAATAGTTTAGAAATGAAAAACAAACTTCTAGTAAAGTTTAAGGACATAAATAAAATATTTTTAATAATTTAGGGATAAAATATGAACTTTTTAATAGTTTAGAGACGAAAAATGAATTTCTTAAAGTTTAAGGATGAAAAAAAACTTTTGGTAAAGTTTAGGGACCAAAATAATATTTTACCCAAAAGAAGAAGAAGAAGGAGAGAGGAAAAGCTCGCCAAAACCTGAGCTAATTGGCAACATGAAGGCGAAATGGTGGCGGCAACGTCAACGTGAGCAACAGTAAGTTTTTGTGGGAGGAGAGAGAGAGTAATTTTTAGTTTTTAGATTTAAATATGATTTTGTAACTTTTGGTTTTGTTTTGGTTCGGTACATATTTTTTGGCCGGAATCCGATATTTTTTCCAAAATAGACGAAACAATACGGTATGTCCGGTATTCAAACTAGAACGAAACAAAGGTGTTTTTGTACTGGTAAAGGTGGAGTAATGGAAAATACCGTCCGTACTGGCCGGTACGATATTGACTCCCTTGTTTTACTTTTTTTTTTCTTTTAAAATAATCTAAAATAAAAATAATCCAACAAGGCTAAAAATGCATTTTCCAATCTTTAAAAAATAGAAAATTTCTTTTTTAATTTCCCCTGTCCTCACTTCCTCCATTTCTTTCTATCATTGCTATTATTATTATTATCGTCCACAATTGACAACATTAAAGTTTTGACAAAAATTGTATTCCTAGACTTGTTCAGAATGACTTTAAGAGTGAGCTCATTTGGATCTTTCCCTATGTAGAGAGTGTGTGGGCTCCACCCACCTACAGTACCATACTACTATACACTCTGAATTTTAATCAGTTTATGTAGTTTTTAGATTTTAGAACATTTATTTTAATTATTTAAAGTTTTTGTAGGCTATTAAATTGACATGGTATTATGAAATTATTTGACTTTTTTTTATTGGACCAACTAATAGATATAAAAAAACTTATGTAATACTTAATGAACACATTAGAACGGGCATGACTGGAATGGTTGCCAATTAAAACAAATCCTAACATTAAAAGCACGCATTAAAAAAAAAAAAAAAAAAAATCCTAAACTTTATATATTCTAATTTCCTTTTTGTAAAAACCCCAAAGGATTTTGTAAGATTTAAAAAAGTAGTCACAATTGAGGTTCTTTAGTTGTTAAGGAAGTCTAAACCCAATGTGAGACTTATCACACACTATCAATTAAATTGGGGCATCACAATATGTGATAGGATAGTTGTCTTTGGGCCCACATAAGGTTACTGGGCTGGCTATGATAGCCTATGTAATATACAAATGAAACGCTAGCTACATCTGCGCTATACCTCAAAATAACTAGTTACAATTAAGACTCCTTGAAGTTATTAATAAAGCCTAAATCTATCAAATAAATACTCAACGTGGGACTCATCATACACCCACACAACACACTATTTTTAAACTCGGACATCACAATTACTCTCATCGTCAATGTCGCTGACACCACCATCACAATGAATGAGAATACCGATGATGAAATTTACCTACAACACCTTCGAATCTCATCTTCGAAAACCAATTCTGGAGTGGACAAGCTATTTTGGAACTTGCTATCTACAGTGTTTTTTTTATCTTTTACTGTAAGAAAATTAACATGGTGGGCCTACCGAAGATACCGCAGCACCCACGTCAATATGCTAATAATTGAGGAAACCAATTCATTGCCCTTTTCCCCACAAAATCTTGTCACTAGTTTTACGCGTGAAATAATCAGCATCATCTACTTCGATATCACTACATTGATAAGGTATATGAGACATTTCTCCCATAATGATAATAAGTGAAACCTGTCTCACATGTAGGACCATACAACACACAGAAATATATTATAAAACTAGGAAGCACAAACACAAACACGATGCGAGTACAGCACAAGCAATTTTTGAAAAATTATAACACGAAACAGTCGATACGACATGGGTACAACACCTTAAATAAAGTATCCTTACTTCCTAGATTATGTAAAAGCTGTAATTTTGCAACGAGCTAATGGTAACAGGTTGGGTTGGTGCCTAAGGTTTGTTCATGCGATGGACAACAAAACTAACAAAGCCAATGATCATCCATTGTGCTAGCGTCACGACGGGTTAAGCATAGAAACAATATACATATACATTTTAAAACTATGATAAAAATACAACACCTCTGACCTGATCTAATTTCATATACATTTGTGAATTTATTTTAAAATCGAAACTGTTCAGATGACTTATAAACAATATAGAGATCACTTTTTATTTTTTATTTTATATATATATATATATATATATATATGATAGAATTCTCTCTATTATTAACCTATAAGACAAACATCAATTAGTTTTTTGTGTAGACAACATACAAAATTACAAAGTTTGGAGTAAAGTTTAGAGTAATGTTAGGGGCTGGCATGAATAAAAGAGTAGACATATCCTGATGTCTACTGATTCTCACAACCAAAAAAATCTTCTTGATCTGAAATCTGATACAGTCTGATTGTATGTTCCATACTGCTGAGGCATAAGACCCATAACAAATCATTTACACGCATTGCTCAGTAAAGCAGTTTTAGAGATCTGAGATCCCACCAAGAAAGAAGACAAGCCACATGTAGATAGATACTATTGTGCAGCACATAATATGCCCCAAGAAAAGGTAAATTGTTGTCTCCCTTTAAATACATTTTAAGGCAACCAGTAGGTCCTTTAGACTCGAGTTAATACAATTAACCAAACGAGCACATATAGTACAAAAGTTTAAGAATATGGATATCAACATATTAATTGTGTAATTTGAAATGTATGCATAAAGCATAGGAGTTACTAGAATTTGCAGAAAGCAAACCTCATAATGCAACTTGAAGTGAGATCAAGATGCATGGCACTGCACTAGCAAGATGATGGAATGATGAATGATGCTTTTTGTTTACCACTTCAACTATTATAGCCTACATTGAGTCACTCTGTTGTCAGTCAAAAGTAATAGATAATATTGTCTGTTAATCAAAAGAATTACAACATTAATAAATTATGTTTTCTGGTCAAAAAAATAAATAAATTACGTTTCTTTCAAAACTACTACACATTGCTACAACACTTTTTACCTTAAACCCTTGGATGCAATCAATATTTATGTTATACTATTACAGCTTACCTAGAAGAAGAGACAAATGCAGATTTTGGTTGCCGTTGGCTCAGTGTCATGTACAAGCCCTGCAACAGTAACATCTTTTTAGAAGACATTACATGCTTGGATTAAACGTAAGCCAGCTCTAGTCCATGAAATTAAAATCTTTTTTTCTTTATTTTCTATTTGGTTCTTAGTTTTCTTCAAAACCAAACTAGCATTGCAATAATTTATGATAAGATGACAGAAACAAATACTAGTTAGTTCTACAAATGCTACCGCAGGACCAAAAAAAAAAAAAAAAACTGCAAACCAGACACAATTCATTGTTTCCTAGATATGGCATCACCAACAGAGAAATGCATGATATTGTTTGGGATGCGAATTTCTAATTGAGATTTGAAATCAAGCAATCCCTGTATGATAAATAGGAAACATTACGTTTGTTGTATGTATTGTTGCTCCAGTAGTCATGCTAATGTTTTGGTTAGGAACCAGCTCAAAGTTCATGTGCTGCAGAAAGACTGCGAGAGCAACAATAGCTTCCATCAAAGCAAACTGATCACCAACACACTTCCGGGGTCCACCACTGAATGGAATGAATCTGTGGCAATATATTTTACACTATTAGTATTCAGTGTTAAATGGGATATGAAAAAGGCAAAGAATTCATGCCTTGGAGCTAGACAATGCATATTTAGGAAAATAGGATCAAGAAATATGAAGTGCCAAGAGACTTAAGTAGCTCTTTTTGCATCTCTGAAGGAAATTATAGAAATTTTACCTGAAATCTGTATTTGTTTCATTAGGAACAGGGCCTTCCAAGTCAAATCTTTCCGGCACATACTCTTCTGCTCTCTCCCAAACCTCATGACATCACAATGAAATTGCCAAAAATGTGGAAAGGAGAGGTAAATATTACATCTCAGATTTGTCTAAAGATGCGTCAAATTGTCTAGGATAATAGTCAATAATCTTTAAATATATATAAAAGTGAGTTTTAGCCCAAAGAGGGAGGGGGGCGGGAGGGAGGAAAGATTCGAACTAGTGACTTCCGTTTCATGAGACGTGGGCCCCCCAGCCGATTGTGCTACCCTCGAGGTTGATAGAAGGCATAAATCTTCTATAGTGAAAAAAAATATATACAAATGGAATTTTAATTCTACATTGAGGGAGGGAAGATTCGAACTAGTGACTTCCATTTCATGAGACGTGGGCCCCCCAGCCGATTGTGCTACCCATCAAGGTTGACAGAAGGCCTAAATCTTCTATTGTGAAAAAATATATATGCATATGGAACTTTAATTCTACATTGATGCAAACAAATCAAAACAAGCAAACAAAGTAAAAGTATAATTCCTCCATTTGTGTCAGAAACCAAGCCATAATAGAAAATTAATTGTCAATTATGACAAAAGGTTGCCTGGCTAAAAAAATAAATGACATATGGTGTAGGATCCTCAAATTCAAATTGGTCAATCCCGTGTTGTAGAAGAATCAAAATTATGATCAGGATATACAGTTAAATATATAGTAGTAAAAAAGAGCATGGCTGTTCAGAAGAGTCCATATCAGGAAGGCTAACGTGGAGTATGGCATTGGCAATTGAATATCTAGAGTAGCAAGTTCTTTTTATTAAACAAGCTTACTTTCGATATCTGAATGCCACTGAAGGCTCCATACTTGGACAACACCAAATGATATTATTGTTTTACAATAAAGAGCAATGGATTCTCAATTGGGTTTTAAGCAATTCACAAAAAAAGGAGTTGCAAATAACCACAAAAAGAGAAGTTTGAGGAATGTTAGGTGATACCTTTGAGGAATGATGGATATTATACACTGAAATCATAATGTCTTGACCTGCATTAACCTTGTAATCTCCAGGAAGCGTGTCAGCAACTTGAGCTCTTCTTATCAAGACCTGAAAGATTTGGAAGAATGAAACCAACAAGAAATTGAGCTAACAGAATTACCATATATACTCTTTTCTATTTTGTGATTGAAAAGATTTTGAATTAAAATTCATTTTAAAAGCTTGTCAGCAACTTGAGCTCTTCTTATCAAGACCTAAAAGATTTAAAAGACTGAAACCAACAAGAAATTGATTTAACAGAACTGCCATATATACTCTTTTCTTTTTTGTGTTAGAAAAGATTTTGATTTACAATTCATTTTAAGTGGAAGAGAAAGAATGCAACCTACAGGAGGATGTGGGTAGAGACGGAGAGACTCCATTATGCAGCAGGTCAAGAACTTCAGATTCTTAATATCTTCATAAGCAGGAGGCCTTCCCTGTAAAACTCTGTCAACTTCCTCTTGTGCTTTCACCAAAGAGCTGGAGTCCTGCATTGGAAAAAATAAAACAAAAGAGATGATGAACAATAGGTAGCTGATCTTAAAACCACACCATATGGAAAATATATTCTGCACACATATGAAGTTAGCATAGCAATATATACACGTGGTGTAGAGGTCACCAGACCCATGCTAAAGATCGTAAGAACTTGGCTATAAGTGGATGAGTACGACAAGGTTCATAATTCACTAGAAAAATTCAAAAGAAGTCAAGAAAAGAAAAGGAGATAATCATAAATTCTCCTTTCACATTACATACTTTTTCTGCATCTGCAACACAGAGAGTCCGCCTTTGAACTCTAATTATGTCTAAAATTATCAACGTTTTAAATTTTATGCAATGAAAAACTCAAAAAGTAAAGAGAGATGTGCAAATGGAAAGGGTACCTTACTGAGAAGATAGAGTGTCCAAGTCAACACTGAACCAGTGGTCTCGTGACCAGCAACTAACATTGACAAAAGGTCATCTCGAAGTTGCACACTTGAAACCTAAGACATATAGAGTAACTGTATTAATACTAAAGGTTAAGATAAAGCATAACTAGAAGAACACAAGCCCCATAAAGACAATGAAAGTCCAGTCAGGCTAATTTTATTATTTAAAGAGAGAGAGAGAGAGAGAGGGGTGGGGGCTTGAGGGACAATATCAAATCAAAGCATCATTAAATAGAACATTCTTGCTGAATTTATTATTAAATTTCTTCAAACTTTATAGGGATATACCAATGAAGATGTCTGCCGTATTCAAATGCATGCATATAAAGGATTAAGAAACAAAATTGTTTTTTTTTTTTTTTGAAGAAAAAAGGTAGATAAAGTGGTTACACAGCCATTACTGAGAGTACCACCATTTGAGAAATATGACAACATTCATTAAGATGAAATGAATTTCAAGCTCAAATGAGAACTTCTGGCCAGAAACTGGAAAAATCAGAGATCTTAGCTACAAGCATAGAGTATGAACAACCACAACCAAACACAATTTGTTGAAAGAACTTTGTTTATTTCCTTTTTTATGCTTTCATGGTCAAAAGTTTGGAAAATCTTGCAAGATTTAAAGAAAGCTGAAAACATGAAATTGCCAATCAATAAAAAAGTAAAAATGTTCAATACGACATCTCATCTTAAATGAGATGAATGCAATATACATCAATTTTCCACATAAATTTACATAAAAAATTAAACACAGACTCAACAAAGTTCACAAAGAAACTTGCACATTGTATGAAACACAAAAAACTCCCATGTCAACAACAACAACAACAACAACAACAAACAAAGCATTAGTCCCAAAATTTTGGGGTTGACTATGGATCCTCAACATATTAGTTAGGATCAGCCATATGTATTCTTTACCTCCGTTTTACTCTATCCAAAGTCATATTCTATGTTACTCCCTTAATTGACATGTCCTTTCATTGCCACTTGTTCACATTTAAAAGCAAGTGCAACCATATAAAAAATGAATGCTTTACCAAAACAACAATGATCACACACAAAACAAACTATAGATTGGAGATAAAGAACACTAGCAGACCTCTTCTCTGCTTGCAAGCAAGAAGCGAAGGATGCTCGGATCAGCATCATTTACATATTCCTCCTCACTGATTCTTTCACCCTCAGCTTCCACCATATCTTTGCACTTTGCAATAAGTTCTTCAACTGTTCTCCTTATCTCATTAACTGCTTTTTCAGCTTTTATTTGTCTTGGGATTAATTTACAAAGAGCTTTAATCTACATAAAAAATATCATTGGCTAGGTATAAGTATCAAACTGAAAAAATAAATTGAAAATCAAGAACAGTGCAGAAGAATAGCATACCTTCCAATATGGTAATATATCAGTGGAACGAGCCTCTGCCTCTTTCAATGCAGTGTAAACTGCATCAATCACAGGACTATCAGTTGTAAGTGAATCAAAATTGTAGTTGAATATGGACAGGCCAATAACATCAAGGGTTAATTGACAAAAATTTTCCTCCATGTTTACAGAAGTGCCACTTAGTGCATCGGGTTTGAGCTTTTCCACCAATCTTTCTGCACATTTGCAAAAGACTCGATCAACTATCACTGACAAATACTTCTTGTGAAGAGATGGCACCACAGCCCTACGCCTTGCCTATCACAAACAACATACTAAAATCATCTGTGCCATAACTAGTTCTCTGAATTTTTTTCGTCACTGGCTGAGAGCTTATTAAATTGGGAATTAAAAAGAAGTATCATCTAGGTGCATATTCTAGAACACCAAAGCTCCACTTGACTCGTTATATAGACATTTTATTCCATGACATAATCTCTAGCCTATATTATTCTTAAGAATGACAAGCAAGAAAGATATAGTACAAAATCATGTTTAGCCACTAAAACAATAAAGAAACCAGGAGAATTGGGAAGAAAAAAGGGGGAGAGGGGGAGGGACTATAACCACATGTTCAATAAGATGAAATAAAGCATAACACTGAATTTTTTTTTCAAGCATTTTGTCTTCTTTCTCAATCAACGCCAAGAACTTCTTAAAGCATTTTTTTTTGGATAAGTAAGAAACATAGAAGCTTTAAACAAATAGTTAAGAATCAGCTTCAACATCATCAGTCATATATTTACTTTCTATTTTAACACCATTGAATCTATATGCAATTTTCAAGAGAGCATGTTTACAGTTCTAATTTTTATGACACTATTTCCCTATAAATATATTCAAAACACACTACAAGATGTTGTTTTTTGATGATGTAAAGAAGCTTTCTAAAGAAAAGTCCTTTGTACTCGCCTCTAGTCAGTAAAACCTACAGGCAACTAGTCCACCCACTACCGCTAGAACTAGTTGTCAAGGGAATCAAGGGCATTCGTCCCTAATGGGCTAAACAATTAAAATGATGCACCAAAACCACAGCAAAAAAAAACACCCATTTATAGTATCAATGTAATTAAACTCTACACATAATTAAACATATCTTCTTCTTTTTTTGAGAATTCATAATTAAACATATTCCTCTCCAACTACATATAAATTCCTGAAACAATTGGATTATAGCAAGCATTACCGTCCAAAGCGGGCCTTCAGCAATGGCAAAACCTGAACCGAACAAGAACTCAGAGACCTCAGCAACAAGACCCTTACCATACTTTCCATAGTTCCTAAGCACATGCTTAGCAATGGCAGGGTCACTCACCACCACAAAATTTCTAGGCCCAGCAGCAAGGCGATAAATGGGTCCATAATCATTCATCCATTTGAATAGTGGGAGAAAAAGAGCACCACCCAGAAGATCAGACACGTCGTCTAGCTTAGCACTGGCTACAGGGATGCCCGAGTCATCGTCTTTGCTAATGGTCAAAGAGCGAGTGAGTGAAGTGAGCCAGTCTGGGCTAACCCAGGAGGAACCGGCTTTGTTGGTATTGGTGGGTTTGGAATTTGAGGTGGAGTTTTTGTCTGTGGAGGACTTGATGGTGAAGAAGTGAGAGGTGGGTCTGGAAGAAGAGAGAGAGGTGGACCTGGTTGTAGGTTTGAGAAGAGGGTTTGGGAGGAGAGAGAAGGTGGAAAGTGAGAGTGAAGAAGGCATAGTGGTGAGTGACAAAGTGAGAATGAAAGTGTGTGCTTATTTGTGGGTTAAGCTTGAAGAGGTTTTTCTATGGACTTTTCTTTCTCAGTCACCACTCACCACTACTGGACAAGTAAAGAGCGTTCAGTGTTTCAGTTCAAAGTTGTGTAACCGTGTGTGTATGTGTGCGACAGGTTGTGGATTGGGTTTAGCGGCTTTTTGGATGCTGCACTCTCTCAATTCTCATGCTGGAGCTGGACTAATGGTACACACTACACACTTTTTTGCTTGCGGTAGTGATTTTTTTATTTTTAAAATATATATACATATATGGTAAGTACTAAGGGTGTCCAAGAGTCGAGTTCAGTTAGATTCCTCACCAATCCGTCACTCGTCTCAATTGGATTGGGCCCTAGAAATTCATTCATTGATGATTAGTGGAATATTTATAAGGCATTACTATTAATAAACATTTCATTTGAAGGGAGGTAGAATCTAAGGTATTACTAATTTTTTATTATTTATACGCTAAGGTATTACTATTACACATGGAAAAATGCAAAAATGGCAAGAGGTGAGAGAATAGGAGGGGCATTTATTGGCACGGGTAGCATGTGATAGTACAAATTGAACATTTGAGTGGCGTATGAGGGTGCATTAAGGGTTTTATGTGATTAATTCCCACTTAATTTGGCTAGATTGGTATGAGATGTACTTAACAATGTGATTGGTGTCATGATTGGAGATGTGAATGCGATGAATCTAATAATAGAAGTGTTTTGGAAATCCTTTATCATTAGAAGAACAAGACCATAGAGGTTAGATGGTAGTAGAGCTAGATCAGAGAAAACCAAGGCAGCAGATGAACACCAAGAAAGACACGATTGCACCAAGATACTTTAGAGTAAGAGTAAAGGCTTTGATATCATGTTATAATATGTGTGTGTGTGAGAGAGAGAGAGAGAGAGCATAAGAAATATGTGGTTTTGCCTAATGACCCACATCCATGGAAGAAAGCCCTTCATTGTTACATTTTCTCTATGCTAAATTACTTGCTACAGTGAACCCAATAAAGGATATTTATAATTTTATAGACTAAATTTTATTTTTTATTAAACCATAGTTTATAGACTTGTAGTATAAGTATAATACTTTATTTGTACACCAAAGACTAGGCCTGGCCTCGATATCTTTAACACAAACCTTATTTCATCACTACTATTGGATTGGGTTGTATTTAGGGTATTTTTCAACTCATCCTTGTTTACTTTAGTTGAGAAAATCCTTAACCCAACATGTAGGGATGCGGTTGGGCTCAGTCAGGCCATTAAGTTAGGTCATTTTATTAGGTCTAATAGAAAGATTGGATTTTCATTAAACCCTATATAAGCTTATTATTCAGTAAATTAATTATATGATCATTTGATATTTCACTTGGCTATGAGTTTTGAAATACCTAAAAAAACTTGATTAACAAATTTAAACAAAGTTTCAAAATTTAAAAAGTACATATATATTTTGAAGTATATATATATAAAAAAAAAAGTACATATGTTTTTATACCACTTTAATAAGAAATATAAAAAAATATTAAAAAAATCAGTTTTTTTTTTTATTTTTTATTTTTTCATAAAAAGTTTATATACCAATGTTCTTAAGGTATCCATTCATATTTTTTTTTCTTTGATATAATGGTATGGGTTGAAAATTTTACTATCCCAAACAAATCCAATATGAGATTCAGAGAAAATGTTCAGATCCAACCAAATTCATCAACTCATAAAAAACCAACCTGAATCATTGAATTGGATCAGATTCATTATATCCACGAGTTGAATGCAATAGTCGTTACAAAAATTTCAAGTGGAAGGACAGTTCTACCTGCATCATGTCTCTTCTCGACAGAGGAAAGATTTGGGCCTTTCTTTCAAATAGGTTGGGCCATGAAAATGGCACAACACATTGTTGGATTAACCTTTGAGGCTTTGTGCGCGTGTCCCCGCACTTCTCTATGAACTAACTTTTCGAAAGGCTAATGTATTAGGCCCAAAATGAACTTGGTCGTGGAGTGGGCCTTTGAAGGCAAAACCCTACTCTGTCTCCCTTTTGACTGATTAATATGTTTGATCCACACAAAAATTAGAATAAGGAGAAAATATGTTTTAATTGGTGCCTCTTTACAATCCTATATTTTACAATTTATAGAAGTTGCAGCTTTTATTATTTGTGCTTGAATTTAGCCCATTAAGGATTAAAATATATTTTAGATTTTTTTTTAGTAATGCTAGGATAGGATGTTACTATAAATTTACTAAATAATTCTTATAAATTGACTTGTCACTAATTGTCATAATAGTATTTCAAATATTTAATTTACAGAAAACATGTTTATATTACCTTGTTAGCATTTTGTGGTTAAATTTTTTTTGTTTTAGAATTTTTTTTTGGCATCACGAACTTTTGGAAAAAAGAAAAATGAAAAAGCAATACACGAAACTGTTTGTTCTCATAGAATAGGATCATGAAACTTGTAGTCTTTTCCTCTCTTTTTTTTTTTTTTTTTTTTTTAAATTATTATTATTATTATTGTTAAATAGAGTTGTGTTTATTATACACAAATTGTTTTACACATAACTCCAAAAACAACTGAAACATTGACTTGAAGTCACACTTTCTAACTTAGAAATCGTAACCGTGACTTGAAATTATGATTTTTAAGAGTAACGGCCTTACTCTTTTCCCTTAGACTAAATAATATGTTTGGTTCACACAGAAATGAGAAAAAAGAGAAAACACGATCGATCCCCTTTAAAAGAAAAATGTGATCTCCTTCGTACCCACTAATTTTTCTAATAAACTTATATATATATATATATACACACACACACACACCCACTAATTGAAACTACACCAGAGACCTGCCATTCTTTATCTTTTTCTTTCCTAGTTTTAAATTTTTTTTATGGTAATATTAGGATACTATAAATTAATGTGTCACTAATTATAAACAATATTTTAATTTTATATTTATATTATATTATTAAGGTGGTAGAAAACACGTTTATTTAAAGTTAGTTTGTTAGTGCTGTTAACTTATTAATATTTGGGAAAAGATTTGCTGCAAACTAAGTTGCAGTAATTTCTGTAAAAATACATGTGTCAATGTCTCAAGTAGACTCCATTTGGTGAAAAATTCAATCTTGACACGGAAAAATATAAGGCTGGATAGGTGTTTATATGATACATTGACGCATGAATTTTTGCAGGATTTGCTGCAACTTAATTTACAGCAAATCCTTTCCCAGTTTCCCTTAATATTTTTTTCTTTTTTTTACACTGTCGATGAAAAAATGGGATTTGAGAGGACCACCAGCAGCCCGCATTTTCGACCTGAAAGGAATTGAACATGAAACAAGAATCTGTGTTCACTATCTATGGAGTGGAAGTTCGGTCGTTCCTCTCTCATCCCTTCGGTTGCAGCAAATCCTTTCCCTTAATATTTTTTGCTTTTTTTTTTTTTTTTTGGCATCATGTACTTTTGAAAAAAAAGAAGAAGAAAAAGAAAAAGCAATACATGTAATTATGTAAATGACTGTTTCTTCCATTTTCTTTTGGATTTATTTTTTGGTTTGTTTTTTATGTAGGCATTTGAAAGAATCATTTTTGTTTGAAGACATATTGGAATCCCCACTAGAATTTTCCACAATAATACTCCTTCCACTCACTATGGCCCTGTGGGTTATAAAAATGTGAGTAGTGCAGGACACCAGTTAAATGAGTTGATTCTTAAAAAATATTAAAAAAAAAGAAGGGTTAAATGAGCTAGTTAAAAGGAATTTTAAAATATATATATATATATATATATATATATAAATATATACTCTTAACTTATTTTAACTTAAACTTTGACCCTTGTTCTCCCATCCTACAATAATTTTGTACTTATACATTGATTATTGCGACAAGGGTGCAAAGTAGTGAGTTGAAGGAATGTCACTACTATTGCAGTTGCACCGAAATGTTTCCAGTGGCTCTATAGATTTTTACCAAATTTAGAAACCAAGCCATTGGCAGAAAATGACCGGAGCGTGGGTCAACTAAGATCAGGTCGTCACTCACAGTCACGGCACAGGGCCAGAGCCATCGAATGAAATTCAACCACGAGATTAATTGGACCCAGACGCCCTTGAATTTCTATTCTATTGTTCATAGTCTTTAGACATTTTTTTTTTCTCTTATTCTTCTGTATTTATCAAAGTGGTCTTCGATGCCCACTTATTTGAAATGATTTTGTTCTGATTTTTTAAGTTCATCCTCCCCCTCCCTCTGTTTTATTTGTCCCATGTACCATTCCACACGTTTAGATTTTTTTCTTCAATTAGGAGAGTATTACTTCTTTTTTTCTTTTTCTTTTTTTTTTTTAAATAGGATATAGTCGGCTTTTAGTGTGATGGCAAATGTCTTCTATCAAAAGTGACAAGTCGTGAATTCAAGTCTATGAATTAGCCTTTTTTATTATTAAAAAAAAAAATTGAGAGTAAAATTACTTACCATGACCTTTTTCAGACATTATGAAAATAGTTTTGTTTTGTACTCAAGAACCAGGATACAATCTAAAGGTACAACTTTATCTTTTAGATGTATAATTGAAGGCCATCTACAAGTAATGACTTAATATTCTAAAATAGTCAATAACTTTTTTTTATTAAGAAATTAATTTATTTTTAGAATCAAATAAGAATTTAGTTATAGTAACCACTCCATAGCATATAACAATTAAAAATTTTTCAAAAAAATAATTTGATAGTTACTTCAATAGTAGAGCTAGGGGGGAGATTTGAATACCAACTCTTATGAGGAAAATAAATAATGTTATTCACTTAAAGGTGGCAACAATTTAGAACATTTACCCAAATAGAGAGATTAAGAAATGATTGAGAACTTGCATTTGGATATCCTATAATAAAGTATAGCAGTTTTTCCGTGTACTTCTCAATAAGCATATTAGATGACAACCGTTCTAATAAAAATATATATATGATTATTTGAAAATTTTAATCATATATAACAATCATTTATATTAGCAGACCTCTTGATTATCTTTCCTAATCAGCTCATCATTATTTCTCGGCAAGACAATATTTCTTTTAAAAGCCATGTCAGATAGTACCTCATACAATGATACAAGGGATCTGCTAGATATGATGAGGTGAGCATTGAGGTTATTTCTTTATACCCCTAAGCATACACATGCATGACTGTTCTATTAACTAAGGAAAAAAAAAACTCATTTCCACAGCATTTACAAGAACAGGGCTGGCCTTTTCTTTTGTTTGTTTCTATTTGAATTTTTGTGTTCCGTAGGTTGTACTTAGTTTTAGTCACTGCCTTAATTAGAAGATTTTCAAATACATTGTATGCAACAAAACATATAGTCCCTAGCAGCTCCACTATGGAAGTTACTCTAATAAAGTTAAATAATTTTAATAGATTACACCGATGGATTTATTGAAAAGTTTGTATAAATAATACTCACTTCTATCAGATTTTATAAATGTGACATGTAAGTTCATGTCTGACTTATCTAACAAAATATCTAAATAAAAAAAGAACACACTCCTACACATGCTCATGCATCAATGCATGAATTTCACTTTGGTCCTGGTTAATCGTATTTAATTTAAGCATACTTCCATTTGTCATTTGTACTTTTATATACTATAAGTGATGTATCATGTATGTGTGCAATAAGGCAAGTTGTATACTTTGGATGATGGAAATTGTGACAAGGAACGACCCTCCTTGGGTATAAAATTTTCTAATTAACCTTGTAAAGTATGTAAGTGTTCAAAGCTTATGTTGTAGATATGTAAGCATGTTCCAGGAGTGTACAATGCATCTTTGTGTGTGATTTCCCCTGTGGTGCACCTTGGTGTAAAATGCGTCTTTATGTGTGCTTAACCCTCCCTGGCCATGAACATTGTTGGTGCACCCTGTGCACACAGACACAACACCTTGCTAGTGCACCATGATGCACTTAATGCGAATCTTTACCAAATTTTCACCGTAAATATAAGGCAAAATGATGCGGACATTTTACCACAAAATATTGGTAAGGATCATGTTTAGTGCATAGTGATGCACTAGGTTTGAAAATTTTATGGATTTCTATTATGAAAATAAGGAGAAATGTTGTTGGATTTTCAACACAGAAATCCAGTAGGAATTCCTATCAGCTCGCAAAGCACGCATAATGGTCACATATGATTTTCAAAGCAATTTCAAAAACCCAAAAACGTTTTTGTCCCAAAAGATAATGTCAGTAGCTCTTTTATATGTCAATGAATAATTCAAGATAGAGTGTTGTCGAGAGGTAAGCGTCACAGGTTGCAGAGAATATTTCCTACAGGTAATTGAACTCCTGAATTCATGACTCTAACTTCCAGACATGGTTTTTTACCCTTGTTTAGATTAGGAGAACTAGACTTCTTTCTATGTTTGGAAAAAATATCAAATAAATGTACGTGACCAATCACATCACATTTTACAAATCCCATGATGGCTGTGACTTCATAAATTTGGGCAATTCCCCATAAATTACCAATTCACACTCTCATACATGCACAAGGCATGTATGAGGAACACACAACACATTTTTCATACATTGCCATCATGAGTAGTCGATTCGACAAGAGGATATCGACATTGGTAAATACATTTATTGGAATGGATTTGGTATTTGATATATTTACTTGGGCATTGATAAATATATACTTGCCTAGGCTAGCCTAACAAACTTCTTCAACTTTAATTATATGTACTTCATGGCTTAAGTTACTTACACATAATAAAACTCATTTTGTCTTTAATTTGTTATTTCCCTAACATCTTTTTGTCTAAAGTATAACACAACGATAACGGTCAACAAACAACTCATTATCAATTTATCATGAGTACCAGAGTGGACTATTTCAAGGAACCTAGATGTGACTGCTATCATATCAAAATATGATAGGTAGGCGACAAAAGAGATTTAAACATTGGGTAATAAAACATTATTCTTAATAGCGCTCCCAATTGTGTTTGTAGATGGTTTTATTAGTTTGAAAATCTTGAATAAATATTAAGATATTAATCAATTTGCCGCCTATTGACTAGTGATTGGTTTAGCTCAAGCGATTAAAGGGTGGATTTTCTATTTGATATATTTACTTGGGTATTGATAAATATATACTTGTCTAGGCTAGCCTAACAAACTTCTTCAACTTTAATTATATATACTTCATAGCTTAAGTTACTTACACATAATAAAACTCATTTTGTCATTAATTTGTTATTTCCCTAACATCTTTTTGTCTAAAGTATAACACAATGATAATGGTCAACAAACAACTCATTATCAATTTATCATGAGTATCGGAGTGGACTATCTCAAAGAACCTAGATGTGACCGCTATCATATCAAAATGTGATAGGTAGGCGACAAAAGAGACTTGAACATTGGGTAATAAAACACTATTCTTAATGGTGCTCCCAATTGTGTTTGTGGATCCGTTTGGATAGTACTTATTGTTGCTGAAAGTTGATAAAAACTGATTGTTGCTGAAAACACTGTAGCAAAATAATTTTTAAATGTGTGAATAGTGTTGTGGGACCCACTTTTAATATTAAATATTACTTGAACAGTGAGTGAATAGTGTGTGAACAGTACATGCACAGTGAATTTTGTCCCCCAAAGTCAAAAAAGCCGGCCAAAAAAAAAAAAAAAAAAGGGGAGAAAACGTGAAACTGAAAACGTGCCGCAGCTAAACGTGCTATCCAAACTAGGTCTGTAGATGGTTTTATTAGTTTGAAAATCTTGAATAAATATTAAGATATTAATCAATTTGCCGCCTATTGACTAGTGATTGGTTTAGCTCAAGTGATTAAAGGGCGGATTTGCTATTTGATATATTTACTTGGGTATTGATAAATATATACTTGTCTAGGCTAGCCTAACAAACTTCTTCAACTATAATTATATATACTTCACAACTTAAGTTACTTACACATAATAAAACTCATTATGTCATTAATTTGTTATTTTCCTAACATCTTTTTGTCTAAAGTATAACACTGATAACGGTCAACAAACAACTCATTATCAATTTATCATGAGTTCTGGAGTGGACTATCTCAAAGAACCTAGATGTGACCGCTATCATATCAAAATGTGATAGGTAGGCGACAAAAGAGACTTGAACATTGGGTAATAAAACACTATTTTTAATGGCGCTCCCAATTGTGTTTGTAGATGGTTTTATTAGTTTGAAGATCTTGAATAAATATTAAGATATTAATCAATTTGCTGCCTATTGACTAGTGATTGTTTTAGCTCAAGCGAATAAAGGGTGGATTTGCTATTTGATATATTTACTTGGGCATTGATAAATATAGTATTCGTTTGGATACACGTTTCTGCGTCCACGTTTGCACATTTTACTCCTTTTTTTTTTGGCATGCATTTCAGGAGCAAATAACACTGTTACCGCTACTGTTCATGCACTGTTCATGAACAGTAGCTGCAACTTTTGACTATTCTCCCATGAACAGTGCACCCGTTTACTGTTCATAGGTCCCACAAACTTCACTTTTCAGCAATTTTTTCGTCAAAAATGGGTCCCACGGCATTATTCACACATTTAAAAATTATTTTGCTACAATGTTTTCAGTTTTCAGTTTTCAGTTTCAGTAAAATAAGTTCTATCCAAACGGACTCATATACTTGTCTTGGCTAACCTAACAAACTTCTTCAACTTTAATTATATATACTTCTTAGCTTAAGTTACTTACATATAATAAAATTCATTTTGTCATTAATTTGTTATTTCCCTAACATCTTTTTGTCTCAAGTATAACACAACGATAACGGTCAACAAATAATTCATTATCAATTTATCATGAGTACCGGAGTGGACCATCTCAAAGAACCTAGATGTGACTACTATCATATCAAAATGTGATAGGTAGGCGACAAAAGAGACTTGAACATTGGGTAATAAAACATTATTCTTAATAGCATTCCCAATTGTGTTTGTAGATGGCTTTATTAGTTTGAAAATCTTAAATAAATATTAAGATATTAATCAATTTGCCACCTATTGACTAGTGATTGGTTTAGCTCAAGTGATTAAAGGGTGGATTTGCTATTTGATATATTTGCTTGGGCATTGATAAATATATACTTGTCTAGGCTAGCCTAACAAACTTCTTCAACTTTAATTATATATACTTCTTAGCTTAAGTTACTTATACATAATAAAACTCATTTTGTCATTAATTTGTTATTTCCCTAACATCTTTTTGTCTAAAGTATAACACAATGATAACGGTCAACAAACAACTCATTATCAATTTATCATGAGTACCAGAGTGAACTATTTCAAAGAACCTAGATGTGATTGCTATCATATCAAAATGTGATAGGTAGGCGACAAAAGAGACTTGAACACTGGGTAATAAAACATTATTCTTAATGGTGCTCCAAATTGTGTTTGTAGATGGTTTTATTAGTTTGAAAATATTGAATAAATATTAAGATATTAATCAATTTGCCGCCTATTGACTAGTGATTGGTTTAGCTCAAGCGATTAAAGGGTGGATGCGAGTTCAGATATCATATGTCATGCAAAAACAAAATGTAGCAGGTAGATATTATAAAATAAGACAAAAAGAAAAAAAAATTACAATATAGAAAAGCTTTAAATATACTATTATCTAACAGTACAATCAATAGAGCTAGATCATCTTCAGCACAATCTATATCCCTAGATTAGCTAAATCACACTATATATATTGCAATTGCTACATTTGTCTTACAATTCGAGCAGGTGAGGTGGGGGTGTAGCCGCTTAGCTTAGGGTTTGACAGCCATTCGTGACCCAATCAAGAAAAAAGAAAAAGAAAAAAGAAGAAGGAAAATACATTCCATCTAATCAAGTAATCAACGCAAGATAATTGATGCTACAAAGTCAACATAATTAAAAATCTTTTATCCATTAATCTTTCACCTTCCTTCAGCATAGTTTCCTTGACTCCAAGAAATTCTTCCTCTTGGGCTCACAAGATGAAACGTACTCAAGAAAGCTAGAAAAGTCAGTGTCCTTGTAACCCCTTGGATTCTCTTCGTTGACGAGTTTAGGCGATGGCCTAACCATGTAATTGAAAGGAAGACTATGCAAAGAAGCCACTGATATCCGAGACTTCGTAGAATTCACCGAGACTCTATGTAAAACACTCTTGTACTTCCCGTTGCTAAAGATCTACAAAATTTAATAGTGCTGTCGTTAGCATACATGAATGATACGTACAAATTTTATTATATAATTATTACAAACTTATGTGTCATGTTCGCTTAATTATTCTTGAATTTAATTTGATAAACCCACCTCAAGATGATCACCAACGTTGACAACAAAGGCATTAGCGATTGGTTCGATGGTGACCCATTTGTCTTGGTGTTGTATTTGTAAACCCTCAACCTCATCTTGGAGAAGAAGAGTGAGGAATCCATAGTCGGAGTGAGGTGGCATTCCTAGGGTTAGATTGGGTTCAGGGCATGGAGGGTAGCAATTAACAACCATTAGCTGGCTCCCATCTTCAAAGTCCTTTAAAATGTCATCTTCTTCTGTCTTGTTCTCTGTGGTTCCCACAAGTCCTAAGCTTTCTAAGATGGACACCATGATCATTAGGAACAAGTATTTGGTTTCTTTTGCGTAGGTAGCCACCAATCTCCTGTTTAAGCAACAACAAGAAGCTTGATTGATCATTTGATAGATTACAAACATCATAGACAGACAAATTAAAAACGAAAAAGTAAAAAAAAATTACATTAATTGATAGACAACTTGAAACAAGTCATTCAAAATTGTTTACTAATATAAATTTTTTTTTGATATAAAATTGCATGATTTGTAAGTCAACCAGTTCTTTAAGTTGAGAAAGGTGCAGCTAATCCAACAAAGCCTTGGACAGCGATTATAGGCCAAGCAATTGGAGAGAGAGAATTTAAATAGAAAATTAGTTGAAGCTAAGCTAAGCTTCTCACCTCAAGTCCACGGGAGAAGAAGGCCAATGAGGGACAACATCTGATATGGGATTACAAATAAGCTTCAAGAAGTCTCTCCAACAAAACACATCGTCTTTGTTTTGGTTAAAGCTAGTTCCGTATCTAACTGGTGATTGCATGTCCGAGGACATGTACTTGGCTATTTCCTCAAATGGGAGCTCGAAAAACCTTGTGCTGACGTCAATCATACTGCTTATAACATCGCTTGGAATTCCATGGTTTACCAACTGCGTTAACCAACAAAAATATTTGCTTAAAAATAAGGGTTAAACAATTCTGAGAGTTGAATAAGGTAACTAGCAATAGTTATTTTATGTACCCAACATATGTATAGTGTCTTTTGTAGGCCTTAAAATCGTGTAAGACTTATCTACACTAAGAGAAAAGATTCGTATATTCAATACATGTTATACAACTAGGTCTTAAGTCAGGATCTTGCTAAAAAATTACAAATTAGACAAAAACCTACCTGGAAAAAACCATATTGTTCGCAAGCATTAGCGAGAGACTTAAGGACTTTAGGCCGGTTGGAACCTTGCAATTCTGCAAAATCAATGATGGGCAACTTAATATTTTGCTTGTTGACATTAATTAGCTCTCTATCTTTCATATTGGGTCGATCGGAAATGGGTAATATGTATTTCTTGGGAACTTTGTTTATGCCATTTTCACATAGGTGCTTCACTCCTTTCTGGTATTGGCTTTCTAGATTGTCATTCTGCTTTGTTTTAGCTGCCATCACCATTGCAGGAGACATGGTACAATAACCTGGAATGCACAAATAAGGAAAATGATGTTATAATTAAGCTTAGTATTATGCTTTTGTAGAGAGAGAGAGAGAAGGGGGAGAGAGGTTTATGGTTTAGATACAAACCAAAAGTGAAGTGTTGATGAAGAGATAAAAGGGATAGTGAGTACAAGAATGAAATGAAGTGCGTGATAATAAGAAGGTTTTGGTGCATGTATATATAGTAGAGAAGCAAGGGGGGGCTGGAACAGTAGCAAGTTTTTGAGAAACCCATTTTCGGATTTGTGAATCCCTAGGATTGGTTCTACACTTCTATTCATATAACGAACCGTTGACAATGGTTTAGTCAGACCATGAGCTGGTAATTAAGGACAGAGAAAGCCCCTATATGCCATCACTCCAAAAACTCCTGTTTCCTAACACCTATCCTTGTTGGTAAGGCTCTCTCTCTCTCTCTCTCTCTCTCTCTCTCACACACACACACACACAATTAAATGTATTGTAAATGGAAAGTCTTATAAATGGCAGCTGACTTTTTCCATGCAGCTCATCTAAGAAGGGTCCCTTTGCCATATTAGTTCATGCATTGACGTTTACGGGTTCTTTTTCTTACCGCAAATTTTCACCTTTTTTTTTTCCCCCCACAAATTGTTGATGTCATAATCACAAATGAAGTAGCTTTGTTTTATTATTTGAGAAGAATAATTGAAGTAGCTTCGCTTTTTAATAGGTCAATTATAGACATATTTTTCCTTTTTATACCTACAATAGAATTATAACTTATAATGATTTTTTTACCCTCAAATAAAGAAACCAATTGATTTTTTATTTAAGAAGGATTTGAACTAAGGTCCTTCATTTGAGGATATTTAAGTTAATTCAAATCAAAACATCATTTTTATTTGTACCAATCATAACATACCAACTCAATAGTTTAAAACAAAAATTATAGAAATTGTTGCCATGTATATTCCTTGACTTATTATTCTTCTTTTTAGGAATGATTTTAACCCTTTCTTCACTTTATCATAGCTGCAATGTACACAAATATTTACCAATAATGAGAGGCAAAACACGTGTGGGGGTCGTTCTTGACAGGACCAAAAAAGGTGTACTACCCTACCAGATCAACGAACATCTACTTATTAGGTCGGCCATGTAAAATCGACCAGTTAGTATAATAATTCTCAAAAGGAGTTCCAATTGACCCTACTCATACCAAAGTAAGCTATATGAGACCCTGAATATTGTTATTTTGTCAATTTCATTTACCTTCTTCCACTGATTTACTGACTTATTTATCGGAGTCTCCTTAACCAACTCATTGAAAGACAGAGATTCATTATTGTTTGGTCTCTGTCAAAATCTTTGCTGCAATTTTGTCTCTTCTCTGAAATTTCGCCACATGTATGCTTTTAACATTTCTTTCATTTTTTATATTTTTAATTCTTTGGGTAAATTTAACCTTCCTTTCCGTTCATTTTGTCTGCATATTGCGAATAATGATATTATAAATGTACTAAACTATATTTGACGAAATTATACCCTATGATATTTTGAGAAATTAACTTAATAATTTGATTTGTCTTTGGCCCAAAAAAAAAAAAGTTGATCTGACTTTTCATCAAGGACTTAGTCTTATAAATGCTGTAACAATGTGATTCATAACATTATATACATCCACGGATTGATCGAAAGACTACCAAAGATCATCTCAAATCTCAAAGACGAGAAATTCAAACTATTTCTTTTATTCCAAGTACTGTACTGGACATTGTTTGACCGGCCCTGATTGATGATCACTATGGTCATTTTGATAAACAACTTAAGTGGACATGCATTAGCCATTTCATTATCAACCATTTGTAATAAACAGTAAAAAGTCTAATAATTCAGTAATATAAGCATTTATATATAACTCAATTGTTCAATATGGTTAAAAAAATAAGTATGATTAATTCTGTAATATCATGTATTTTTTTTTTTTTTTTTTTAAACTCATACATATATAATAGAGTCAGCTGGCAAGTTGCAATTCTATTGGTGCAGTAATTTCATTTCATTTCAGATGCAGTACCGACCTACATTACACGTAATATTATGTATAAAAAACGTCTTACTATTCTTTTGCATAAAATATTATGCTATAGGTTTTTCATTTGACTCATCCAAAAAAACTATTGGCTTTGCTCATATCTGTTGCGCGTGAATAAATAACCTTTTCCTTAAAAACAGAAAACAAATAACTTTTGTGCTCGTGACTACGTCGGACCAACCGACCGACCAATAAGGTCTTTGTTCTATATGTTTGGCGAGGAAATGTTGATGCTAAGCTTCTTCTTGACGTACCGTCGGCAGAGGGGAAAGTACGTATGCTGAGTAATTTCAAATTTCATCTATTCGAAAGATTATTTTAATTAGTTATGATCCGTGGGTGGGGAATGAGGGTTAAGTTCAAATAAATTACACTAACCATGCAATATCTTTGGATCGAGATTAGGTGAAATACCGCATGATGTAATAGTTATCAACGGTTAAGAGTGAGAGTTGAAAAATACAACTTTTAATTTAGACCATTAAATAAAAAAGTAAAAAAAGTTAAAGTTAAAATGTGAAAATGAAAAAAAAAAAAAAAAAAGTTTGTGAGTGGGGAGGGGCTAATTACACCAAATGCAATATCCTAAGTATTGCACTCGATTCTAATCCATGTATCTTTATTTTTAGAACTTAAAACTGTAACTATTGTAAGATTGAGAGTGATTGTAAGATAATAGAGAGTGAGAACAACATGGTTTAATTTAACAGTCTATATTTCAACGTGGAAAGTACTAAATAGCTACAACTTTACTATTTAACTTTATATATTACAATAAACTCAATGTAGAATATATAGTCTAGCCTCATGCTAACCCTAAGTTTGTAATACTAGCACTATGATTAGAATTCAAATTACTTTGTTTGCTTTGTAATTATATGCGTATATGGGTCTATAATAAGTTTTGCTCTTTTGGGGCATAATATATCTAACACCTCTATGAAACTAAAGGTATAACTTTGAGTTTGGCATGTTAGACTAGGCGAATATAATGTGCAAAAGCTTGTACTCAATGTGGAATGGAATGCAAGAGACAAATGTTGGTGGCAACATATAGTGATAAACAATGACAATGAGGGACACCAATTGCCAAAATTTGTGTTTTATCTACCAAAACACATTTTCCGTTGTGGGTGGCTGGAAAATTAGTCAGTTTTACAACCCGTGGTGAGTGCATTGATTATGGACAACAAGTTTGGGCCTATTGCATCAATGCTTCTAAAATACAAAAAGTGATAAAATTTACACAATATGACATGAAAAGCCCCCACATCAGCTTATTTATAATTGTGCAAATATACAAAGGAGCTACAGTAACCATGTAAATATACACGGTTATTGTAGTTTTGTATAAATTATTTTATTAATTTCCTTTTCTTCTCTCTCTTTCTCTCTCTTCTTGCCATAGTCACATAAGCTTTTCTCTCTCTTCTTAACATAGTCTTATCTCTTGCCATAATAAAAAATGCAATAGAATGAATATTTTATTAAAATAAATGTTTAGAATAGATAAACTAATGTGGGTGCTTTGTAAATGTTATGGTGTAAAATAGAAAAAGTAGGTTCTTTTTATAAAATAGACAAAAAAATTTTAGAAGTATTGATGCAATTGCTCTAAGGCATAATATATCTAACATCTACAATACATGAGGTTAAGTGGATGTGTGAGAGACCGGAAAAACTAGAGTGCTCTCAGAAAAGGGGAGAGGTATCGGCATCTTCCCTTTTCAGGATTATATGTGGAGTCGCCACTTATTTTTTTGTTACAAAAAAATGATAGGCCAAGAATGTATTAACTCCATGTGATAAATTAATTGATTAATTAGTCAAATTGATTAATTAATCAAATTAACATGCAAAGCGCATGGTAGCACAAACAAATCACCAATTAAATTAAGTATGCAGTGGAAAATAAATTAACACAGTGATTTGTTTACAAATGGGGAAAACCTATACGGCAAAAACTTCACCGAGTGATTTTAAGGTCACCACTCCCGAGAATCTACTATTATCAAAACAAGCGATTACAAGTAAATGAATCACAGTACTTTATACCAACCTACAATTGAACCCTTACCCAATACCCAATTGAACTTGTTCTGTAGTGACAATCTTTCTTTTTCAATGCACGGCTCTTAGTACGTGACTAACCAATTGCGTGGATCCCAATATGCGACTTGATCACCAACTTGAGAAAGATGTTGGCTATAAAGTTCTTTTATTCATCACATGATGAAGATTATAAAGTTGCTTGGTCACAAAACCCTATGGTGTACAAACACAGCAGTTTCTTCAAGAGAAAGAAGAACTATGGCAAACTAGGTTTCCAATAACACTTTCCTTCACACTTGTGGAATTGTGCTCCTGTGCAACTTTCGTCACCTTTTATGGCCCTTAAAATAACCTTTATATATGTTTAAGGTTGTGAGAAAAGAAAACTCAAACATATACTCACGGATTGGATGAAAAACAACTCTGAAAAACTAAGTTTCATAAACCTTGATAGATAGCCATCTATCAAGCTAGCTATCGAGCCACGAGGTTCAGCAGCTTTTAAACCTCAATAGCTGCTAGTTGTCAAGTTTTAAAATCTAGCACTTCATTACTTGATTCTTGAACAGACATGCATGGTTTTAACACTTGAATTTGAAACATTGTTTCTTGAAGCATTAAACACATCCTAGATTTATCTAATTACAAGTAAAGTGCGTTTTATCAAAGGATTAGTCAATTACATAAAATAGTGACATATGTACTTAACATTAAATCACATATGTCCTAACAAAAAAAAAAGAAAAAAAAAAGAAAGAAAAAGACATACATATGGTACATATCTGAATAATACAAAAAATCACGTATGAAACCAAATCGCATGTAATAGGGTTGTAAACAAGTCGAGTCTTAAAATTTTATGATTGTTCATTTAGTGTTATTTTGAATATAAGCCGAATTTGAGCTAGCTATCACCAAGCTATATAGCATATTCAAGGTTAGTTTAATTTCTTATTGAACAAACTCAAACTTATTTACAAGTCACTTGATTAACTTATTTTCCTACAGAGAGTAAACACCACAACTTTTATTTTTTTATTTTTTATTTTTTATTTTTTGCTCTTGATAAATCTATGCTATTAGCTAATAATTAAATTATAGTTACAACTATATTGTTAAATTTAATTAGATAGAATAATTTTTAAGAACTTTTAAAAATTAGATCCATCAATCTTGTATTGTTGAAAATCATATATAATATTTATTACAAAATGAACTATTTGTCTATTTGTGTTATCAATAAATTACAAATAATAATTTAATATATTTGTAACTTATTTACAAATTTAGACAATCTAGTCTCATGCCTATGTAAGTATAGTTTCTATATCTATACAAATAAACATATAATATTATATATACTCAAATCAAGCTACATACTAAAGAAACTTATAGAGAACGTGTTTTGTTTTGCTTCTTTAATTAATGAATCAGGAGCAGCCTCTTGTATTTATATTCGAGTAATTTTTAGGTACTCCCGGAGTATAGAAAATAGTGCTCCCTCTTCTCACATTCATGGTGGAGTCTGCTCGTTAAATTTATGGTGGAGTTCACCATGAATGTGAGAGGAGGGAGCATCGTTTTTCCGTGCTCCGGGACTACCTAAAAATTTTCCTTTATATTCAATGTATGCTGAGAAGATTTTACATAGCAAAATAACAGATAACTATACATATGTATTTAGATTCCATAAAAACTCCTAATTATTATCAAACTCTTTTGGAGTTTACAGTTGATGTGGTTTGGGTTGTGGACTGTGGTTGATGATCGTCATCTACCTTGATTGTAGCATCAGATGATGATGTACCAATACATACCCACTAATTTACTGACAAACACGTTATTATATTTCAACTTTACTCGTTTAATTATCAAGCATTAAATTGAGTTTGAGCTTTACTTGTTAGTTAAACAAATATACATAAACATTTTTTTTCTCAAACCAAATCTGAACTATTTATAAATTATAAATAATTTACTTCATTTACGCCCTAGTCAAATGAGTGTAAATAAAAGTCGTTCTTAAATGTAAACAAAGTCCTCAACTCAAAATTAGGTGCCTGATCGAACAACCAGTCGTGATTGATCACAATGACATTTTAGTGGGTCAAGTAATTGACGCTCTTAACATACTAACATCAACATGTGATGGCATTGATCATCTTCCTTACACTCCAAAATTAAGCTTATCTTGCATTACAGCTGTTGACCTCTAAGTTTTGTATATATATAAAATGTATTGCTAATAAAATAGTTTATGTAATTGTACGTGTGCAACTGTGCTTTCATATTATATATATGACGAGGTCTCTCGATATTGTTCGTTGAAAAAGCTAATTATTTTTAAATTGTTGGATCGGGAAGAACATTAATTTAGACTTGCTTTCTGTGTACTTAGCTCCTTTTTGGATTTATTTGAGTAGCTGAAAAACTAGGGGCATGTTTTTTTGGTTATTGCTTTTAAATATATATATATATATATATATATTTTGCCTTTAAATTAATATATACAAAACATGAAATTGAAAAATATTGTCGATTTATTTAATAATAATAATATTTATGTTATTATTTTTATTTCTCCATTAATTGAAATTTCAAATTTTGCCTTTTTTTTTTTTTTTTTTTTTTTTTTGAGAAACAAACTAATTGCTAACACACACAAGCTATATTCAAACACATTACTTAACCTAAAGTACCACTACAAAAATGCCTAACTCTTGTAGTAGTTGAGTGAGGCTTTAATTTTGCCATTTGGTATTCACTCATTCATTGGTTTTTATTTGAGAGGTATGGCTAGACCAATACAAATATTGTTTACTCATTATTTCGTAGGTATTGACCTATTTAGTTTTTGGGTCTAGCTAAACAGACTGTTCTAAGAGAAGTCCTTCTCATACTTTTGTATTTTCTCACTTCTTACAAACTAGAAGTATTTTTATTCTTTGCTATTTGGATATTAAGGTGGGTGCTCCTATTTAAAAGCTTATTGCATTGCTTAGAGCATTCTCATCAAATGTGCTAAAAATGCTAAATGCTATTTTTTAGCATTTTTAACACCTCAAATCACAAAAATACACCCACAATAAAGATGCTAAATGCTAAAAATTTTAGCATTGAGCTACAGTGAGTTGTTATTAATAACAGCTCACTGTAGTTGGATTGTAAAAAAAAATTTATTCTCACCAACTCTCACTTCTCTCTTCTCTTTCCTCTCTCACTTCTCTCTTCTCTCTTCTCTCTTCTCTCTCTCGATGGTTGTGGTCCAGCAATGGTTTTTTTTTTTTTTTCTCTCATTGATGGTCTGATGGTCACGGTGCGGTTCGATGGTCACGGTGCGGTTCCTAGGTCACGATGCAGTGTTCCTAGGTCGTGGGTCACAATGAGGTTTCTTTTTTTTCTTTTTCTTTTTTTTTTCTTCTGCCATTGTTTGTGGTTGTGGTGGATCTGGCTGATGGCGGCAATGGTGAGTGGATGTGGAGGTTTTTTTTTTTTTCTCTACTGTTGTTTGTGGTTGTGGTGGATCTGGCTGGTGGCAGCGATGGTGGGTGGATGTGGTGGCCGGTGGTGTTGAGAATAGTTGGGTTGAGAAAGAGAGAGACAGAGGAGAGAGAGACAGAGAAAGAGATCAAGAGCGGAAGAATAAAAAATGATAAAGAAAAAATATTTAAATGAAGTGTTAACAAAAAAAAAAAAAAAGTTTTGATGTAAGGTACATTATAAAGTGATGTGTTATATATTATAAAGTTGATTTTTTAGATACTAAATGCTAAAATTTTTAAGATTTTTGATGTGAATGCTCTTAATAGTGCGGATTGCAGACTAGAAATGTGACATATAAGGGTGACCATTTAAACTTAATCATCCTCATTACTGATGGAATTAACTATACAAGTAAAATTTCATGTTATAAGATATTGGATGCATGCACGAGGAGCTAGATAATATCTTCCCATTTTATCTATTTTGGTTAGATCACACATAATTCTTGCAATACTTATTGTTTAATGCTATTTTTTATTAATTATGTTTATGCATAACAAATACGTTTTCAGAAGTTATTTGTAGATGGTTACTCTTAAATATAGCATGTTTTTCTATATATATATATATATATATAAACCTGTAGGGTTTCAAATTCCTCCTCTTCCAACTTTTTAGTTTTTTTTTATTAAAAAAAAAAACACAACCACACAAGCCCTAGATAACCCCAAAAGAAAAACAATTTTCTAAGTTTTAGATTAAATTAAATAAAACTAGAAAACAAATTTCAAGTAAATAAGAAACCATTATCATTGAAGTTGTTCTCCATAGTCTAACGGGTCTCTGTTCCCTAGCCAATTCTTGAACTTTCAATGCAGTTTCGTCTTGGGTCACTCACTATACTCACTGTAGCTCCCTTAAATTAATTCCATTAATAATTAAAACACGAGTGACCTATAGGACCGTTCCTCTCTCTCTAAAGTCAATCGAACCCGTGGTGTCCCTACTGAATAGTGACCTATGTGTGTGGTTGGGGCAGTGCCAAGCTGGTCTAAAAAGTCCATCAAACTTCTCTGCTAGCCATTACTAAACTTTGCCTCTGTCCTTTGCTCCTAATTCGTTGCATGGTTTAGGTCCACCTCAGCTCCTCAATATTGTATGTGTTGCTCCTTATTTTATGCATTTGCATCTCATTGGTTTCCCTTGTTCATAGATATTTTTCTATTGAATTGCTTATTGTAAGGAATTGGCGACCATATTCCCCTAACCACAAAAAAAGGAAAAAAAAAAGTTTCCAGAGAATTGGAGACCCACATCCTTAATTTTTTTTTTAATATACGAGTAAGATTTGATTATTGTCATTGTTTATGATATCAGTAGACTTTGGCCTTTACATAAGGTTAAAACTGGCTAGATTTGAAATGTGTGTACATATAATTTATTCAAAAGTAAACTCCATAGTTAATATGCTACTGAGCTGAGCATCAATAATGGTTAAACTCATGATAGTTAACAGAAATACAAAAGTTAGCGCTCTCTCTCTCTCTCCCAAAGTCTGCCTGACCATCAATGAGACCAAAGGGACAAAAAATTGTTCATTGGTCATACTACTTTTCAGTTATATTTGGCTATTTGATTTTGAAAACATAAATATAGAACTGAAGGCAATCACATACACCTAAAGTCTTTTCTTTACGATGTTTTTCTGTATATAGAACGAAGCCCGTAATTGAAATTAGGGGCGGCTCTGTGCTGGTTGCGGCCGCTCTGGCATTCGGTTTTGTTGTTTAGCTTTTAAGGGGTTTTTGTTGTTGTATTTTTTTAGTGTTTTTGATGCTTATTGATGGAAAAGGCCATAACTATTTTGTTTAAAAATTTTTGAACGGTCAAGTGTTTGTTTTGGGTAAAATTGGTTGATTGAACTTAATTTAAAAAAAAAAAAAATTGCTATTGGTAATTTTTGTTGCTGGGCTAATTTTTTCTGGGCTTGTATATTTTGTTTTAAATTTTGGATCTATAAATTTTTTATAGCCTTTAAAATAAGAAAAATGCTACAGTTATAAATGTTTTTATAAAAAGTCCTGTAGGCACTGGGTTTGAGCACTTCTACTGTTGGATGAGTGGACTCAGACTCAACTAGCTCAATACAATGAATTTGTAGAGAATGAGTTAAAAAACTAGGTCTTAGTGAGGGTTACAACAACTAAACACAGTTATGAGTAAACCGAATAACCAGAATGTCGACTAAAATGTAAAAGTTTGTCCTCGGCCCTCCTCTGAGGGACTTGTTGTTCTTCCTATTTCTTCAGTGTCTGGCTACAAGGATTTCGAAGATAATACCAATCGTTACTATATTTTCTGTTCCAACCTCTCCCTCTTTCCTGGGGAATTCCTTACATTATATACTCCCTTCTAGTTGATCTTGGCCCTCCATTTGTTTATCATGCAGGTCACTATTAGAGTGTTTGTCTCATCAACCATCTTACCAAACCTCCTGTGAGTTGCAGCAACCAAGACAGCCCTATTCAAGGGTTACTTCCTCATTAATGCGGCCAGAACGTTAGTTGTGAGCATTTAATGCGGAGGTGACAGTTTCTCCTTAAATTGCTCTTCCACCATTCTCTCATGGCTGACCCATTGTACCTGTCCTTTTTCCTTGGGATGCTTTGGGAGGTTGCCTTTGATGGCATGCCACTCTTCCCTTCTGTGATCTCGGTTGGCTGAGGACAAGATCGTCCTCGGCGACGTTTCAGGGTACTTTGGCTACTTTCGTACTCGGCCATTTCTTCTTCCTCGGTGTGGGCCTTGGACTCAGTATAAGGAGGGCCGCAGTTGCCAAATTCTTTGATCCCACAAGTCCAAATTTAGTAAAGATGGGATGTAAAACCCATGTTTTACATAATCCAATAAGAAATTGCCACGTTGGCATTTTACTTAAAATTCAATATATCCTATCACACCTAATAACATCTAATAAACTCCCAATTTGGTTAGATTTATATATTGGTATTAGAATTGATTGAGTGTAGTGCTGCCTATTCTTAAATATGTAATAAGATGATGTGCCATGTTGGGATTAGGGGAATAAAATATGAGTTTTACACCATATCTTTACAGAATTTATTCTTTTTTATAAATTGTTGATGTGGTTAGTGGTTATTGTTATGTAAAAAAGTGATATAAGCGGTAAGTCCAGATGCGAACCAATAAGAATTTGTTACCCCAACAGTTTGTAGAAATATTGTAAAAAAATTTGTGACTATAACCTATAGCATTACTCTCAAAAGAATTAATGATATTGTTAAGAGTAATAAAATGTAATTTTATAGAATAAAATTGCTAAACTTAATACCTATATATACTAATGATTTTTTAAAAAAAATTGGGAGAGAGGGCATTGCCCCCCGTTGTCTAAGAGTGGCTCCATCCCTGTTTTTCTGTATATAGAATCGTGTGATTCTCTTGGAACATGAAAGTGCTTGGCTTTTGGAAGAAACGAAATGCATGAAAGTCCTGTTGTTTTTCCCATTATACTACATGAGTACGTCACGTATGAAGTCAACCTTTCATTGGTTCTTTCTCAAAAAAAAAAAAAAAAAAAAAAATTTTTTTCGATCATCGGTTGGAAATAAAATAAAATAAAATAAAATAAAATAAACAGGAGGAGAGAACTATCATCAGTTTGGTAATGTTCAGGTCCACGTCTACATAGCATGCATATTAATGTATAGTACGAATTCAAGTACTAACAAACTTAAACAACCTACCCTTGAGATTATCATTCTCAATGTGATTCCTTTGGCTTAAGAAATGATTAATCAAGAAGTATCTTTTATCCATCTATGAGTTGTCTCTTGTAGGGATCAAGATTCAAGACAAGGTCTACCATTGTATATTTTGTATCTGACCAAACAATATTTCTTGTCCCTTTTAGTGGAAAGTATCAATTTCCAATTCTACCCTCTAGGAGCGTAGTACAATTTATTTTTTGCCAAACTTGAACACAAAATGTTTAAATTTAAACTAAAACTTAAGTTACATAGGAGGTTGTACATGATTGTTGGAAGTTTGACCCTTTCTTTTAATTTAAAATTTCAGAAATTTTCAGAAAATAATTTTACTTAATTTTAAATATTTTAAGATCAATACTCAAATTCGAGTTGTTATACAACAGCATTTTTATTAGAATCAATTTGAAGATTATCTTTAGTCTTTACTAAAAAAAATTAAGTTTTTGTTATCAAAAAAAAAAAAAAAAAGTTTTTTGACAATATAATTGACCCATCACATGAATGTACTGTACAGGAGACAAAAATCACTATTCATACACTGTAGCAGTACTGTTCACGCATTTAAAAATATTAAAAATGGTCCCACGACACTATTCACACATTTAAAAATTATTTTGCTACAGTGTTTTTAATTTTCAGTTTCAGCAACAATAAGTTCAATCCAAATAGACCCATGGAGTAAGAAATTTGCCATTTGTCATATATAAATCTAAATCCAACGATTAGAGTTATAAAGAAGAGATATAACATTATCAAAGAAAATATTTTATAGTGGGTTCCACTTAACTCAATTAGGAAAGTCTCATATAGTAGTAGCGGAGTTAGGATTTCAATCTAGGGGGTGCAAGATTAAAAGTTGATATTAAAAACGAAATTAATTTAAAAAAATATTAATTGATAATAATAAAAAATAATTAAACAATTGTGAACAAATTTAAGTTTATAATAAAAACAGAGTTTAAAACATTGAAAAAGTCAAGATATAGAATAGAAATTTAAAAAAAATTGAGACAAAAAAAAAATACTAAAATTGCTACAAGTTTTATTACAAAAAGCTAATAAATTGATGTGGCAAGAACGTGATTAGTATCACTAGACAAAATAATAAATAAATATAATTGATTTTTGTGATAGTAATACATCATCTTATAAGATTAATGTAGTAAAATTTGTAATATTTCTAGCATTACTTAACAAGAAAAGTTATATGAATAGTGAAATTAAAACAAAAAAAAAAAACAAAAAGCTATACAAAACAATACACCAGTGAAATGGGTGAAAACATGAGACAAGAATCTTGTTACAAGATATAAACTACTTTAAAAGAATAGTGAAGTAGGTGAAAAGCCACATGCTTTGAATCCTTTGATACGTGAGGGAGATTGTTTTTCCTTTGTCAGAGTCTGTTTCTCTAAAGTGAGTATTTATTTATTTATTTATTTTTTTCACCATATTAGGTAGGAACAGAAGTACCTAAGGGATTTTTTTGGAGGAGTCAGGGGGGCAGATGCCCCTCGCCCCTGCTTATAATTGAATACTGATGGTTGAATAAGAGATATAAAGTTCAATTTACACTTACACAAAAAATCGATTAGTGTCTTACTCTGATGATAATGAGCACAATCATTAGAAGTAGACACTATAAGTTAAAACTTTATAAATAAAGAGAAAATTATATATATGTAAAGAGAGAGAGAGAGAGAGAGAGAGAGAGAGAGATACCAAAAATATTCAGTAAATTCCATCGTGATGTTTCCACTTTCCACCATTAGCCTTCAGAGCAAAGTGAGGCCCAATAGAATTGTGGTGGGGGCGGGGGAAGAAGATGTTTCCCTCTCTTGGCGGGCCGACTCAATGCAAGTCCTCAATGGCCCTTACATGATTACAAACGAAGGCTGTGAGGCCTTGTGGACCCAGGATTTGTTATTTGGGCTTATATGGACAAAATTCTGACTAAGAAGTAAGAAGATATCATCATAGATCCAATTGAATTTTCATTAGGCTCTTATACAACAACTAGACCCAAGCTCCTAGATATATTTGTAGATCATAGCTTCAGAGATGGACTTAAAGCCCGTTCCCAGCCCACTGATTCTTTCACGCAATATCTTTAATCCCCTATAACTTTTATCCATCTTTTGATTGTATGTAGGGGCGGCTCAACTATAGGCTATTTAAGCAATGGCCTAAGGGCCCAAATTGAAAGAGGACTTCTAAAATATAACATACTAGTCGCTAATTTGTGTGATGCATGAGATAGTTAAATAAAAATTAAAGTATTTATTTTGTTTAAAAGTCTATGACTTGATTTAAAAAAGTATATAACTTGAAAATGAATAAAAATAAGTAATTTTTTGTTCAAATAATGGTTTAGAAAAATTATTTTTTTTTCATATTATTGGTTCCACATAACATATCCCGGTGTGGGCTATTCTATGGTGATGACTTCATATAATACTCAACTGAAATTGAATCTACTATTCACTACCAAATCTAATTTATGTTATTTTGATAGTAGATCTACAAAGTACATTCTCATATCCTTAGAGCTTGTCACATCATTATTATTATCTATATATAATATAAAACCGAAATTTTTGACTTTTTGAGAGACTTATGTTAGAATTAGGATTAAAAAAATAATTATAATTTTTTTAAATTATACCTCACGTTAGAATTAAAAAAAAAAAAAAAAACAACTTTAGGATTAAGGAAAAAAGAGAGAGAGACTCCTGTTAGGACTCTCTCTTCCCTCCCCAAATATTATGCAATTTGGTGCTATAAAATCGAAAGAATTAAATCAAATTAAAAAATATAAATAAAAAATGCTGATGTGAAAAATTGTGGAGAAGTCAACCAAAAGTCAACGGCTTCGGTTTTATATATATATATATATATATAGATTATATCTTTTTATCTTATAATATTGCACAAAAATAATACTGTAATAATAAAAGTAAGGTCACGCACTTGGAATTTAAAAATATATATACATATATACAATTTCTATTGGATGATAGAATGCTTGTAAAAATTTAATCAACACCCAAAAATATAATAAATAATTTTTTTATATTGATTGTTTCAATATTTTTAGAAGTACAAGTTTTAAATATAATTTACAAATATATGAAAATAGTCCAATTAATGTATTAAATTATAATAAAATGTTGGATTCTTTTTTCTAATTCATGTATTGCTTATAAAATATTAAGTAATAATACATTTAACATTTACTTTTGCCCAAAAAGAGTGTTGAGTTAGCCCTATTTTTGCCAACCGTAAATTGAAACAAAGTTTGAAAATAATCTGGTTGAAGCTAAATTGAGGCATTTAACGAAAATGACACCATTTCAAATTTACAAGTTTTTAAAACTTTTATTCTATATTTAAAATACTCTAAGCATATAAATAAATCTTCATAATAATGTGGCTATGTTTTGCATGAATTTCATTTAACATGCCAATAATATAGTTCATATTTCATGATTTTGGCATGATCATAGCGGTATTAGTACAAATAAACCAATTTAATTGAGCCTAAGTTAAAAGAAACAAATATCAAATTGATGACTTTGCAAAGAAGCGTTCAATGAGTACCGTCGTTACGATATTGAAAGAAACTAATAATACTTTATAAAAATGACTCATTTTAAATTGTCGTCTTAATCTACAAAATGTGTTGAGTTGGTACTGCATGTTGAGAATGACTTAATTGTCATCTTAAACTACATAAATGGTATGTATAAACTGCAACGTAGTGGGTTAGAGGAGAGAGTTAAAAATTGGTTTGATAGTTAAACATTGTCCATATTTGAAAAGTTATGGATATAACATAAGTTGTAGCCATTTGATATATATAACTAGTTGCAAACCAATTCTATATAACTAGTTGCAAACTAATGTGATATGTAAGAAATGTAAAATAATTATTTTATAAGAATATAATGTAAAATTTGTATTAAAAATATGTTCTATCTCATAAGTTTTAGCCTTTTAGGTAATGAAATGTATAATATATTTTGCATTCAACAAACATATATAATAAAATTTTAAATTACATAATTATAATATTGTTTTATATAAATGGAGAATATGTTATTAAAATATTTATTTTTTAAATTTACTATAATCAGTTGACTAATTTGAACATATACAAGAATATTAATTAATAAATAAAAGTACACTCATTGCATGGAACACAGGTAACATGTTACATTCAATTTAAAATATGGTATGATTTTAGAATTGTACCTTTTTTTTTCAAATATAAATACAATTCCTATATTATTGAAACTTGAATTTTTAGGGTAATCTTATGAATATTTCTTATTTTTATTACTTTTTTAGGGCTCATATCTCTAATTTCTAATGTCTATTTTATTTGCATTTTTTAGCGTAAAACTAAAGCGTTAGGGCCAAATAGAATAAAGTTTCATAATTTTTAATCCAAAATTATGAAAAAAAAAAAAAATTTTGCCCAAAATTTAAAAGGCAACCTACAAAAAGAAATTTAAGGCCAATTAGTCTAAGATGGACCAAAGTAGACCGCATTGGACCGAAGTAGATCAAAATGGACCGAATAAACTTTAGTTATCAAAATGGACAACATTGACCAAAGTGGACCAAATTGGAACAAATAGACCAAAGTGAACCAAAATGCTAAGCTGATATGGTTTAAGCAACAATAAAAGCTATATGATAGCTTTTAGATATTATATAGATTTTAAAAATTGAAGGATAAGACCATCGCACACCTTTGGCGCAATGGTCACTTCACAAGTGTAAGTGTGGGGGGACAAGGATAAGATTCAAGTCTCCAGGAAGGAGCTTCATACATATATATTTAAATTAGGCTAAAGTAGAATTTATATCTTGTATCTAAAAAAAAAATTAATGAATGTGATTTGTAATGATATATATATATATATAAGGGTACAAGGATTTTATTACTTTTTTCTTTTTTCATACAAAAACCATTGGATCATTGAGGCTAAGTTTTCTCAATTAAGATGCAGGCTTCTTTAAACGCCATTGAACATTGTAATGACCTGTTAAGTGCAGCTTAAGCACCAATCAAATCTAAAGATTCTAAACACTTCTTTTTGTTATATGTTATTTAATCTTATTATTTTCATTCTTGTTTCTTCTCTTGTTGTTGGTGCTTGCATTGAAGCCGTGGATTGGTGGGATGGCTCTACCATAGTTTTGTAGTTTTCTTGTTCTCTTATTTCTTCCACCAATAAGATCATTGAGATATTTAAGCAAAAGAACATGAATTTGAATATGTGATTTGCATGCCTGATGTTGAGTAAGTTTCCAATAATCTCAAAGTTCAGTCCGCCAAAAGAGGAGGCGGGAGGGGGTGTTGTGTTTTAAAAGTGAAGACATAAATTTTTAAGGCCTACACAGTAAAACTTGTATTTACATACAAATATGCAATGACATGAATTATGTTATAGTCTCTCCTCCTCAAGGTAGCTCTCTAATTATTTGTTTTTTTTTTTTTTGGCATATATATCTTCAGGTTATTTTCTTCGTCCAATATATTATAAATTTCTTGCTGATTGACTCATCTGGGTATTGATGGATCTATAAAAGTTCAGTATCTCATGCCTTTCCTCAAAATGTTGCTTTTATTTTGTTTTTATCCAAAAGCCTATGTGATTACACATGGCATGCAATTAATTAATTAAGCAGCTTCCAATTGCTAGGGACACGGTGTTATTTTAGATGATTAATCAGAAGTGATAAAAGAAGCCTAAAGCGACATGGAACCTCTTCTATCGGAACATTTTGTATTTCTTGAAGAAATGGAAGCCTCTGTGAGAAGCAATCTTTCAACCAAATCTTTTCAGCTGTCAATACGGTTCATACATTTTGTAGAATCTAAGCATTCCCAGAAGGCAAGGAGATAAATTGGTAGCTAGAGAGAAGCCTGACCATGTAATTTAAGATAACAATATATTGACTACTTATTTATACAGATATCATCAATATACAGAGAGACTAGACTGGAAATTACCCAAGTGTCATAAAAATTGTTTTAAGTTGTATATGATAATTTTTTTCAACACTTGATAGAAATGATGATTGTTTACAACACTTAATTTGTAGAGGGCAAAAGGGGATCTATAGGGAGAGACCTATTTTGTTTTCTTGTCAAACAGGATAGAAGCCAGTAGAGAAAACCTGCAGAGAAGAAGCTGAAAAACCAAGCATTGTTGTATATGAGAACAAGACTGTCCGGAATTGAAGATAGAATTCCAACATTTTGGAAGAACCCCGGAACCACTGGCAAAATCCCAGCAATCAAGGATGCCATTGCCGCCAAATTATAGCCTCCTGAATAATAGTAAGCCCCATAAGGACTTAATGTGTACAAGTCCTTGATACTCAAATTTGTACGGTGGATAAGATAGTAATCAGTTAAAATTATGCCCCCAATTGGACCCAATAACGCAGAGTATCCAACTAGCCAGGTGTAAACAAAACTCTCACTTGATCTAAGTAGTCTCCAAGGCTGAAAAGCAATTCCAAGCAATGCTGTTAGAATAGCTCCTCTTCTGAAGGTGAAATTTGAGGGACTGAGGTTGACTAGTGCATTGGCAGGTGCCACAACATTGGCAGCAATATTGGTTGTAATGGTGGCCAAGCTAATCCCAAAAATAGCTAGGATTATAGTTGAGAATCCTCCTATTTGTCCAAGAAGTTGAATTGGGCTGGAGATAACTCGTCCAAATATTACTTTGGTAGAGCAGGTCACGGCAAGGCCAACAAATGTAAATGCCCCCATGAAGATTGGAAGACCTGCCTGACCAATAACTTGATCAGTCTGGCTCCTGGCATATCGAGTAAAATCAGGTATGTTAAGTGCAAGAGTAGCCCAAAAGCTAATGTTTGCAGTGAGTGAAGGAAAGAAGAGGGACCAAAATTGAGAAGAGGAGAGCCTAGAGGACAAGGAGAGCATGTAGCCAAAGCCACCAGCTTTGACATAAGCCCAAATGAGGAACCAGGAAGTGAGTATAATAAGGATGGGAGCTGAGTACTTTTCAAGCTGCCTGATTCCTTCCATTCCTTTCCAAACAATGGCTAATTGAGCAAACCAAAAGGCTATGAAACAAGCAAATTCAAGTGGGGAAGTACCAAGCCAAGGTAGGAGCTGAGACAAGGTTGATTCTTTGATGGATTTTGGTAAAAGGAGAAAAATTGCCTCGCCACCAATCCAAGTCTCAATTCCATACCAACCACAACCAACGAAGGCTCTCAGTAGAGTGGGGATATGGGCACCGCGGATTCCAAAAGAGGACCTTGCAAGGACGGGAAAAGAAATACCATAACGGGTGCCAGGGTGACCAGTGAGGACTAATGGGATTAATAGGATTATATTGGCAGTAACAACTGTGGCAATTCCTTGCCACCAAGCCATGCCAAGATCAACGAGGCTACCAGCAAGGTAGTATGATGGAACACCCACAACAAGACCAATCCAAAGACTAGCCATTTCCCACCAGGTAAGAGTCCTTTGATGGGATGTAGTTGGCTTGAGATCATCATTGGTAAGTGAGGGATGGGGTTCAAACTCATCAAACTTGGAACTAGGCGTTGATTGGCTTGAAGCCATGGGGGTGAAAATGGAGCATGTTTTTCTAGGGAGGGAAGGGGAGGATTGGTGAGGAGTGAGAGTCAATTTGGTATATGACTGCGAAGGAGCGGTGGGAAAGTGAGAGAGCCTTGGATTTTGGTATATGGAAGAGGTGAGGGAAGAGTGGGGGTGGGGATGGTGATGGAGATGGAAGCTGAGGCATTTGGACACCATGATTCAGTGGGGATTTCACTTTTCAAATGGCCACAGAATATTTAGAATCTATGCTATCGTATATCATATATGTCTTGACTCTCTTGAGGATGAGATTATTTACGGGTTGATTGGTGGGTAGTGTCACTCTCATTTTGTGTGTATTATAAGATTCCTATCAAGTCCTAGGATGTGGCGTGTTTTGACTTTTCAGCGCATGGAATGAACTAAATAAAAATAGTCTTATTAAGGGGCACAGGCTGTTGAAATTTATTTTGATAAGAGAAAATTTAGAACTCACAATTTTTCTTATAATTTATTTTTGCCATAATTGTTATGTATAGTGTGAAAGGTGGAGAAAAAAATGATAGGTTTATGTGTAAGTCATAAATAACCACTCATAATTTGTCACGTCAAACTGTCAAAGTTGTTATGAGTATGAATAGTAGAGAAAAAATAATAGATTTATGTATAAGTGATAGACAATCACTCTGTTTGTCACGTCAAAGTTGTTATACGGCAGAGTGTGAGTGGTGGAGAAAAAATGATGGGTCTGTGTATAAGTAATAGACAACCATTCACAGTTTGTCACGTCAAAATTGTGACAAAAAATTATGAAATAATGTGGTCTTAGAATTACTTTTTTAGATAATATTATAACAATCCCATCAATAGGTGGATTTCTTGACTTAGCAAGAGATAATGGACTATTCAACCAAATTATTGAATAAAAAAAAAAAAATCTTTGGATGGATCTCGTTATTAAACACTGCATTATTATTTTTATTTGGCCTAAAAAATTAGACTTATTGATTGCCGAGCTATGTTTGAGTTTCAAAGTGGGTGTCTGATTGAGTAAGATTACGAAGATAGAAAATTATAAATCAAGACATTGTAGTCCCATTCTAAAGTCTATGTCTTAATTATTAAAAAAAGCAAAAAGGGGTAAAATACATAAAACGCATTTGAGGTTTGAGCTAATATGAAGTACAATTAACTTTTTAATAATATCTAATTTGTTTCCTAAGCACAAACAACATATATATATATGTGTGTGTGTGTGTGTGTCGTTTGGCAGTTCTTTGTTCCTTCAAGTCATTTGCTTCCTTCCAACAACTTTTTTTGATTGCACATGTCTCACAAGGATTGCATTATAATGATTATATATGAGAGTTTGGATTGCAATGGTAGATATATAGCAGTTAGAGATGGAGAAAGAAGTGGGAATAGTAGGGAGATTTTCAAATGGTGTGATATTTGTGCTTAGAAAGTAAATTTGATATTTTTGAAAAGTTTTAGTATTACCTGACATTAGCCCAACCTTAATGATATTTTTGTATTTTATCCCCAAAAAAAGTATATTTTTATAGGGAAATATGGTCAAAGAAAAGAAAGAGAATGGATTAATGAGAATAAACTAATTAAACCAAATTATGATTGGGCACCAGCTTCTTTCAATTTAAAAAAAAAAATTGGTTAAAATATGTTTGTACCTAGAAGATTAAGGATTATAAATTGGTATTAAAAAAAATGAAAAAACTTATGCTATGTTTGGAAGTTTGGAGGGAGAGGAGAGTAGAGGGGAGGAGAGTAGTAGAGAGAAGAGTAGAGGGAAATAATTATCTTCCACATTTTTTTGATGTTTTTAAAATTAAGTAAGAGAGAGGAGAATAATTAGCTTTTTCATATGTAGTTTGTAATTTTGTTAATATAGTAAGGCAAATTTGATAATTCATTTGGTCAAGCATTTCTATGCTCTATTCTCCCTTCAAATCTCTCCAATTGGGGGGAATTAAATATGAGGGGTTAGAATTAATTAGAATCCCTCCAAATCCCTCCATCTCGTCCCTTAAAAAAAATCCAAACGAGGTAATTTAATTTACTCCCCCTCCCTCTACTTTACTCTCATTTACTCCCCCTCCATCCAAACAAGCTACTAGTTTCAAAACCATGTATAGATGAGTTTCAATCGAATAGGTTGCTAATTGATAATGTTGGGGTGAGATTCCCTTTATGCTCTAGGGCTCTGATAAGAATCCTCTCAATTTCCAAGTAAAATAGAAATTGTCATTTTAAGGTTCATGATTTAAATGTAGTAAATCTAGAGTATATATTATGCCAACTCATTATAGTTAAAGTAAACTAGAGCCATAAGTTTTATATGAGTTGGCACAATATAAACCCTAGATTTACTCCACTTTAAATTATGACCTTAAATAGATACTCTCCCTTTCACTTGGAAATAAAGATGATCTAAATCCGGCTTTAGAATAGTGTTTGAATTATCTGTGTAATTTACTTCTTCCAAACTTTGGAAATCTATCAAGTGGCCCAAAAGGACATTTAAAAGCCATTAACCTTAGAATAATTACAACTTACAAGCACTAGTAGTATTCACGTGCAATACTACTAATATTTTACGTAAAACTTTAATAGATTTTTCATCTAAAGTAAATTAATTATCTAAATAATTATCAAAAGTCTTATAACACAACTGGTTGATTCCTCATAATATTTCTAAGGCAAAAAGTCACTTTTAGTCGCTACATTTTAAGGTAATTCCTATTTTAATCCCTACATTTTATTTTTACCGCTTTTAATATTTATCTTTAAAAACGCTTCCCGTTTTGGTCCCTGCCGTTACATCAGAGACGGAAAAAGCTGACGTGACAAACGGTAGGAATAAATAATAATAAATTGTACAGCAAGCATACCCGGTCCCACTTGGGCCATCTATTCTCATGTGAAGAAATGGCCCATACGCCTACTCTCTCTCTCTGCAGGCCCATCCCGAAACTCTACAAAACGTTGGCCCAAGGTTCGCCTCCCGTTCACATGCTCAGTAAACCCTCACCTATCACTGTCGCAGACGGCGACCGAGCAAGACGTGGTGGGCATGCCCGACAGTTCCTTTTAGCGCGCCTCCGCCGAGCATATCTGCGGAAGTGGGAACCAAGTTCCGAAGCCATACTCACCGTTTCCCACTCCCACCTAACCACCCACTTATGTTCAACAACATTGGACCACCTGTTGCACTAACCAGAAAGTAATCATAACCTCACCGCTAATTTAGAACTATAAATATGAGAAGCTTGGGGAGAAGACGGGGTTGGAAAAAGTTGCGCAAGAGTAAAAGGATAGAGGAAGAAAGGAAAGGAAGCAGAAAGTTGGTTCAGGCAATAGAGAAGAGAAAAGTGATCTCATTGAGTCTTCGTGCTGAGGACTACCCAGTGTAGGAAACCCAAACCCACCATACAAGTAAGTTGTGAGCCCAAGCTCATAATCACCATTCTTGAGCCGCACAATTGGCGCCGTCTGTGGGAATCTCCTACTAAGCTGTAGTCCTGCTGAGACTCAATCCTGGGGAGGGAGATGTCTGGGAGACGCTCTGGGAACGACGCCGAAAGCGGATCAGCGGGATCTTCTCGGGGATCTTCTTGGCGAGAAAGAAGACAGAAAAGACGTGAAGACAGAGACAGTGAACGGGAAGAGCAGTCCGGCCTCGAGGAAGGGTCGTACCAAGCGCAACAAACGATTTCAAACACCTCGGGGGATAGGCAACTCGATGAAAGAGACGAGGAGCTCGAACGGTTACGCGGGATAGTAAGAGACCTGGACTTGGAGGCGAAAAACAGGCATCAGCGAAGAAATGGAGATAACCGAGAAAGAAGAGCCAATAACGGGGGAGATCGTCGCCAAGCTGGGTCAAGCCAATCTGGGTCTCGTAACCGCCGTGAACGCTCCCATTCCCGAGGATCTGGTCGGCGAAGGGAACGGGCTCATTCGAGGGAATCCCGTCGACACCGAGACTGCTCAAGATCGCGGGAGTACGCCGACTGAGGTTTGGATTCCCCAGAAGAGCAACGGCCCCATAATGCGGCCATGGATGCGATGAGTCGCGCGCTACGAAGAGTCGCCCGGTCCCCATTCTCGGCTGAAATCGAGAGGGCCCCAATGCCGGACAGATTCACCCACCCTCCTTTCAACTCCTATGATGGGAAAATGGACCCAGTAGAACATGCCAGTCACTATATCCAAATGATGTCTCTGCACTCCCACAATGACGCACTGATGTGCAAGGTTTTTCCCTCGAGTCTTGGTCCCACCGCTTTGAGATGGTTCAACGGACTGCGGAAGGGTTCTGTCCACAATTTTGCCGAGCTTATACAGGAGTTCGGCGTCCGATTTATAACTTGCAGCCGGGTGCCCCAACTGGTAGACGCATTGCTGTCCATGAAAATGACGATAAGGGAAACCCTCCGTAGTTACGCCAGTCGATACTAGGAGCTCTACAACGAGATCGGCGGGGGGAACGAGAAGATTGCTGCTAGCACATTTAGGATAGGGCTGCCCGAGGAATCCGGGGTAAGGGAGTCACTCATTAAGAAGCCTCCCGAGGATATGAGGCAATTGATGAGGCGAATAGAAGAATATAAACAGCTAGAAGATGACCGAATGCAAAGCAAAGGTAAGGCGCCGATGATGAATCATCCCCGATCGAGTGCCTTTCAGCCAAGGACTCGTGGGAATTTGAGAATTCAAGAACCATAGGCGCAAGTAGGGGAGGTAAACGTGACGTTCAAAGAGCTGGTGCATAAAATTGTGGACAGGATTAAACACGAGCCGTATTTCAGGTGGCCGAACAGGATGGGCGGTGACCCCTCAAGGAGAAATCAGAACCTGTACTGTACCTATCATAAAGACAAGGGACATACGACTGAGCAGTGCCGGGTATTGAAAGACCATCTTGGGCAGCTGGCCAAAGTAGGGTACTTAAAGGAGTTCGTACTAGACACGGAGGACCGGGGGATAGGGCAGGGAGCTACTAAGAGGGGAAACCCCCTTCCCACCCCGCTCGGGATAATTGAAGTCATCCACGCTTCACCAATAAGTCTCACCTCGGCAATGAGAAAAGGGGTGCTAAATGTGGTCCCAGTGGAAGGAAACTCGGACGCAACATCGGCAGGGAAGAAGATAAAGCTTACCCGGGGGCCCATCGCTTTCGGTGACGATGACCTAGAGGGAATGATCCAGTCGCACGATGATGCATTGGTGGTAACCGCCCGGGTAGGCGGGTTCCTGGTAAAAAGAATGATGATAAACCAGGGAAGTAGGGCCGACGTGATGTACCCAGACTTGTACAGGGGGCTCGGGTTAAAGAGTGGGGACTTCTCTAAGTACAGCTCACCTTTGGTCGGGTTTGATGGGAAAGTTGTGATACCCGAGGGGCAAATATCTATGCCCGTGAGTATGGAGGGCAAGGAGGTGTTGGTGACGTTTATAGTGGTGACTTTTTTCTCCCCGTACACAGCGATACTCGGCAGACCGTGGATTCACGCAATGGGGGCCGTGCCATCCACACTACATGTGAAGGTAAAGTTTCCTACTGAGCATGGCGTTACTGTGGTGAGGGGAAGCCAGCAGATGGCGAGACAATGCTTAATTAGCATGGTCAACCAAGGGAAGGAGGAAACCGATCAGGTGGAGCATGACCGGTAGAAGGGGCCACCGCGAGGGGGTCCGCTATAGCAATTACAGAATGACCGAGGAGAAGTGGGGGGAGGTGGTGCCGAGGATATGATGAAAGTAAGGGTACTTCCAGATGCCGACAAGTGGTTCCAAGTAGGGAAAGGCATGGACGAGCAGGAGAAGGTGGAAATGTTGTTGCTCTTCATATAGAACGTAGACGTGTTCACATGAAGTCCATATGAGGTGCCCGGGGTGGACCCCGAGTTCATAGTCCATAGACTTAGGGTTGACCCCTCGTTCCCCCCTAAGAAGCAGAAGCCGAGGAGATCGATCTGGGAGCACACCGAGGTAGTGAAAGCGGAAGTCCAAAAGCTGAAAGATGCTAGAGCGATAAGGGAAATCTTCTTCCCGGATTGGTTGGAGAATACCGTGGTGGTAAAGAAGAAGAGCGGAAAATGGAGGGTTTGCGTGGACTTCACAAATTTGAACCAAACGTGTCCAAAAGACCCATTCCCTGTGCCTAAAATCGACCAGTTGGTGGATGCCACGTACGGGCATCCGAGAATGAGCTTTCTGGATGCTTTTCAAGGGTACCACCAGATCGCCTTGGCACCCGAGGACCAAGAGAAGACGGCATTTATCTCACCGGAAGCCAATTACCATTACACGGTGATGCCCTTCGGACTGAAGAACGCCAGGGCCACCTACCAACGGATGATGACAAGAATGTTCCGAGATATGATAGGGCACATGGTTGAAGTGTACATTGATGATATGGTGGTGAAAAGCAAGCATACAGCACAGCACACGAACGACCTTCATGGTCTTTTCAAGGTCCTTCGACAGCACAGGTTACGTCTGAATGCCGAGAAGTGTGCCTTTGGCGTAGGGGCTGGAAAATTCCTAGGGTATCTGATCACTAAGTGAGGAATAGAGGTTAATCCCGACCAAATTGAGGCTGTGAACAGATTGAAACCACCGAGTAGTCCGAAAGAAGTGCAAGTGTTGACCGGGATGCTAGCCGCCCTCAATCGTTTCATCTCCAAATTCGCAGATCGATACCGACCATTCTACCAGCTTCTGAAGAAATGGACTGGATTTCAGTGGAACGAAGAGTGCGACAAAGCTTTTATAGATCTGAAGGATTATTTGACCCGAGCACCCATGCTAACAGCACCCGAACCAGGTGAGGACCTATTTATGTACCTGGCGGTTTCCGAACACGCCGTGAGTGCCGTGTTATTGAGGGACCAGGGAATCCAACAACCCATGTACTACATCAGCAAGACTCTAGTTGATGCAGAGACGAGATACTTTCCCCTAGAGAAGCTTGTGCTAGCCCTGATACACGCCACGAGAAAGCTGCCACAATACTTTCAGGCTTATACGGTTTATGTCTTGACCGAGTACCCCCTTTAGTCGCTGTTGAGGAGGTTAGACTTCACTGGCCGAATAGCAAAATGGGGAACTTGGCTGGGTTCTTTTGATATACGATATAGGCTCCGAAGTTCAATGAAGGGCCAGGTCCTTGCGGATTTTGTAGCTGAGTTCTCGCCCAGAGGGAAAGGGGAGATAGTCTGCCATGTGGAGTCTCGCCCATGGAAGGTGTTCGTGGACGGGGCATCAAATTGCACGGGAGCCAGCCCGGGGGTTGTCATAATCACCCCGGAGGGAATACAGTTAGAGCATTCATTTAGATTGGGCTTCAGAGCCTTCAACAATGAGGCGAAATACGAAACCTTGCTGGCCGGACTAAAGACGATTTCGAGTTTAGGCGCCCAGGTAGTGGAGGTGTATTCAGATTCGCGTTTGGTGGTCAATCAGGTTGAGGGCAGTTTTGAAGCCCAAGATCTCCAGATGAAGGCATACTTGGAACAGGTGAAGCGAGCTATATCCAGCTTTAGCACGGTAAAGGTTTTCCAGGTAGCTCGGACACAAAATAGACACGCTAACTCCCTCGCCACGCTGGCGTCATCAGTGGCCGAAGAGATACCCCGGCTAATAAGAGTTGAGGTTGTTCCAAAGCCGAGCATCAGGGCAGTAACCGATCCGGGAACTGCAGGAATCGATATTACGGCGATCGCGGCACTGGGGCCGTGCTGGATGGACCCCATTGTGGACTTTTTAGCTGAGGGCAGACTCCCGTCTAACGAAAAGGAGGGCAAAAAGATCCGTAGAGTGGCTGGCTATCAAAAGACCGAACGTTGTATCGAAGATCCTTTGAGGGGCCTTACCTTTTGTGCTTACCCCCGGAGAGGGTGGGCGAGCTCTTGGCCGAGCTTCACGAGGGTGTGTGCGGCAGCCATGTGGGAGGACGTTCGTTGGCACACCGAGTAATGACTCAGAGTTTTTGGTGGCCTCAAATGCAGCGGAACGCTGCCGAATATGTACGTAAGTGTGAACAGTGTTAGAAGCATGCACCCCTAATCCATCAGCCTGCAGGCCATTTGAACCGGATCAGCAATCCCTGACCTTTTGCACAATGGGGGCTGGATATCATCGGTCCTTTCCCCCGGGTGACAGGTAATTGAAGGTTCGTCCTGGTGGCTGTTGACTATTTTACCAAATGGGCGAAGGCAAAGGCTTTGGCCAATATCTGGGACGTGGATGTGAAGAAATTCGTATGGAAGAATCTAATCACCAGGTTCGGGGTGTCGAACTGTCTAATATCAGACAACGGGCTGCAATTCGACAGCTGTGCATTCCGTGAATTCTACGGTGATCTCGGCATCAAGAATAGATACTCGACCCCAGCGTACCCCCAAGTAACGGCCAGGTCGAGGCAGTAAATAAAGTTATTGTGAACGGGTTAAAAAAGAGGTTGGAGGGTGCGAAGGGAAACTGGGTCGAGGAACTCCCCAAAGTCTTGTGGGCATACCGGACAACTCCTAGGAGATCCACCGAGGAGACCCCGTTCTCTCTCATTTATGGGGCCGAAGCCGTGATACCAACCGAGGTGGATCTGTGCAGTGCACGAGTCGCAGGATTTGATCCCGGCCAAAACGATGAAATGATGGTGGGAAGCTTGGACGAATTGGAAGAATTCCGCGAAGTCGTGACCATACGGCTCGCGGAGTATCAGCAAAAGCTGGCCCTGAGATATAGTCGAGAAGTAAGAACAAGGGAATTTGGCGCCAGGGATTTGGTTCTCAGGAAAGCCATAGGGAATATGTGGGATACGAACGCCAGGAAGCTGGCGCAGACATGGGAAGGGCCTTACAGGGTCACTGCCGTCGCTGGCACAGGAGCGTATTACTTGGAGGACCTAGACGAGAGGCCACTTCCCCGACCGTGGAACGTGCATAATCTTAGGAGATTCTATCACTAATGGGCGGTATTGTAAATTGTAAGGTTGATGTATTATTGCACGGTTTTCACTAACGAAGTTAATGGCATACATCTAGCCACGCTTTCCCAAATTCTGTTTGACTACAATTGCCGACCATAAAAGAACCTTTAAAACTTAACCTGAGGACAGAAGCCTGCTTCTCGGTTCGATCTACATCGCCGAGCAGGTGTAAACCTTTATACTTAATCTAAGGATAGAAGCCTGCTTCTCGGTTCGATCCACATCGCCGAGCAGGTGTAAACCTTTATACTTAATCTAAGGACAGAAGCCTGCTTCTCGGTTCAATCTACATCGCCGAGCAGGTGTAAACCTTTATACTTAATCTAAGGACAAAAGCCTGCTTCTCGGTTCGATCTACATTGCTAAGCAGGTGTAAACCTTTATACTTAATCTAAGGACAGAAGCCTGCTTCTCGGTTCGATCTACATCGCTGAGCAGGTATAAACCTTTATACTCTAAAGATAGAAGCCTGACTCTCGGTCTATTCTATATCCCTGCCTTACGACAAAACAGGATTCAACTATCTGGACCACTACAACATAGGTGTGAAGCAAACAAACAAACAACGCAATAAATATTCCAAAGTGAAATCATCATATTGGGAATTAAAACAGTATCTCGACCACAAAACCAAGTGGCCATTTCAGTGTTAAACATAATAGAGATAAAAAGGGGCAATTGTTTGGTCACCACAGCCCAGTGACATAGGCCAGTCTACTAAAAACAAAAAAGCTTCATTAAAGAAAGAAGTCATGTTTCGGCAATTAAGAGGTAGAATTTGCAGGTTACTCCCGAGTGCTGGTCTCAGCGGAATGCTGTTGCGTCAAGGTCTGAGGTGGGTTCTGGCCGAGCTGACCTTCTGATCGGTGGTGGCTGGCCACCTCAGTTTCCTCCAACTCCACGTGAGAGTCTATCTGCTCCACCAGTTCCCTCAAGCTGGTCGTCTCCTCTTCATCGATGGGCCTTTGAGGGTTCTACGAGCTATGAGCGGGGACCGGGAACGGAATCTGGCCAGGATTTCTCAGGGGGGAATCCTCGGGGATTCCCAGAGCCTGCAAGGCGGCCAGCCACCCCTCCTCGAAGCCGAGCTTCCGAGCATCCACTATGACGGGCTCTGCTGAGTTCTCAACATCAGCAAACCCCTCATTATACCACTTGCTCTCGCTAGCCTCAAGGGCCGCTCTCAGGCCGGCCAGCTCTTTGGTTTGCACACTATTGATGCTCTCGGCTTCCGCCAACTTAAGTTCAGTCTCTCCCACCTTAACCTGCAACTCTGAGTACTTCTTTTCCGCCGCCACCCTCGTTTTCTCTACCGCTGCAGCCTTCTTCTCTATGGTCGAAGCGGCCACGGCTTTTTCCCTGGCATTTACCTCGGCCACATCCTTGAGGGCTTTCTCCCGACCGGCGTCCTCGGTAAGATCATTGACACGCCTATCAAGTATATACGCCAGCTGCACGGCCTAGTGAAGTGACAAGAAACAGGTGCCATACCCCTGAAGATAGAAGTTATTAAAAAAAAAAAAGGTAGAAAACCTTACCGCTAGGGTCTATGCGACATGACCACCTTCCCCCTTTCGCCAGACATGTACACTTGAGTCCGAAGGGAGAGGCTTGCCATCCAGAATGAACGAAGGCTGCCACGCAGGTACAGCACGAGACGAGGACACCACATGCGCCCTAGTTTGAGCCGTAGGTTCACGAATCACAATGCCACCGGTTGGCCAGGGAGGGGTTTCGAAAGGCACATCACCCTGGCCAATGACCGTCTGTTCAGTTGTGTGCTGCTTTTTTCTTTGCCGACCCGGGGCTGTGGACGGAGGAGGGGTTTGGTCGCAAACTTGTTGTTGCGGCTGCTGTGCGGCAGGTCTGGCTCCAGGAATGAAACGGCTAATCGTCATCGTCTTCCGAGTCACCATCTCTGCTAATTGGTCGTGATCGGTTTCAGGGCGAGCGGGAGATTCAGCAACTGCTTCTTTGACGTCCGGGGCTAGGGCTCCTTGGTTGGTGGGACCTTCTAGCTGAGCGGGTGCTTCTTGTTGAATTTGCTCGTGAGCTCATTCTCGGTGATCTTGGGACACACGCTCGGCTGACTCATCCCGTACAGGTTGGCGCTCGTCAGAGCAAATATACCGAGGACCCTGGTCACGGGCCTTACCTACTGAAAACTTTGGGGGAAGAAAATTTGGGTGCCGAACATCTATATAAGACAAGAGTGGGCTATCTACCAGTAAGGCTTGGCTGAAAGCTTGCCAAGTGGAGTACACGGGATTAACCCCGAGAATCAGGTGGGATGCTCGGAGCTGACCGTCCGAGTGGACAAAAATCTCGGATCTGAGAAGGAAGTTCAAATCCCGCACATGCGCGACTCTAACGTCCGGGACAAACACTCTACCATCTGTGATGAAACACATGAGTAAGCATCAGAGTGAGTAAAAGGTTCACAATACGATATAAGTGTACGTTCAGGCATGGAATTAAATATGAAATAAAAGCAGGTCAGTGATCGGGACGAACCCACTTCGCGCCTGGTGAGGGGGCATGGAAATTCACCGGCAAACCAATTGCCGCGCACTCGAACAAACTCCCCGGCAGAGTTCCTATTTGAGTCAGGTAGGCAGGAGATCAGCCATACCCTCATATCTTTAACTTTCAAATAATAATTCATTTTCTTACTCCCACATAAACTATACATGTGGTTTATGTCATGCTGATCCAACTGTAAACCGTACATCTGGTTCAACCGACTCACACAACTCACTACCCGGTAAAAATTGGGAGGAAGTTGGTTGGGGCACAACTCATAATACCTAAGGGTGTCTATTATAAGAGGGTTTACGGGAAACCTCAACCCACCCTCCAAAACTGCCATCAAGGGAAAAAAGGCGGTGTTGCCCCTTCTATGAAGAGGGATGTCACTCTCATGGCAATATGCCACCTCCACGTCGCTGGGGATGGCAAAGGCCTGCCTGAAAGAGGCTAAGGCTGCGTCTGTATCTAGAAGGTATGAATATCCCATCCTAAACACTAGAAGAAAGATGAACGAAGATGTGTAAGTAAAAAGGAGAATGTAGAGAACTTACTTTGGGCTCTAAGATGAGAAGAGATTCTGGGCTAGAGAATGAATGCGCAGATGAATGTACGGCGGAAAGGGGGTCTCAGAAAAAAAAAAAAGAGAGCGTAAAAAGTAGATGAGTGAATTGAAACGGGCCTTTTATAGAGGTCTTGAGGAGGATTAACGACGGTTAACCAGCAATTATGATGATTAATTGGCAGACTTCACAACTCCCAACGCCAAACTGGCGCCTGCGCCACCTCGGTTCACGAAGCGTCAGGTAATTATGAGGAACGACCTAAAAGGCCAAATCCTGCGCGCCTTTTTAGGAGCGCATTAATGGGATTGCTGGAGTGTCCCAGACGATACCCCTCCGGAACTCCCGAGTATCACACGCCGTTCTGACTCTTTGATTCTCGTCGAGGACCGGGCATGAATCAAGGGGGGGCTAATGTACGGCAAGCGTACCCGGTCCCACTTGGGCCATCTATTCTCATGTGAAGAAACGGCCCATACGCCTACTCTCTCTCTCTGCAGGCCCATCCTGAAACTCTACAAAACGCTGGCCCAAGGTTCGCCTCCCGTTCATATGCTCGATAAACCCTCACCTATCATTGTCGCGGACGGCGACTGAGCAGGACGTGTTGGGCATGCTTGGCAGTTCCTTTCAGCGCGCCTCCACCGAGCATATCTGCGGAAGTGGGAACCAAGTTCCAAAGCCATATTCACCGTTTCCCACTCCCACCTAACCACCCACTTATGTTCAACAACATTGGACCGCCCGTTGCACTAACCAGAAAGTAATCATAACCTCACCGCTAATTTAGAACTATAAATATGAGAAGCTTGGGGAGAAGACGGGGTTGGAAAAAGTTGCGCAAGAGTAAAAGGATAGAGGAAGAAAGGAAAGGAAGCAGAAAGTTGGTTCAGGCAATAGAGAAGAGAAAAGTGATCTCATTGAGTTTTTGTGCTGAGGACTACCCAGTGTAGGAAACCCAAACCCACCATACAAGTAAGTTGTGAGCCCAAGCCCATAATCACCATTCTTGAGCCGCACATAAATTAATGTCCACGTGGCCTAAATTAATAATAAAAAATGTCACGTCAGCGTCTAAATTAAAAAAAAATTAATTTATTAATTATAACTAATTAAAAACAAAATCAAAAACTAAAAATATCATGAATTTAAACCCAGAAATTAAAAAGAAAAAAGAAAAAAAAAAAAAGAACGAACTGGACAAGATTGAACTAAGAAGAAGATGAAAGATCTGGGTTGTTGGGCAAGATCTTCTTCTTCTTCTTCACCCACAATCACTGAACAAATGTCATGGCTGCTGCTGCTTCTTCCTCTTCTCCCATTGAGACTAGGGCCACCACCCCACCGCCGATCCCTTCCAACCCTCCCACCACCGTGCCTCTCCCTCTCCCGCTCCCTCTGCCCACTCCGCCCACGGCCCAAATCTAGGCCCAGCCCTAGACCCTGTCTCAGACTTCGATCCAGACCCAGCCCCAGCCCTCCACTGCCTCGCGGCGCTTGCTGCAGCCGTGCTGGTCGCACGAATCTGTAGAGAGCAAGATCCATTCCCGTTTCGCGGTTTATCTCCTCATTTCCAGCGCATGGACGCCATGGAGAAAGGTCCAGTTTGTTCTTTTTTCTTTTTTCTTTTTAAATTTCTGGGTTTGTGTTCTTAGATTTGGGTTTGTGTTCTTGTTATTCTTGTTCAAGACACTCTTAGATCTCAATTTATGTGATTTTTAGTTTTTAATCTGTTTTTAATTTTTTTTAATTAGTTAAAATTAATAAATTAATTTTTCTAATTTAGATGCTGACGTGGCATTTTTTATTATTAATTTAGGCCATGTGGACATTAATTTATTATTATTTATTCTTGCCGTTTGCCACGTCAGCTTTTTCCGTCTCTGATGTAACGGCAGGGACTAAAACGGGAAGCGTTTTTCAGGATAGGGACTAAAAGCGGTAAAAATAAAATGTAGGGACTAAAATGGAAATCGTCTAAAAATGTAGGGACTAAAAGTGGTTTTTCGCCTATTTCTAATAGAGACATTCATCACCTTCAATTATTAATGTATAAAAAAATTAATAATTAATAAGTCACATGACAAAAAGTCAAAAACACATTAATTTTACAACATGTAATACATACAACAAGCAAGGAATTCATCATTGAGAGTCAAAAAAAAAAAAATGGAATGATTAAATCTTTTCTTTCTGGGTATATACTATATTCCTTTAATGTATATTGTATACATACTATATCTATATTCCTTTAATGTATAGTGGTAGTTTAAACAAGTACCATAAACAAAATTCAATCCGTGAATTAAATATTTTGTAATTTAATGTGTACTATATTTATGTGATATATTTCATCAGCTTAAATTTTTTATTATAATTCAATGTACGGGCCCAGTAATGGATTGGTCTCTGGAAATATGGGGCACGTGGGCTATCCCACTATTATGGGCTTTCGCAAACATGAAACTTTCAAACAATATCAGGATGAGCATTATTGATGAACCCTTGAGGTTGTTCCATGAACACTTATTCTCTTAAGTTCTCATGAACAAAAGCATTTGATACATCTAATTGCCAAATTTCCCAATCAAAATGAACTGTTAAAGCCAATATATTCCGAATGGTAGAAGGTTTGATTATAGGATCGGATCGGATCGGGTTTGGGCTCAACCTGCATCCGACCCGAACTAATCAGGTGGAGTCATCATCAACCTGCCGCCGACCAGAAGGAGAAACGGATTGGACCGATCGAAGCTTCAACGGATGTCGAGCGGATCGGTCGGGGTTGAAGATCTGGAAAACAGCAATAATCCAATGAGAAAAGATGAAAAACGGTGAAAATCCGACAATAAAAAAATTGCAAAATGGCCTAAATCTAGCGAGATCTCGCCATATCTAGCAATATCTTAGCCATTTTGGGTAAGATCTCGGCTAGATCTAGCGAAATTTCACTGGATCTAACTAGATATTCCCGAAAAAATCCCAGTATTTGCCGAAAAACACAACTGGGTCGATCAATTTGGGTTTCTCGGATTTGAGAGGAGGAGATCCAATACCCGCCCCGCCGATCTCGGTTTTTGGAAAACAAAATCTGTCGCCGACCTCCTGAGCAATCGATTCGGTTGGCAGCAGTGGGTGGGTCGGGTTCGGCGAGTCCTTGGACAGCCCTAGTTTCAGTGTAGTCCACTCCACTTCGTTGATCAAACCCCCTAGCAACTAATTGAGCCTTGAACCTTTCTACTGAGCCATCATATTTGCGTTTAATTGTATACACCCATTTGTTGTGAATGATATTATGATTTAGAGGGAGAGGACACAAGGTCTAGGTGCCATTGGATATCAAGGCATCAAATTCCAGCTTCATGGTTGCACTCCATCGTGAATTTGCAGCAGCCTTGCTATAGCATGATGGTTTAAACTCTTGGACAGTAGTGTGGAGGCCTTGGAAGGGATATTTGGTAGTTTGGAATAATTTATAGTAAGGAAAGGTTTTAGGCTTAGGAGAACCTATTTTAGAACAAGTGAGCATTGGATGAGGAACAATAGGTTGAGTAAGTGGTGCATCAGACCTTGTAGAAATTGATAGACTTGGAGATGAATGAGGTAATTGTGGTGATAATGATATGGAAGGTAAGGGTGGCAGAGGAGTAGGAGATGTAGGTGGGCCATGTACAAGTGGTTCATTTATTGGTGTAGAATCAAGAGTGAGTGTTGTAGATGGAGAGTTTGGAAGTGTTGTAGAAGAAACTAAAGAAGGAAGATTTGAGAAGGTATTGTAAGGAGGAACAGGAAAGGGGAAGGGAACATCACCTGATGCATGAATCTTGGAAGGCAAATGTGAAGTAGGTTTATCCTTGGTTGGAAAGGAACTCTCATAAAAAATGACATGTCGAGATAAGTGCACTTTGTTAGTAATAGGATCAAGACACCTGTAACCTGCATAGCTATATCCAATAAAAATATAAGGCTTAGATTTATATTCCAACTTATGAAGGCCTTGAGGACACAAAAGTGAATAGCACAAACAACCAAAGACTCTCAAATTGTTATAATCTGGCTCTTTATTGTATAACTTGAGAAATGGTGACATATGATCAAGAATAGGGGTAGGCAAACGATTAATAATATAAACAGCTGTAAGAAAAGCATCAACCTAATAACGATTTAAAAGATGAGAATGAGCCAATAGTGTTAATCTAGTTTCAAGAATATATATGTCACAATTTTCTTTCAGCAAGACCATTTTGTTTGGAAGTGTATGGGAAGATTTTCGATGGCCAATGCCATGCTAGGTGAGAAATGATTGGAAGATAAGTGAGGTGTACTCACCACCTCCATCCTATTATAATTGTTTAATAGTTGTAGAGAATTGATTTTCTGCGATCAATTTAAATTTGACAAAGCATGTTAACACTTAAGATTTATTATAAAGAGGATAGAGCCAAGTATTGCGTGAAAAGTCATCAATGAAAACCACATAATATTTGCACCAACTCACAAATTGGACTGGTGAAGTCCAAATATGTATATGAACAAGTTGGAAAGGAATAGTAGAGAGACGAGTGGATGAATGAAATGGTTTTCTTTTACTTTTACCCAATTGGCATGAAGTACAAAAATATTTTTATTAAAGTCATTACAAGAAAGGGGTAAATGATTTTGTTTAACAACACAAGAAACAACATCAAAAGACGAATGACCTAATCTAAAATGCCACACCAATGAAGATGTTCCTATTCCTAACAAAGCAGTAAAAGCCCAGTTGCCACGAAGAGAGTTCATTTGAAGCTGTAGTGGATATAAGCCATTTTCACTTTTCCCTTCCAAGAGAATTGCATGTGTTCGAAGGTCCTTCACAAAATAATGAGATGAATGAATATGAAGTAATATGCATTATTTGAATGGAAAGTAAGTTGGCAAAAGCATTTGGGCAATGTAAGACTTTTTTAAGATGCAAGTTTGAAGAAAAAGAGGGAAGAGTGATTGAACCAGAGTTTTCTATAGCAAGTCCTGCCCCATTTCCCACTTATACTGTATTAGTGCCTTGGAAAGGTTGCTGAATTATCAAATTTTCAAGTTCATTGGTGATATGAGCATTTGCACCACTATCAACAAACCATTTTTGATCTTCAAAGGCAGCATTTGTATGGGCCACCATAGCTACAAGTTGCGTTGGAGGATGTCTTCCTTGGTAGGAGTAATCCATGCGATGATAACAGTCAAGGGCTTGATGATTGGTCTTGCCACAAATTTGGCATGGAACATGTGCACCATTGTTGAAAGGGGCACCACTATTGACTTGAGAAGGTTTAGGACAAGAATCAGATGTTCCATAAGCATGTTTGGGAGTGAAGTTTCTTGGTTGAAATTTGGGTAATTTGGGTGTGTACTGCATCTTACTGTTGGGAGGAATTTGATGAGATCCAGACTTGTTGGTGAACAAAGAAAAGTTTGTTGTATCAAATACAACAACATTTTGTTGGTTGAGTAACATTTCATGATTCAAGAGTTTATCTCTCAACGAAACTCAGTGGGTGGTCTCAAGTAGCAAGAGAGAAAGATGTGATGAAATTGTTAAATGAAGGATTGAGACCAATGAGAATATATGAGATGAGATCATCTTCAAAGAGAGGTTTACCAATTGGTCAGCCAAAGATTTGGCTATTTGCAATTGCTCTGAACAGGTCTTAGAGCCTTGAGTTAAACTTTGCAACTGTCTCTTCAGATGAGCAATGTGAGAGTGAGACTGTGAGGCAAAGCGATTGTCCAGTGCAATCCACACTTGTTTCGAAGTGTCTAGTCCATAAACAGTAGACAGTATGTCCTCCGAGAGAGTAAAATTGACCCAACTAAGAAGATATTGATCCTTCTTAGTCCAAAGAGTGAATTCGGGATTAAGAGTCTTTTTCCCTTCAGCATCAACTAAAAATTCTGGTGGGCACAGATTAGAACCATCAACGATACCCATCAATCCATTGCTGTGTAAGGCAGGAAGAAATCTTGAGAGCCAATTAAGATTTTTTTTTTCCTACCATCCAACTTGGTAGGGATCCCTTGAGGAAAATTGGGAAGAAGAAAGGAAGGTGATGAGATATTAGTAGATAAGTTAAGGTTGGAAGCAGTGGAAGACATGGTCACAGGATCAAAAGATTATTGGCATTAACCTAAGAAAGTTCTGATACCATGAAAATAAAGTTGGGGAATTGGTTTTGGATTCAACGACCAAAACTAGTGTATTTGCATTAATATTTATATAGCTATACTTGTAAATCTATTACACCTGAAAAGATATAGCAACAATTCAATTACAAGAAGATTAAATATCAATGGTGTGCATATCTATCTCAATATTCTGCTGCAACTCTATTTTATAGGAAATTTGGTCTTATTTTGATCTTGAAATGATGAGATTTGAACTTGGTGCTTATCTTTATCTTTCTCAAAACTAGCATCAATAGGATTAACTTAATCCTATGATTTGTTATCTTAACAAGAACTACAACAGTAAGTGAGGGAGCAACTAGCCAACAACCAGATCTATGCTCCAGCAAAATAAGTAAATGTACAAGAAAGCTTTGAATAAAAAACAATAAACTAGATATGGATAATAATAAATAACAACAACAATTATTATTATTAGTAGATAAAATAAGATTTGAAATTTATGGTTCTTGTTCCATGATGATTGTATTTTGTTATCAGTTCAAGCTAAATATTAATGGATTTTTTTTTTTTTTTGGTAGCACGATTCAAATTCATGTCTCTTACTCAAGGACAATTTTTTTTTATTAATTGAGCTTATTGAAACTAATGGCAATTTTATTGATAGACTTTATTCACAATTCTGGTCTCTTAACCACTGTAATGGCTAACGTTGTGGGCCTTGCGGAATGGTCTTCTTTTAGCTAAAAGTCTTCACATCTCCAATTTGTTTGTTGAATTAGATGCTTTAGTTGTGATCCACCCGATGAACAATGACTCAACTAACTTGTCATTGGAATCTCTTCTCTTTGATTGCATGAACTTCTTGAAGACCTTTCCAAACATACAGTTTGAACACTCTGTTCAATGAAGTCAATTGTTGTGCAAATGCTTTATCTAAACTTGGAAATTCTAGTACCTCTAATTTTGTTATTTTAGACTATTCGCTACTTGTGGTGGAAAAATATTTATGTATACCCTAAAATAAGGAGGGAGTTTGTTGTAATAGACTTGTGGTTTTGTAACTGTTTTATATGATATGCCTATTTCTACCAAAAGTAAATTACAGTAAAGTATTTTTTTTTCCCCTGAGAAAAATTAATTCATTGAAAAGAAGAGAAAGGAGAGGAACCAATTCAAGCTACTACAGAGGAAAATTATTACAGTAAAGTTTTTACACATCTAAAGTATCAAAAGCCAATAAAAGATCTTTAAAGGGAAACTTATCATTTGATACTCTGTCTTTTTGATAATATACTTATGCAACAATTTTGATAATAAGTATTAGCCAAACAATCTGGCTACTGAAAGAAACTGCAATTTTTTTCTCAAATTAATTCAACAAATTCTCACCTATTTCAAACATCGAATTTTTATTCAGCAATTATTAAAATCTCAGTTGTTTCAAGTTTCAAAAGTCTATTTTCAATTGTTGTACCTAACTCACCTGAATGAATCCACCGCCAACAAGTAGATGATGCCACAGCCACAGGTGTCGTATGTTCCATGAAGCAAAGTCAAATTGTTGGTGTTTTAAACAAGATGGTTCTATAGTGACGGTGTAGTTTTTTGCTAACGGTGTACCATGTATATAGAGTGAACATTATATATTTGGGGTAACCTCTCTCTCTCTCTCTCTTAAATTTTTTTTTTATTACATTTGGGATACTTCATAGTTTATATATTTAAAAAAAAAATAGTATTTATTATACACACATTAATAGGTTGAAACTTTCTTTAAAAAGGCAACAAGGCAACAAGCAATTGAAATTGAATTCGGATCCTCTCCATTTCCTTTGAAATGGAGAGGCTCCAGTACACGGTGAGGATTTCATCCAAAATGATCCACGCTCAAAAATGACCCACGTCATTTAAAATGTAAACACCACACTTAAACTGGGGTTCAACGCACTTGACTGGGGTTTAACTCAACCAGACAAAAAAAACCCATTTTCTCTCACCAGCCATTCAAACTCTCTCTTTCAAATTTCCAAGCTCAAACTCTCTCTCTCTCACCAGCCCATTCGAAGTTTCAAAGTTCAAACTCTCATCTCCAAGTATTTTCTCTCTCCATCCCACGGTCCTCACCGTTGCCGATGCCACCAGCCATCGTGCTAATCTTTTCTCTCACCAGCCCATCTGAAAAATTGGGTTTCCTGCCTAATCACCTTCATGCACTCCAATTGTTTGAAAAATTGCCTCTGAAAAAATTCGCACACACAAAAATGATACCAAAGCCAATTCGCCCGCTGGCCACTGTAGTCGCTGTCATCACCGGTGGACTAATAACTCAAGCAAAGTGATTCGTTTGGTGGAGTGGGTAAAACTCACCGGTGGACACAAAAATGATATCAAAGCGATTTGTTTCGCCAGCGAAGCAAAATGGGTAAAACTCAAAAGCCAAACCATCTCTGGCTCCCAAACTTTTTTTTTCTCTCTTTTTCTCTTTTGCTAGTCTTTTTGCTTCTGAGTTTGATTTTCTTGGTGGGTTTTTTGTGCAGAGAAAGGTTGCATTGCCTTGTGGGGTTTGCAGAGGAAAAGGGTTTTATAAATGCAAACTGTGCAATGGAAATGCCACCATAGAGTGGTCGCCTATGTATGACCCTGTAGCTATCAATCCTTGCCTTTGCCCCACTTGCGAAGGAAACAGGTTGCTCTCTGATTATTTATTATTATTTATTTATTTGTTGGAGCTCTATTTCAAGTGCTTGGTCTACAATTTTTCTTTTGTGCTTTGTTTGGTTGCTGAGAAAACAATTTCCTTTTTTGCTTTTTTATAAGTTGAACTATAGGAAAAATGCATTGAACAGATTTGGGTAGTTTTTTTGACTGGTTTTTAGTTGCATTTTTAACAGTTTTTGAAGTATCCTAACAAAGGGTTATGGAAAGAAGTACATTATGCATAAGTTGAATTTACTGAATTTTTGTGTTTGTTTTTTGGAATGCTAATTTGAAGCAATTAGAAGTTCTAATCTGCCTTTTGAAACTCTTCACGATATTTGAGCATGAAAGCTCAATTTATTTGATAAACCGTGTTTTGAGGAAGAGTTTACTTTTTGAGTTTCCCTATTATGCAATGCTTATGTGTTGTTTTGATGGTTTCTCATGACAGGGTACAACGTTGTCTTAACTGTCTAGGGAAGGGCTATGATTGAGTTGATTAAGAGATAGTTTTGAATCTTGCAAGTGAGTTGCATTTGCTATGTTTTAGACCTCATCTAGAGTTACTTTCAAATGCTTATATGCTCTTAATTTTTTACCAAGGAACTCTACCCTTAATGTGTGCATTGTTCATGGTTGATGCATTGTTTTTTGGAACCATCATAAATATTGAATTGTTCATGGTTGATGCATTGTTTCTTTTTTATTCTACTCGTGATGGGTGCATTGTTCTTTTAAATGTCAATGTCAAGTTTGCCTTGTAAAAGTGCAATGTTGGCATGCTTTGACTTGAAATACTACTATTTGCTAATCTTGGTCCCATATTCTGTTTAGGGTAAAAATTATGGACAATATGGACAAAGTGATGGGTGCATTGTTCTTTTTTCTTGCATATGATTAATGATGCCATATACAAACAATATTGAAAAACAAGAAACAATAATTTTGTGTATCATGGTGCAGGGCTTCAAGTAACAATTGATTGCAAGCCAGAAAATGGACACTTCAAGACAAGAAGGGTAGGGAAACTCGATGAAGAAGGAAAGTTCAAAGTGTCTGTTCATCGTAAGATTGTAAAAGATGGAAAACTGAATGAAGAGTGACATGCACAGCTTCAAAGTGTATCAGCTGCACCATGCCCTGCACATAATGGCCTAGAGTCTTCAAAAGTAGTATTCAAGTCCAAAGCCAAAGGAAAATACACATTTGGGTTGGCTGGTAAACTCAAGTTCTCCCCTGTGACATGCACTTCAGCTTTCTTGTGGCCTCACTATAAGTACCCACCACTAATCAAGAAGCAAGAGGTGGAATGTACAGTTAAGCAATAAGCACACCAATTGTAGAAGTTTCATGTTATTATAATCAAAATGTTTATTTCAATGGAATTCTTGTTATGTGATCAAAGTGTACATTTTAATAAAATTTGTTCATTTTTTTAATTAAATTCTCTTATTGTCTACTCTATTGGATTGAATTTTGATTGTAAGGATTGTGACAGTTGTTATTGTAAGGATTGTAAGGATTGAATTTTGACTGTAAGGATTGTGACAGTGGAATGTGGATATTTATAGATATTTGTAAATAAGGATTGTGACAATTGTGGGCTATTGATATTTGTGTAGGTGTGCAGGGGAGTGTGCATGTGGGTGTGCACAGGTGGTGCGGGTAAAGCTGCTGTGTGTGTAAGGGTGTGTAGGGGACTGCGTGTGGGTGTGCACAGGTGGTAAAACTCATGCAAAAGAAAAATTGACACACTAATTAACATGCATACAGCTCAAAGAAAACAACTCTTGCCTAGCATAACAATTATGCAGAAAATAGTAATTATGCAGAAAATAGTAATTATGCAGAATGTTCAATACAGGACCTATTCTGCAGAAATAGTAATTATGCAGAAAAACATAATTATGCAGAATGTGCAATACCAGACCTATGCAGTAACAGTAATTATGCAGTAACGGTAATTATGCAGTAACAGTAACAGTAATTATGCAATAACAGTAATAGTAATTATGCAGTAACAGTAACAATAATTATGCAGAAACAGTAACAGTAATTATACAAAAACAGTAATTATGCAGAAACAGTAACAATTTCTGTAGCAACAAATAATCATGCAGAAATTAACACCTTGCAGAGATACATCAGACATGCAAATTAAGTATTCTTTCCAAATAATAAAAAATCTAAACATTTGAATGTGACTAAGTTTTGGACCATCAAAACTCCAGTCCTAAACTAGGAAAATTACAAAACAATAACACTTAATCTCAACATGTGTCATTGATTATAAAACATGATCCTAAACTAGAAAAATGTCTTGACTTTATGAACCATCAGATTCCATCCACTTGTAATACTTTCTTGAGTCAAGAGACCTCCACTTGCAACACTTCCTTGAGTCAAGAGACTTCCTGCACCATTAATTTTGTCATTGGAGCCTACAACAGTTGATATACTCTCTAAATGTGATGCTAATGCAACACTTGCTGATGAGCCTCCTTGATGTGCTACAGAACTTATAGAAGCCGACTACAAAAAAATCTAATTACACATTACACATTGAAACAAACTTAGCATTAAAATTATCAAATCATGCATCTAAACTATTATTAATATAAAAGTAAAATATGTAATTGTAAATATCTTTACCATTAAAAGTTGTGTAAAACTAGTAATAGTTCCAGAAGAAATATCCTCAGTTTTCTTTTGTGCCATGATGTCATGTGCATATATTTCCTGTAAAAATTGTACTAGTTTAGCAACAATAATAGTATACTATATTAATGTGTAAAAATAAAATAGAATGGTGAAAATAAGGATAATTTAGAAGATTACCTCCTGCACTTTTCTTTTCTTTGTTTGCTTCTTTGATGTGCCTTCCTTTGGTTTCCTCATCTTTTCTATCCATGATTTCGTCCTACGCTTTTTATTACGATAAACCTCTCTTTTCTTTATCCCTTTTGGTACAATCGTAATCGAAGCACATAATTGATCTTCTTTGTCTGCAAAATCGGTGGAAGGCCTAATGATGTCTTCTTCTACATTAGCTTTGCAATTCCTAAGGTCACAAAGTTTTTTTTTTCAAATCTGCAATTGCTAAGCTTAGAATATTATGGCCTTCTTTAGTTTCACATGCCTCATTCACCAATTGAATATATTTTGGACATAAATCTCGATACCGATCTACATATTCCAGTCGAGTATTCGGCTTAATGTTATGTGTTGTGCAATTTTTTCCACTTCCATCTTTTGCATCTCTTCTCCACCTCTTCATGATATATCTATTAGGAATCAACTTGATATCCAATACATCAAGAACTTTCAAACCATGCCTACATAAAACACCAAATGACTCAAACTTTCTGCAACTACAAGATAAAGTCTCATCTAATGGATTCCACATGACCTCATATTTTCCATTTTGATTGAAAACTCCAACCACATAACTATGTGTTTGACTCACATTGCATTCTAGGATGGAAAGTGTTAAGGACATATTTTATGTAATTGGCTAATCCTTTGACAAAACGCACTTTACTTGTAATTGGGTAGATCTAGAATATGTTTAATACTTCAAGGAACATGTTGTTCAAGTCTAGTATTAAAACCATGAAGATTGGACCAAGAAACAAGTGAAGAAAAGGTGTTCATTAAAGCTGGACAGATAGCTCTACAACTGCGAACAGATAGCTTGACAGATGCTCGACACCTCTCGACAGCTGGCTATCTATCGAGCTCTTCAGTTGATTGTTATCACAATCTCGACACCTTCTCGACAGCTGGCGGATCGATCGAGAAAGTTCCTGTCCCCTCGACAGCTTCTTGACAGCTCCTCGACACCTAGCTATCTATCGAGGTTTAAAGCTTGACACCTCCTCGATACCTCCTGATCGATCGAGGTTACGAGAATCAGAATTTTCAGATCTGATTTTTGGGCCAGGCTTTTGTATTTGTGTAGGGTTTCTTTTCTCACAACCCTAAACCTATATAAGGCTTATTTTAAAGGCCGTCACATAAGAGAATACAAGGAGAACATATGCAAAAGGTGACCGATGCCTTATTTTCTCTGAAAGAAGCTACTGCGTCTTTGCGCCTTAGGGTTTTGTAACCAAGTGCTTCTTGATCTTCATTGTTGATGAAGTGAAGAACTTTGCAGCCAACAATCTTTTTCTAGTTAGTGATTAAGTCACGTACTGGGATCCGCGCAATTGGTTAGTCACGTATTGGGATTCATGCATCATCAAAGGGTGGCGTTCATATATTGAAGAGTTCAGAGGTTCTGAAGCAGTAGAAGGTTTCTACTGTGAGTTCATCTACGGGGATTGTAGAGTCTAGGGACAAAAGTTTTGTACTAGATCTGAAACTTCTCTTTACTATAGTGGATTGCTTTTCGGGAAGGTTTCCCCCCAAGTTTTTTTACTGTGAAATTAGTTGGTTTCATTGGTTTTCCTGGGTCATCATATCTTGTCTTATTTATTTTTCTGCTACATGATTTTGACATGATATTGATATTTGCTTGTTTTAACAAGTTTTATTCATAATAAATCTAATTAACAATTTGGGTTTAAAACTTGTTAATTCTACCAACCGAGGTCTAAATTTCCCAACAAGTGGTATCAGAGTGGGTTCACTCTGATTTGATTAATTTCCTAAGTGTGATTCTTGACCCCTATTGTCATGGATCGTGGACAATCTCTTTTGATTCCTCCTTTATTTTATGGAACTAATTATGAGCACTGGAAAGTTCGTATGAAAGTTTTTTTGCAGGCTCTAGGTGAACAAGTATGGCAAGCTGTTAAAGTTGGCTGGATTAAGCCAAAGGAATCGCCGGTGGATTGGGATGATGCAACAATTATAGCGGCAAATTTCAACAGTAGGGCCTTGAATGTTTTGTTCTGTAGGGTGACCAATGAGGAATTCAAGAAAATATCATCCACAGAAGTTGCCAAGGAAGCATGGACCATTCTTGAGACCACCTATGAAGGTACCAAGGCAGTAAAGACTGTGAAGTTTCAAAGACTCACTAGCAGTTTTGAAGAAATAAGGATGGAGGAGGATGAGACCTTTAATGAGTTTTATGCTAAACTCAAGGATATTGTGAATTCTGCTTTCAATCTTGGAGAATTTATAGCAGAATCCAAAATTGTTAGGAAAATCCTTAGGTCCTTACCTGAAAGATTCCATGCCAAGATCACTGTCATTGAAGAAGCAAAGGACATTGATCAAATTCCTTTGACTGAGCTTGTAAGGAACCTTCAAACCTATGAGATGGGATTAGGCTCAATGATAAAAGGTGGAAAGAGTAAAAACTTGGCTCTCAAGGGTATAGAGGAAGAGATTGAGGACTCTGAAGATGAAGATGAAAGTGAAGATGAGGATGAGGATCTAACATTCATAACTGATAAGATTATCAAACTTCTTCAGTTTAGGAAAAAGGATAAGGGCAGACCTCCTAGGAAACCTAAATCCTCTAGAAAGGACAAGAATGAGAAACCCCTTATTCAATGCCATGAGTGTAAATGTTTTGGTCATATGAGGATAGAGTGTCCAAACTATCTCATGAAGGAAAAGACCGAGAAATCAAAAGATAAAGGGTTGGTTGCTACCTGGAGTGATACTGAGGATGACTCTTCTGATGAGTTTGTGGATGAATGTCGTCACGTTATGGCCTTTGCTGCCACAACCGATAAGGTGATTGTGGAGAGTGCTAGTGACAGTAAGGATTCTTCTGATGATGAAGTACCTAAGAAGATGACCCTTCAGGAAGCCTATGATAAGCTATGCACTGAATTCATAAAATCTGAAAAGACTTCTCATCTTTGTAGAAAAAAGCTCAATGAGGTAAAAACTGAAAAAGCTGATCTGTTAGTCAAACTAGATGAGACTACAAGGTTAGTTAAGACTCTTTTTGTGGAGAACGGCTCATTAGAAGAGAAGGTCAAGAGCTTAGTCAAGCTAGAACTCAAATGGAGAGGATGTCTAGTGCAAAGCTTGATGGGGTATTGAGTGCTCAAAAGCCTAATTCTGATAAGACTGGCTTAGGCTATGCTGTTTCCTCCTGCCCCTCCTCTTCCACGGCTTCTGGTTTAAGGACTGTCTTTGTGCCCCAATCTGAGAAATATAATAAAGGTATGAAATTCAAAACTGATTTTGTTAATTCTAAATCCTTTGTTAAACCTAATGTTTGTCATCATTGTGGTGTTGCTAGACACATTTGTCCTAATTGCTTTAAGTTGTATCCTTATAAGCAATTGTCCAAACGATCACAGGTTTCCTCTCAAGGACTTGCACCTTTGTTTGGAGAGTTATTAAAAATCTTGAGCTTTTTAACTCAATTTCAAGAGAATTCTAATTCTTCTATGTCCTTTAGTAGACATATTAGGACACGTGTCTTTTCATCTTCACGGCCAAAGACTCGTGCTGTGTGGGTGAGAAAGGAGCCTAAAACTTAATTGTCTTTTCTGTTTGTCCTCTGCTTTAATTCTTTCTATCTAAAGTATGACTCTTTTTGCTTGATTTCTTATCTATTTTTGGAATCATGCTTTCATGCATCTGCATTTTTTTCATGCCTTCATGCATATGCATCTTTCTTTCTGCTTTCATGTTGTTTGTCTATTTTTGTTTGGTTGTCTAGTTTTTATTTTGTTTTATTTTCAAAAATAAAAATAAAAAGGAAAAATCATAAAATACAAAAACAGTGTGTGTTTTGTGTACATTGGTACTTATGTACCTTGGATGGCCATTGAAACAAAATTTTCTAAACTTTGTATCTTTTGTAGCTTAGATGAGCATCTCTATGTACAACTAAGCAAGTGAGCTTTGTGGCTCTTGTTTGTGATGAGTAAGATTAAGTTATCTCTTGAACTTAACACTCATATCACTCTTTTTGACGGGTAGGACTAGAAAATCTTAAGAAAAAGGCATAAATGACCATCTCACCATTGTTGCCCGCCAATCATAATATGACACATGTATGCTTCGGCATAGCAAAAGTACAGTGTCAAAGACATCCGTATGCTTCGGCATAGTAAAAGTGCAACGTCAATGCTTAACATCTTGGGTATTTCTTTTCTCTCTTTTATATGTCTATGCATGATATGCTTAAAAAGAAAAATATGCAAAGAAAATAAAAAGCAAAAAGATCAAAAATGCTTTTAAATATGATTGCAAGTGTGTATTCTAGGAGATGTGGGAGTTATAGGATGTACCTCGAAGGTGATAGTCCCCATCAAATAATTATGATTGTGTATGAGTTAAAATGATTTTCTCATATCTTAAATCGTCATAACATGTATACACTTATGCAATCTTGCGATATTTTCACACACAACACACAATATTCTTTGCTACTCTTGATACATGTGCATATACAATGTGATTTGGCCATCACAAGGTTTTACATGTGTTAATGAATACTCACTAAACTGTCTTGACTTGTTTTTGAAATATAAAATTGGTTAGACTTGTTTAGTGTATGTGTATGTGTGTTTTGGATCTATGTGCTTAACTTTTTTCTTGTTGAGAGATTTGTTTTTCACATGTTTTGCATCATTCTTTTATCTTGCCATCCATAGCATCTTGTTTCATTACACTCATGCATTTATATGGATTTTTTTGTGCCTCCTTGATCATCCTTGATCATCTTTATGTTTCTCGGGTGAAGCTTTCTAGCTTCTTGTATTCTTTGTCAATCATGACAAAAATGGGGAGAAATTGTGGAGATTTTGTGGTTTCTGTTTAAGATTCTACAAGTTAGGGGGAGAAATACATTATTTTGTAAGGGGGAGATATGTTTCATCTTGTTAGGGGGAATGCTTACTTCTTTCTTCTTGTACATTGGGTCTTGTGACCATGTTTACATACATTGTGCTTATCTTTGATATTTATATGATAATGTATGTTTTCTTCGCCTACCTCTACATGTGTTGTTTCTTTTCTATCTTTATACACATGTTTCTTATACTTGTATGCAATCTATTATTTCTATTTCACACTAAGATGCCTTGATGAGTTTTGTTTAAAGTGTTTCACAAATATAGGTTGTCAAAGTCTATTTACCATAAACTCTCTTCTTACAAAAATTTTCAAGAGTTTGTGTTAGGATAGATTTTATTGTATTCAACAAGTGAATATGAGTTGAGTGATTTATGACTTCTCTCATATGTTCATTTGTTTGTTGTGGTTTTGTCACGAATTGCCAAAGGGGGAGATTATTAAGGACATATTTTATGTAATTGGCTAATCTTTTGACAAAACGTAATTTACTTGTAATTGAGTAAATCTAGGATGTGTTTAATACTTTAAGGAACATGTTGTTCAAGTCTAGTATTAAAGCCATAAAGATTGGACCAAGAAACAAGTGAAGAAAATGTATTCATTAAAGCTGGACAGATGGCTCAACACCTGCGGACAGATAGCTCGACAGCTGCTTAACACCTCTCGACAACTGGCTATCTATCGAGCTCTTCAGTTAATTGTTATTGCAATCTCGACACCTTCTCGACAGTTGGTGGATCGATCGAGAAAGTTCCTGTCCCCTCGACAGCTTCTCGACACCTAGCTATCTATCGAGGTTTAAAGCTCGACACCTCTTCAACACCTCCCGATCGATCGAGGTTACGGGAATCAGAATTTTCAAATCTGATTTTTGGGCTAGGCTTTTGTATTTGTGTAGGGTTTCTTTTCTCACAACTCTAGACCTATATAAGACTTATTTTAGAGGCCATCACATAAGAGAATACAAGGAGAACATATGCAAAAGGTGACCGATGCCTTATTCTCTCTGAAAGAAGCTACTGCGTCTTTGCGCCTTAGGGTTTTGTAATCAAGTGCTTCTTGATCTTCATTGTTGATGAAGTGAAGAACTTTACAGCCAACAATCTTCTTCTAGTTGGTGATTAAGTCGCGTACTAGGATCTGCGCAATTGGTTAGTCACGTATTGGGATTCATGCATCATCAAAGGTTGGCGTTCATATATTGAAGAGTTCAAAGGTTCTAAAGCAGTAGAAGGTTTCTGCTATGAGTTCATCTACAGGGATTGTAGAGTCTAGGGACAAAGGTTTTGTACTAGATCTGAAACTTCTCTTTACTATAGTAGATTGCTTTTCGGGAAGGTTTGCCTCTAGGTTTTTTTACTGTGAAACTTCTCTTGACATGATATTGATGTTTGTTTGTTTTAACAAGTTTTATTCATAATAAATCTAATTAACAACTTGGGTTTAAAACTTGTTAATTCTATCAACCGGGGTCTAAATTTCCCAACAAAAAGTGCCATTACCTCTTTAACTTCTGTCTGAAATAAATCAAACAACTTAGGCATGTACACTGTTGCTAATTGGTTAAGCATAGGAGAGCTTTTGAGCTTCAATTTTGGAAATTTCTGTCTAGAGTTGTATTCTGCTTCTAACTCCTTATCCCGCTTTTGATTGACAACTGTTTCAAAATGAGTGAAAAACTCTACTATATTGAGATCAGTACGCAATCAATCCTTCAAGTCAGCATTGAAACTCTCACTAAGCTGGGTTGTCTTCATTCTTGCAGTGAAAGTTCTCTTAACATATGCTTGGGCCCATTTTTCCTTCAATTTAAATAGATCAATTAGCCATTTATTTTCACGAACATCGTACTTATCTAACATTTCATTCCAAGCTGTAAGAAACTCATCTTCACCGTCATACTCATAGATACATGCTAAGAAATTAGCGTTAAATTGAGACTCATTTTTTAGTAAATGATCCAAGTGTTTCTCAGCATTCTGCCACATATGCCAACTACACAATGCATGATATGTCTTAGGCATGACTACTTTTATTGCAGCTGGCATTGCTGCATCTTGATCTGTGAAAATAGTGATTGGCTTCTTTTCAGACATTGCTTCTAAGAAGGTCTCAAATAACCATAGAAAATATTCAATCGTTTCATCATATAAAAGTGCACCTCCAAATACAACAGTTTCTCTATGGTGATTGAGACCCAAAAATACTCCAAGTGGCATTGCATCTCTATTTGTACTACACGTTGTATCAAACGTTATTACTTCACCAAAGTGGCTATAGTCAATGATCATTCTTGCATCGGCCCAAAAGATATTAGTAATCAACTCTTCACAGTCCAATTGAGTAGCAAAATAATATGAAGAATTTTCCTTAAGTTGACGACTGAAATATCTTCCCAAGCTAGCAGCTGCCCCATGCTCCATGTCTCTCTGTCGCTTAGTGCGTAAGTAGTTTTTATGATGTTGCTTGCTAAACCAAGATTATCATATCCACCAACTTGATTACTAAGAAGCTCATAAGATTGCTTTAATCTTAATTCGATTCATGTGCCAAATCAATTTCAATAGCATGAGTTGCAGCCACTTTCCGTTGTGATGGCATCATGTGCATAGTTGATGGAAGGTGGAGATAGTGGTTATGCTCAGCAGTAAATTCACTCATCACATATTTTTTACTATCTCGATTAAGTACAATAACCAAACGTGCTTCACAACCACATCTTGTTTTTGCTTGTGGATTCTTTACATTCTGATCTCTCTTGTCTTTGCCTCGAACTCCCTCATTCGCGCACACAAATCTCCTTGAAGTAACCACTCCAGTCTTTTTACATTTATTTACATATTCTTTTCTAATACTAAAACCAGCCTTTCTACCATATTCATTATAAAAACCATATGCAATCTCATCCGCTTCAAACTCCATCCCTTTAAATGGGGTAGATTCCATGGGCACATTAGAAGGAACATGTATTCCCATCATTATCCCTAGAAAAAATTGAACTAAATTTATTATAACTTTCACCTATCATTTGTTTTCAAAACAGAGATGATGTAAAAAAAAAATGAGGATGTAATGAATGATCAACATACTAATGAGGATGTACCTCATATGAGAGAAATGTTATATATCTTTGTTACTAAACATAAAAATTCAAGATGACCAAGCATGATTTCAACTCAACTCACTCAAAGGCCAGTCAATTTAAACATGACAGTAATAAACATGTTCTTTAAAATCTTGCATCCATAAAGAACTTATTATGATTAAAGAACTTATTTATTATGAGAATTTTTTTTTTTCCCAAAAGAGAGAAATTTATTAATTTAAATATCTAAACCTTGTGATCAACACCACAACAATATCATTTTGATCACCTCTCTATATATGTCCATAATCCACATTAAGCGTACAAGTAATCATTTTTTAATTTCACATAAACTCATCATTGATACTATTTTCTTATGAACCGATTATAATAGACTATATTAACAATTGTGGAAATATATATATATATATATATATTTTTTTTTTAAATTGTGCCACTAAGCTTATTGATTACACTATGAATTAGGATCATGTGTGTAAGGATTTTAGTGTTGATCCATTCCATAACATTTTATGGTAATAAATTCAAATTTATTGATGTAATTTTATCCGTTTGAAAATCTAGTTAGTTTTTTAGTTTATACTTTCCTAATCTACTTTCCGAAGTGGTTTCTCCATTAAAGATATTCTTCTTTGATTTTCCACTTCGTCACCAAATGTTATGTCATGCTTAATTGTGCTTTTTATATTACTTATTGATCTGTTAATTGCTTAACTATAGTGAAAAATTAATTGTCTGAGTGGATCACTTCACCAATATAATTTGATCATTTTGCCCATTAATTCACATTGGGGTCTAAATGGAAATTTCAATGTTCAATCTTATTTAATTATATGAAATTTTTATGGAAGACTCTAACTTGCGTCCAGCCATCAAAACAACAATATAAACTTGTGAACTTGTTTCTCTGTGTGTAGCTTTTATTGGTGGCCATCAAAACAACAATATGTTCAAGAAATTTTCAATGTTCATTTTCTTATGTTAGGCCCACGTAAGCTTGTTTCTCTGTGTACTAATAAAGATTCAATCTTTATCTCAAAAAAAAAAAAAAAGATTCAATCTTTATCTCAAAAAATTAAAAATACTCCAAGAATCATCCAGACATTATAAAGATTCAATCACTATCTCAAAAAATTAAAAATAAAAATTCAAATAGACTCTAACTTGCATCTAGCCACCAAAATAACCATATAAACTCACCAAGACAATAATATAAATGCAGAAAAATTATCAAACATCAAATAAGATAAGCATAAACAAGTTTTACTGATATACCTCTGTTTGGCAAGATAGAAACAGAGATGTCTTCTCTGAACCTTCTATGAAGCTTTTTTTTTTTTTTTTGGTTAAAATCTGTGAAGCTTTGAACATGGGCTACCTCTGTTTCACTTTTCCCTCTAAAATGTTTTTTTTTTTTTTTTTTTCTAGTGCACGGATATACTTCTGTGAGGATCCGGTGAAGCTTTTTTTTTTTTTTTGGTTAAATTTGTGAAGCATTGAACGTGGGCTAACTCTGTTTCACTTTTCTCTCTAAAAGGTTTTTTTTTTGTTTTTTTTTGTTTTCCAGTGCACTGATGTATCTACCTCTGTTTCTCCATTTCCCTCCAAAAAGGTTTTTTTTGTCCGATTGAGTTAAACCCCAGTTAAGTGCTTTGAACCCCATTTTAAGTGTGGTGTTTACATTTTAAATGACGTGGATCATTTTTGAGCGTGGATCATTTTGGACGAAATCCTCACCATGTACTGGAGCCTCTCCATTTCAAAGGGAAATGGAGAGGATCCAGATCCATTGAAATTGTGCGTTTTTGCATGTATGTAAATGTGTGAATTACTTTATTAACATGTGTGCAACAAATTTTTGCCAATTAGAAAATTAAACTATAATGCCCTTCTCATTCCAATAAAATATCCTTATTTTTTTTTTTTTTGGAGAAAGAACACTGCAATTTAATTAATGAAAGCCGAATCGGCTTGAATTACAGCAAAGAGGTGTGGAGGAACATCCTCCATCCACACCGAAAACTCGCTAACATGTCTTGCATGTCTAGCAATGTTATGAGCGGCCTTATTACATTCTCTCTTAACATGTCTATACTGTATTACATTAAACTGTCTCCCATACTGCTTTGCTTCCTCTATTAGATGCCCGATATCTGCTATAGACTCATCATCACCTCTCAAGGCGTCAATAGTGTATTTGGAATCACCTTCAAGCACGATGGCTTGTAAGCCAAGTTCATGGGCTAACTTAAGAGCTTTCGTGGCTGCCAAAGCTTCCACGGCATCCACCGAAAATGGTAAAGGAAAGGTATCAGCCATGGATGCTATGACACGGCCAAATTCATCCCTTATGATTACCCCGACCCCTGCCTTCTGGTCTTCTCTGAATGTAGCCCCGTCAAAGTTAACCTTAAACATGTGATTCTCTGGAGGTGACCAACCCGTGTGATAAGGAACGTGATTGACTTCATCTGGAGGTTTCGGTGGAATTGAACGAACAAAGGAAGCTTGAATAGACTGAGCATCACGGAGAACCCTGTGGATTGGAAATGGCTTGTCGCAAGTTCGAAGTGCATTCCTGCGATGCCAAATCGTCCATACCACGTTACTAAAGAAGTTCAAATCCACCCCTTTCACGATTAGGTACTCTACAAGATCTCTGAAACTTGCAAACGTTTGGGAGGCCCTGAAGTTCCAGCATGGATCATGGGCCCACACCGGTGCAAGAAGCGGACAGGACCATAGAGCATGAACCGTATCTTCAGGTGCTCCTTTGCAATGATCACACAAGTCATCAGCTAATATTCTGCGCCTCCTAAGGTTTACTTTGGAAGGCATTGAATCTTTGATGGCTCTCCAAACTAAGTTCCTTACCTTGGGCAACACCTGTAACCCCCAAACCTTCTTCCACAAATTGGTCTCTACAGGTTGGTAATTATTCTCGTCAAAGCTCTGCGCTCTACAGAGGAACCGGTACCCCGATTTAACCGTATACACTCCGCTTGGGGTATGAGGCCATACTAACTTATCTCTCATGGGAAAAGAACTCAAAGGGATGGACAGTATCAACTCAGTGTCCCTAGGTGAGAATATAGATTGAATGAAGGCCGTACACCATTGCTTGGAGACAGGATAAATGAGATTTGCTACTTTGGCTTCCTCAAAATTCTGTGCCACCGGTGAAGAGACAAATGGTAAAAAATCTGAAGGCAGCCACGGATCTGTCCAAACCCGGATTGAGTTACCATCCCCCACCCTCCATCTCATGCCTTCCTTAAGCACATCCCTCCCCTTTAAAATGCTCCTCCATGCATATGACGCATTTGATGAGTCCGCTGCCTCCATGAACGAACAGTGAGGGAAAAATTTGGATTTAAACACTCTATAAAGCAGGGAGTGTTTATTTTGGAATAATCTCCATGCTTGCTTTGCTAAGAGAGCATCGTTGAAAAGGGCCAAATTTTTGAAGCCCATCCCTCCTTCATTTTTCGGTTTACATAGCTCCTCCCATCGAATCCAATGAATCTTTCTACGGTCTCCTCGTTGCCCCCACCAAAATTTACAGATTAGACTCTCGATCTCATTGCACAAGCCGATGGGGAGTTTGAAACAATTCATTGTGTAGGTAGGTATGGCTTGGACCACTGCTTTGATGAGGACTTCTCTACCTGCTTGAGATAGCAATTTTTCTTCCCAACCTTGGAGTTTCCTCCAAACTCGCACCTTGATATAATTAAAGCTAGCTTTCTTGTTTTTCCCCACTAAAGATGGAAGCCCCAAGTATTTTTCATAGTGCCTAACTTCTGCCACTCCCAAGGTATCTTTGATCAACACTTTCGCTTCTTCACTAGTGGATTTACTAAAGAAGATGGTTGTTTTATCTTTGTTGATCTGTTGACCTGAGCTCCTCTCATAATCATGAAGAATCTCCATAACTTTCTGACATTCCTCTTCATTAGACCTGCAAAACAATAAGCTATCGTCTACAAATAAAAGATGGGTTAGTGGAGGACTTCTTTTGCAGATTGAGAAGCCATGAATATCCCCTCTCAAGGCAGATTGGGATATAAGCCCATGAAGCCCTTCGGTGCATAGCAGGAATAGGAATGGAGAAAGGCGGTCTCCTTGTCGTATCCCCCTTGTTGGTCTAATGAAACCATTTGGCGCCCCATTGATAAGTATAGAATAAGAGACCGTTGACACACAAAGCATCATGAGTGAAATCCATCGTTCATCAAACCCCATTTTTCTCATTATACACTCTAGAAAGGGCCATTCCACGCGGTCATAAGCTTTACTCATATCTAACTTGAGTGCCATAAAGCCACCATTGACAGATTTGTGCTTATTCATACAATGTAACGACTCAAAAGCCAAAAGAATATTGTCAGAAATAAGCCTATTTTCGTAAAGGCACTTTGGTGTTCAGTGATGAGTTGGGGGATTATATTTTTCAACCTGTTTGCCAAAAACTTGGAGAAAATTTTATACAACACATTACATAAGCTTATGGGGCGAAATTCAGATACAAGTTCGGGATTTTTAACCTTAGGGATTAAGGTGATGAATGTGTGATTTAGATGCTCAGGCAATGTAGCTGAATTTAGAAAGGAAAGAACTGAAGTAGTGATTTCCTTACCCACCAAATCCCAATAATGTTGATAAAAAAGGGGTGGCATTCCATCTGGGCCGGGAGCCTTTATGGGGCCATTTGATCAAGAGCAAGCTTAACTTCTGCTTCTGTGAATTCTACCAACAATTGTCTATTCATATTTTCGGTCACCGTGACTTGTATTGAATCCAAAGCCAATTCGGGTTGAGCAGAATTGGATGATGAGAATAGGTTGCTGAAAAAATCCACCATCACATTAGCTACAATTTTTGGATCCGATCTCCACTGCCCCGCATCATCCCTTATACCTTCAATTTTGTTTTTTCTAAACCTTTGTGTGGCTCGACTATGAAAATATTTGCTATTTTTATCTCCATGAGTCACCCACAGAGCCCGGGATCTTTGGAATCACATTCTTGTTTCCTTATCAAGTAAATCATTGACTTCGCATCTCAATTGCCTTGCCCGAAAGTTTATACCTGAAGTGAGTGCCTCCAACTCTGCCTTTGCAAGGAGTTTTTCTTTTATTTTTAACTCCTTTCTGATACATCCAAAATTGCGACTACTCCATTGCTTCAAAGCCTTTCCGCAGTGTTCAATCTTTGTCACAATACTCGAACCATCATGAGCAACTTCCCTCTTACCCCATTCAACCTTGATGGTTTTCGTACACCCTTCTTCTCCCACCCACATCTCTTCAAAACGGAATGGCTTGTCTGGGTTGGCTGGAACCAAGATTTTTGGTAGAATAAGAATGGGGCAATGATCAGAAGTGCTACATGTCAAGTGTTGAACTGAAGAACCTCCAAACCGTACCAACCACTCATTGTTTGCCAAACTCCTATCCAATCTCTCCCAAACAGAATCCCCATTCCGATAAAATTTCTTCCACATAAAAGGATTGCCCTTATACCCCATATCAAGAAAGCCACATTCATCAATGGCATCCCTAAACAACTACATCTGGGCGTGACTTCTACTCGACCCACCTTTCTTCTCGGACCCCCTCAGGATCTCGTTAAAATCCCCAACACACAACCAGGGAAGATCATATTGGCTGTTCAATTGTCAAAGTAGGGACCACGATTTGTGGCGTTTATGAGTGATTGGCTCACCATAGAAGCCAGTGAACCTCCAATCTCCATCACTGCCTCCCCCAACTATACAGTCAATGTGATTTTTTGAAGATGTATCCACTCGTAACTTGATAGAATCCTTCCAAAAAAGAGCAAGGCCACCCCTTCTGTTGACCCGGTGAACTAAGAACATGTGATCAAACTTTAACTTCCATTTAATTAATTTTAGCCTTGCTTCATCCGTCCATGTCTTGGCCACAAACACGACGGAGGGATCTTGTGCCCGGATTAAATCTCCAAGCTCCTTCTCTGTCACCAGGTTCCCAAGCCAGCGAGGAGACTCATGGCTCTTGGCGGGGCTGATCAACAACCTCCACCACTGAATTAATTGGGTTCCGACCTTCTTGAGATACCTGCATCCGTTTGTGAGACAATGAGACCCCATCATTCTCACGTTCTTTCCTCTTCTTTTCTGAATTTGGTTGGACACTCACTTCATTTGGTTGTGGTTGACGTAGCATGCGTTTCCAAGTTCTAACATTGGATGGCTGCTCTTTAATCTCAGCCGTTGGTTGTGCTTTAATCTCATGGGTTAAAACCCTAGGGTTTTGTGAAGCCGAGGCTTTGTTTTTGGTGGCTAGGTTTTTTCCCCTTGAAATTAAATCACATTGAAAAGGCCTAATGGGTGGAACATTAAAGCCCTGATCCCCAGAATATTGCTCGGCATTTAATTCCTCCACATTCCCTTTATTACACCCCTTTAATTCCGTGGTGGCCCAATGAAGACCGTGATTAATGCTTCCCAAATTTAAACCAACCAGATCAGTTTCAAAACCTCCCAGCTGTGATGTAATTGCCGCCTCATTATTTGCCATCAAAACCTGCGAACTTAATGGAACATTATTGCTGTCCTCATTATTTGCAATCAACACCTCCGAATTTAATGGGATATTATTACTGACTCCATCAGTAACAGTAGTAACGGCCTCCTTCAATTCTTGCTCACGTGAATGGGTTCCCTCAGCAGTACTGGTGGAACCGCCCTGTCCACCCCCTCCCTCTTCCATATCGGAATTCGACCATTCCGTTGGCTCGGTGGCAGACCTGTTTCTGCTTTTTTCTCGGGCTGCCATCTCCGCTTGCTTTCTCGCCTGCATGCTGCGTTTCCTCTCCTCGTAGTATCCTGGCACATAGATGACATCCCTACCTGTGGATCGATAGGGATTTGCTCTTAGGTTTGGACCAAACTGTCGTTGCTCCGAAGTAAGCGTGCCATTGCTCTCAATCCACAGATTACAATCCTTGTCGTCGTGATCCAAATGGCCACACCAGTAATATATACTCGGTAGGCGCTCATACTTAAATTGGACCCAACTCTTGTTTCCCTTTGGTAACGTGATTACTCTACCACGGCACAGGGGAAGTGTAATATCAACCACTATCCTGACACGGAAAAAACTACCACCGTCCTCATCCACAGCACCATCAGTTTTCTGGATTTCCCCCACGACCTCACATAAATTCTCAACCACTGTCCTCGTCATGAAACTGATAGGAAGATCGTGAACTTGCACCCAGAAAGGAACTTTTTCAAAAACCAGCTCTGTGACTGGAATCTCTCCTGAATACCGTTGCATGAGTATCAAGTGTTTGTCAAAGCTCCATGGTTGATTCTTAAGAATTTTGTCCACCTCCATTAAATTGTCAAACACAAACAGAACAATGTTGTTCCCTTGATTGCGCACCCTAAAACCATTCCCCGTCTGCCACAATTGTTTGAAAGTCTTGGCGACTGCTTCCATTTGAAGAAAGCGAGAGGTCAAAAATTTCGCTGCAATCACAAACTCGCATTTTCTGTGATCTTCCGGTATAGCGAACCCCGTCTGTTCTTTTTCTAAAAGCGAAAGGTTGCGCCAATTTCTTGACAGCTCTTCCATATTCAGACAAACAGGAAATAAAACTGTTTCCCAAATACCCCACAAAAAAACAACCCCACTAGCTCTACGAGAATACTTGATTCTCCTAGAGAAACACTAAACAAACAAACTCTCCTTAGGAAAGGGACGAAACTTCTACAGGTTAAGTGAAGTAGGAGTAGCCTACTTTCTTATCACCTGAGAGACTTTGGGTTTTTTAGATTCTACCCCCTTTACTTTAAAAGTCATAAATATCCTTATTTAGTTATAATACATCACCCAAAATTTATAACCTTTATCTAGATATGGTTTTAAGCCTTTTTAAAGAGGCAAAGAACAAAATGATGTATACATCTCTAAACCTTGTTTATGATTTTTTTCATGTTGTAATCTATATTTTCATGATCAAAATATATATTGTTCATAGTGGTACTAGTTATTAGAGTAAGGCACGTAAATCCATAGTCTAAGAACCTGACTAGTAACAGAGCATGTTCGAATTTTTTTTCTTTGGCTGAAGAGAGAATGTTCCGTAGTTATGCGGGATGTAGAAGCGTCAAGAAAAAGAACGTTAACACGTCTACTTTTAAAAAATAAGAAATAAAACACATTTGCTTATAAAAATAGCCTCGAATCTATGAGGGTTCCTTGAATCCACTAGGGTTCTTTGAATCTACAAGAAGAAAGGGTCTAGAATCTACCAGAAAATAGAGAGACAAAAAGTTTGAATTTTATTAATATCAATAATTGTTTAAAAAAAAAACATTTACAGACTTGGAGGCCTAACTAAGGGTTTCATAAAACTTGACAAATAAGAAAATATATTCTAAAATAATTCCTAATTAATACCTAACCATAATAGGAACCAAATTTGACCTAAATAGCATTAAAAACACCTAAAAACAAAATAATAAATACCCTAAACCTAAAATAACAAAAATTACATAAAAATACCAAATATAACAAATTACAAAAGCTAATTTAAAAATTCTGTCCAACATCACGTAGTGGAGAGGAAGAGTTCATTTTTCTTTATTTGCATTAATTACACAAATGAGATTAGAATGACTTTTTTTGGCTAAGATTAACCAATTTCTAACACAATAAAAGTTTATTTTGATGTGCAAGATAGAATACACCCTAAATTAAAACATTTGTTACAATTAAATTTGTAAAGGAAAACTATGTCATAGATATTATAAGATGTTTTCTAAGTTCTTTTGATAGATATGTTTCTAATTACTTTATTTAACTCTTGTGCTATGGGCATGACTCGAGGTTGTATTTGGCAAAGGAGGATAGAGGAAGGAAATAATTACTAATTACCTCTTTTAAAATAGAAACTTTATTTTTCTCACTCCATTTTCTCTCGATTTAGATGAAAGAAAATATTGGACCAAGAAATAAAATAAATCTCTCACTTTTTTCTTCCTCCTCTATAATTCAATTCAACCATAAATTAAAAAATCATTTCAATTTTTTTTTTTTCTCTTTCTTTTCTTTTCCTTTCGTCTCATAATATAAGAGAACCATGATAAGCACTCCCTTTGTTCATAAATCATAATGACTGAAATTTATTTATTTATTTTTTAAATAGTAAATACCACGTAGCTACACCTAGTTAAGATTTACGTGAGGTCGTTGGCTGAAAATGACCCAAAGTAAAATAAAAAAATATAGTAACTTCCAATCAGAAACAAACACTTGGTTTTAAAAAGTTGAAATTTGAAAAGAAAATACTAAAAAAGATTTCTCACATTTTTGAAGATCCATATCCAACTTACACTTGTCCAAACCTACACCACAAGCATTGAACATGGTCAGCTTCGCTGTCAAGAATGCCACATTCGTTTACTCCAGCTTAATTGTCTCAGTTAAACGAATTCAAACATAAACCCTAATTTATTGGAACAACCATGAAAACCCCCCCATTGTTTACACTATATATCTCAGTCCTAATCACCAATCCAGTAGTTCACGGGTACCAAAATTTCACAAACTGCCCAAAATAAATCCCAAAGGAACCTAATCTCCAAAGTCGATTTTTTTGGAAAACCCCACACTAGGGGATGAGCCATGGATACCTTAGCCTTAGGGTCCTCAAACAGATTATCAGGAACTTTCTTTACCCCATTGCTAATCTCTTTGGCTGGCATAGCTGCAAGTGCTTTTGCAATATTAGCGTACTATACCATTGTGCAACGATATTGCCTAAGGGGGAGGCGACAACAAGAACAAGAACAAGAACTATTAGCCAATGGGCTTAGGGGCCAATCCACCATTGGTGTGGACCAAAAAATCCTTGATACAATCCCAATTCTCTCTTACACAACCAAAAAATGTGAGCTATTTCGTGTGGATCAAACCGAATGCGCGGTTTGCTTAGGAGATTTGGAGGATGAGGACAAGGTAAGGTTGTTGCCTAATTGTAGACATGCATTTCATGTTCCATGCATTGATAAATGGTTCTTGGGGCATTCGAGTTGTCCAGTTTGCCGATCACCCATTGTTGCACCCGGGGCACCTTTGGCTACAGACGGTGATGCGAGTGTACAAATGGCTCAAAGTTCACCTCAGGTTCATGGTGATCAAGGAGGTAATGTTCATGTTCATGGTCATGATCATGATCATGATGCTGGTGGTGCTGATGCTGTTGCTAACACTTCGAGGGAACAACAACAACAACAACAACAAAAACAATCTGGTGTTTTAATTCATCATGGGTCTCTTGTGTTTTCTACGGAAGAAAAACCACCAAGGGCGATCAACAAGGATTTGAAGAGATCCATATCCATGGATCATTCTTGTGTCATTATCAACATACAAAAAGAGCATGAAAAGGAAGTCTCAGCTTCTACTTCTTCAACAAAAGATGTTCCAATGCGCAGTAGATCTGCGAGGCAGGTAGATCTGAAGTCTTGGAAGCTATTGAGGTCTTTCTCGCAACTAAAGTCGAGTCGGGGAAGCACCACGGCTAATGGGATTCTTCCATATTGAGATGCATTTGAGAGGTGATTAATTATTATTGTAAATATGCATAATAAGTTGAGGATTATTATGAGTTATGAAAACCTCTTTTTGGTTTTACCCAAAAAAAAAAAAAAAAAAAAACAAAACAAAACAAAAACAAAAAAGACAACCTCTTTTGTGAAAAATAATACCTTGACTAATTTTAATATACCTTGTAAAAAATAGCATTATTAATTCCTTTTATCGGTTCAATCTTTTTATTATTATTATTATTATTATACTTTTAGGAAATTTGTTCTTTTACACTTGTTAATGTATTTTTTATATTCGTAATATTCATAGTTTCACATAAAATGTCCATAGATTTCTTTAAGATGTTCACATTTAACACTTGAAATAAATATGTATAAACGATGTATAATAAATAGTATGCAAAAATTAATGCCCATACCTTTTTTGAAATCTTTTTTTGCTGAACTAAAAATTTCATCAATCAACAAGAGAAGTAACAATGGGTCAATCAACCTGCAAGCATCTAAGATCACAATACAAGGGCATCATATATGCTTTTTACAATAGAAAGAACCCTTAAGCCTAATAGCTAATTTTACAGTGGTTTGTATGAGGACCTCTCTTATTTCAACATATTTGTAGCAATTCACCTTTTAGTTTGTCAATCCTATTTCTTCTTATTTATTTATCTTTTTTAATTTTTGAAAAATTACATTTCAAACTCTATAGTTTAAGGAAGTTTAAATTAAACATTATGCTTTTAAAACTTACAACTTAAACTCTAACCTTTCAAATGAGTTTCAATATACACCCTAAGCCTAGCAACAATTACTGCATTAACTTTTGAGATTAGAAAAATGACAATATGTCTTTTGAAGTGGTAGAACATGTATATAATATGCCATTTGCTATTGTAAATACCCCATAAAAAAAGATGGCACTTAAACTTATCTCTTGTTTTGCTCTTTGATATTTCACTCATAGAACAAGTTTAAAACAAAAGGAACACAGAAATGAGAAAGGCGTGGATCAAGAGATTGCGGAAGAAGAATGTGACTTTTGGTGAAGAGAGATCCATCCCTAATCCAATCGAAATAAGAGATCAACGTCTATAATACCATCAAAATGTGTGGTTCCAAGCTTCGTTCTAGCTTGAAGAAAATCGAAATGTGTCAAGGGAGTTGGCGATTATAGTGTTATTGAGGTATCGGCAATTGTCTTTGAATGGGTGGAGGCAGGTTTCACCTAATGCTTACATGAAAAGATTTTTTTTAGGACAAAATTTAGTTCCAAACAAGTTTGAAGTTTTTTTCTTCAACCCACTATATGACAATGTACAAAACTATCCATATGTATTATTTAAACAAGTCATACATGATTAATTAAAAATGTCATGTGATTGAGACTACACATGAATGGTTTCTTCAATCGCTACATAGTAGGTTAGAGGAAAATACTTCTAAATAAGTTTAGAGTTAAGCTTAAGCACTTTTTTTTTTTTTTTCTATATACACTAATTAAACTCTTATTTCCCAATCTCTCGATCTCCGACAATTTTTATTCTAAACTTTGGATCTCTACCTCACTTGGCAATCTAAACGTGTCCTTTTTATCACGCATTGAAAAGCAAAGCAAGGAAGAGATAACACATTATCTTAGAGTGATGCATTTTATCATTTCGAGCCAAATGGTGTCATTCTATCTAACCCAAAATTTAACAACATAACTATTCATAGAGTTCAATGTTTTAATTGGATGGCATTTTGAAAGTTTAGTGTTTAATTTCATAAACACTAAAACTATGATTTAAATTGCAACCCCTTTTAAATTATAGAACTTAAAATGTATTTTTTTCCCTTTTATTTTTTCTAAGTAAAGGGGGCCAATGACTCCCCTCTCAACATGCTCCATACAAGGGGTAGAGATGCCAACTGGTTTATAGGCCACTGTGTTTAGAGTATCTCCCTTTTAACGAGCAGGCAAAAAATTGTGATTATTAAAATATAAAAAAAAAAATTGTCCATGTCATTATAATTAATAAATTTTTAATTAAAGTAACTACATCATTTGCACGTACACTTTGTTTGCATGTACTCAATGGGCCTGAAGTATTGATTTAAAGTGGTCTTGGGCCCAGTTTTCTACTAAATGCTGATTCGTTGGTTTACTTAGATCTGGGCCCAAAGCTTGGCCTATGTAGGAGATGCTGCCTTTCAGGGAGAGACACAGCACATATTTCATCATGACTTTGCCGTGGAAATGGTTGCTGATGATGCAAAGAATAGGCCTATCAGTTGCTAATTCAACAAGATAATAATTGTAGCGTGTGGGTGTGAAAGTCTCTTAGAACCGTGCTAGAGATTTATTAGTAAGCTTTGCTTACACCAAAATTCCAGGAATTCCAGGAATGACATAAAGATTACATGTGGTCCAAAAATCTATTAAATCGAACAAATTAACTTAAAAATTGAGCAAGGCAATTGAAGTGCGCTAATTTGGGCAAAACCAGGCAATTAATGAGGAAACATTGCACACAAGAGTCACACTAAAGCATAGATTTGGCAAGGTTGGGTCGAGCTTTTGTCACTGTTTACCAACTACCTAGTCGGTAGGCCTAACCTCCAAAGCACCTAGTGACTATGTCTACCCTCCCATCCCATGTGGGGCAAACCATTTTTTTCTTCTTCTTCTGAATTTGTCGGGCAACTACTTATTAAAAATAATAAAAACAAAGAGAGAACATACCCAAACCCCAAATTAGGTTTAAATTTAAGTTAAGCTTTTCCCTAATGAATTTCCCACAAAATGCAAAAAGTTGAACCAATGAGCATGATATGGCTAATCTAGGCTTCCTTTAGCTAAATGGGTAAAGACCCATATAATTTCTACCATAGTTGGCAGGAAGTCAAGGTTTTATATGAATTTACAGAAAGAAAATTAACAAAAGGGGGCGGGGGGGGGGGGGGTGGGGGGTTTAGATGATTGGTTAGATTCGTTACATAAAGTTGACAATTGGGTATATTTTTATTTTTATAGTAATTCGTTGACTTACACACATGGAGGCAATACTTTGAATTTTGACACACAAATATGTTTTCTCTTTTCAGTTTTCACGGCTTCCTTTTTCACATTTTAACCCAATTTATTATATTCGTTGTCCCCAAAGTTGGGCCATATTTGTACAATATATTTAATGGAACGCTCTCGATATTGCTGAGCTCTTTGGCTCTTTAAATCATTGAGACCATAATATACCTACTCCTTGAATCCGTGGAAGCCGCTCTGTGAGATTCAAGTATCCATCAATTCATGTCCAACTCTACCTACTTGTTTGGCTTCTCTGCTTAAAATTGCAAAAAAGATGCACTACGTAATTGCTCTCTCTCTCTCTCTTTTTCTCTCTCTCTCTCTCAAACACAATCATATCACATAGTTTTCATGAAAAATAAGATAAGAGGAAAAAGAAAGAGAAAAAGAAAAGGAAAAGGAAAACACGGACATAATTTTCCAAACTTGTTAACATTCTTACAAAGTTGATTTGCACATTACATGGAGTATTAAACAATGAAAAGCTGTTGTTTCTTTATGTAAACGGCCCATGTGGTTGTGGGCCCTTGCAAACTATAAAACGGACTCCACAAAGACTTGCTTTTTAATTTCTTAATGACATGTACACCTTGCAACTATCAATAATAATTCTGCATTATTGCTTCTTCACAAGAGAGAATTTGTTGTTTTGGGACCCATCCCCTAAAGAGAGAACTTTCTTGTATACTCTTTTTTTTTTTTTTTTTTCTTTGGGGTTTTGGTTTTTTTGTCTTTTGGACAACCCACACTGAAGGCTACCCAATACTTTCTCAAGAAAGAGACCCCCAATTTCCAAGGGGTGGACCGTGTAACATAAGTTGGGTTTTTTGAACTTTGAATAATTGAATCAAGTACTACTAAGTTTTTGAAATACCATTGGTTAGGATCCAAAGGGAGCCCTATGAGGAGTGCCTTTTCTTCTTCTTGCATTTGAAGGAGGTGGAGGAGGTGTGGATGGGTAAATGCCTTGTTGTGCCCCTCCCCGCAATTCTTCTTCCTCCCTTGATGAGACTAACCTTCTTTGTATACCTTCCCTTTCCATTAATGCTTCTTCATTCTTAGCCCCTAATACAAAGCTTGTGTCCCCATTTCTCTTTATTCCTACATGCTAATTCATTTTTAAAGAAAGATTAAAAAGCATACAATTTTATAAATAAATTAAGTATCAATCCAAGCAAAACCCAATTTACCAAAACTAGTTAATAATTATGAAATGATGGTGGGGATGATAATGATGTCAATTGGTGGATAGTGATGCTAATGGTTGATATGTGATAATGTGAATGCAAGTCATGTAGGTAAAGCACTATGCATGGTTGAGAGAGAATAATATGGTAGCTTGTGTTGATCAGCAATGGGGAGGGCTGATAATGATATGGTGAGAGTGATATATACCATTGTGAACGTGGGTCATAATGCATATAGGTAATGGGTATGTCATATGTGAGTTGTGAATGATGTTGATGATGATGATGATCGATGAGAACAATGTGAGATAATAAGAAATTAAAAAAAAAAAAAATGGCAAAAAAATTGCTAACCTTACAACCAAGTGAACAGAAACGAAATGTGTCCAAAAGGCTCCTCCCACAAATTTCACAAATGTGTGAAACCCCTTTCCCAGATTTTGGCTGAGGCCTCTCATTGAGAAACAAAACTCTGGCACTGTTTATCACATAGGTCTGAACTCCACTTATGTCCAATACCTTTTGAATTTCTGAAACCCTCACCACATCATGATATGAAGATCTCCTTATCTTCAAGAACCCCAACAAAAAAAAAAAAAAAAAACTATTACACATTCTTTTTAAAGAAAGAACAAGAAAAGAAAAGAAAACCCTTCATTGCACAAAAGCTCAAAAACTAAAAATTGATGGAAATGTGAATGAGTAGGACTACCTGAATGACTTGATGATCCTTGTGCCTAGAAGAGCGGCAATAAAAGCAAAAAGCATCGCCATTGCAGTCTAGACAAAACATGTTGCATTCACTCCTAGCCGCATCTCCATGAGTCCGGCAGATTGAGAAGAAAGAAGTGTTTAGCAATGGCTCTAGCCATGGAGGTACCAACATTGTGTCCTGTTAAAAACCCAGAAACCAAAATAAGCTATAAAAGAATCAAGAGATAACAAAAACGCACACAATGCTACACATTCAGAGAAAGAAAAAGAGTGATTGATATTACCATTTAGAATGTGAGTTTTGCCTCTTTGGGCTTGTTGGGAATGGTAACAAAGAGGGAGAAAGAAAGAAAATCACAGAAAGAATTGCAGATGAAAAATATTTAGTCTCTCACAGAGAGAGAGAGAGAGAGACTAAACGACCTGCAACTTAGACTTCAACAACAAAACAACGCTTAGACTGAGGGACAAGTCTCATAAAACAAATGCGGCAACGCCTAGGGAGAGATTTTCAACGGCTGAGATTGAATAAGGTGGCTGAAGTTCAATCACAGCCGTCAATTTACAGAAAGAGATAGGTGGGTTTGGCGCTTACGCTACTAATGCATCTTTTTTTCTCTTTTCTTTCTTTATTTCTTTATTTATTTATTTATTTTTTTTCTTGCGTCTCTACATAGGCACGAGGTCGGCCACTTGGCTACGCATGAGCTCTAAGAGCTGTTTCTTTTTCTAACATGGTGAATCCAACGCTCGTAATTGTGCCACGTGTGTAGATTCTTCCACGTGGCACGATCTGGACTGTGTGTTCTTGAATGGACCCCACATCTCTTTTTTGTTGATTTAAGTATTTGTGAATAGTAAAAAAAAAAAAAAAAAAAGAAAGGGTGACGTCTGAATTGTGGAAAAAGTTGGGTTATGATGTGTGTATAGCCTCCTCACAAATACTTCAATTAATGGGTGTCCTATTGCGTAAAGAGTTTTAGTTTGAATTGACTTTCTCCTCTCCCTATCCCTCTAAATTTCTGAAAAAATTATTAAATAATTTTAAAGTAAAATTGAAAAAAAAAATTTTATTTTCAAAATACAATGATGCACGGAAGTGGAGTACTCTATCAACTATATTTGGAAAAATAGAATTTTAATTAATTTAATTGATAAAGTCTTGTTATTTAATAAAAGATTTAGAATTCAAATCTCACATATACAAAAAATCAATTGATATCTAATTTTATGATAATGACCAATTATCAAGAGTTGACTCATACCCTTTATCTATAATTTTTTTTTTTTAAACTATATTTTAGGAGTAGTTAATAATTACTCACAATTGACATGATGCTCGTATCAATAAAAACAATCAATATATTACAAAATTTAATTTTTTTTTACGTAACTTTTTGAACTAATGTCATATTTTGATATTAGTTTTTTTTTTTTTTTTTTTTTTTTATGTTACCTAATACCAAACTTGATACGCGGATCATAAACCTCCATGCATTTTACAATTCTTTTATCTTAATAAAAAAAAAACCATAATTACCACTTTTCATTAGGGTTTCTAATTCCAGCCTTACCATTGGATTATTGAAATTTTAGCTTGGTCATGAGATGCTCATTATACATAATTTTAGGCAGCATGTCATGTCAGAGGGGATTAGTTTTCATGTTAAACAAGTGACTGAGTTGTTAATCTATTATTTATTAATTATTATAAAAATACTAATAGACATATTCAGAACTTTGAATGAATAAAACTATGAAATGTTGCCGGCAACCTCAGTGTTTAAATGGCATCCCAGCATTTTAAACATGGTGAACATCACCCAACATCTCATTGATTGTAACCATTCATGTCATTGACCCATTAAAAACGATTAAGAAAATGACTAGGGTTGGAATTAGAAATATTCACAATCCTCTTGCATAGGGTTGGCCAGTATTATCATTATTAACAACAAATTGTTGATTAGAACAATATTTCAGACCTGTGGAACAATTATTTCGTTCAAAAAGTACGTACCATTGAAAGTTAAAACATTAAAAAAAAAAAAAATGATTGAATTGGATAATGACAATAATTTGTTCTGTAGCGTCTACTAATACAGTATAATTTAAGAATTTCTCTCAAGAATGAAATTTTAAATCATTTCACTGATGATTCATTGACAAAAGCTCTTAATTTTCCTCTTTTTTTTTAATGCATCTCTGTTCTTAGCAACAAGATTAATCAGTATGTTTATTATGCATAATTAGTTAGATTGATCAATTGTTTAGTGTTTCCAATTGTCATTTTATGTTGCATTTCATAACTAGCTAGTTAGTTTAATCAAATGGCTAGTGTTTGCCATTGTCATTTCGTATTTCACCTCATCAGTCATGACGTTGGAGTAAAGAGAAATACTAAGATAATATTAATGACAGATTGGGGAAAAAACATCGATAATCTAATTAAGAGCTTAATATAATATATTAAAACACTACTTAAATCAAAAGCTTAAATTTAAACGTTTTGACTCAATTATGTTATATTAAAATTTTAAATTATTTTCTCATCAAAAATTTTTTTTTTTTAATTATTTATTTTTCTTCCAGGTAGAAATGAAAATAAGTAATTTGTTTTTGAGATGTGAATTTAATAATTAAATTTTGAATTCAAGTTTGTTCAAATCTCTTTTTTTTTTTTTTTTTTAATTATAATATGACTATTCCACTTAATAATCTCAATTTTCTTGATATTATCAATCTTAGCTACAATCTTATCAATTTCAATTCTGAAATTATTTTGGCAAAAACAAGTCAAACAATTTTAATAGGTGTTGTTGGTAAAATTATGTAAGCGATACATTGTATTTTGGAAAAAAAAAACACCTAGTTGTTCATATAATTTAATAAATCTCTTCTATTTAAATTTTTTTTTCTAAAAATAAATATAAATCGTCAATATTAGAATGAATATTATTTTTGAGAAAACATTTGAGATCAAGAGAATATGTTTGCAAACTATCATTATCTAGTATTTTTTATTTCTTGAAATTAAATAATAAAAAATTAATAATTGTATATTTACAAATTTTCAAACCTACTCCAAATTGAAGAAAGAACTTGATCTAGTATATATAATTAGAAGTAATCAATTTTAAAATATTTTTCAGTAGATTGTGTTGTCTCATCATTCATATTCTCTTCAAACCATTTCATTCTAGGAATTATTTTATGAGATGCAAGTTCTATTTATATTTTGGATACAATTTTTTAGATGAAAACATAGCAAATGTAAGTATATTTTCTCTATATTTTTTTAAATAAGAAGTAAAACATTTTATTAGGTTTCTTTAATTTGTACGTACACAATGGGTATAAATCAAGATGGTCGATACCATTCTGTACCAGCTAGTACGGTCGGTATTTATCATTCTGGTACATGCACCAGTACCGAAACACAGCTATTTTGTACTGATTTAAATACCGGTTGTACCAGCCGATTTTGGGCGTATCAGTTGGTACAGAAAAAAGACTTTTTTTTTGTAATTTTCGAATTTTTGTAAGGGCGGAATGGTAACTTATTTGTATTATTTGTTTTCTTAGTATGCAATGACCAATTAAACTTTCTTTTTTTATATATATTTTATTCTTTTAGTTGATGCTAAAGACTAAAACTATGAATAATTTGTTATGAATTGAGGTAATGTTTTACGGTAAACTTTATATATATATATATGTGTGTGTGTGTGTGTGCGCGCGCGCGCGCGCGCGTGTGTCTATATATATATATATATAGTGGTAAACCCGAAACAGTACACTAGTATTGACCCTAAAATATATTATTCCACTGACTAAACCGGTATAGCCTCCGGTACGAGATTGACTATCTTGGTATAGATTATACTTTACTTTAAGTTGTTATCTTTTTTTCTTTTTAAAAAAAAAAAAGATTTAAGTTGTTATCTAAGTATAGTATTGTGATATACCAAAATTATGGCATCTTCTTACATTTAGGGTCTTAACTAATTGTCTAAACGACCTAGTGGAAGAGTTTGCCCACTTTCATTCACGCTTGATATCCAACGCCATAAGTAAATCCTCGTGATGTGCTCATTTCATTTGATTATGCGGCAATAAAAAATTTCCCATTATTCTCTTGGACTACAAGAAATTTGAGAACACTTTATGAAAAGAACATCAAATCAAAAGAATTTTTTTTATCATAATAAAAAGGCTAAGATTCCATTCAATCAAGCTTGTAAGCTACTTTCTTTCAAGCTAGTTCTTTTAGCTAGGGTGAACCCACAATATGAAAGGTTTCCATTTAAACAATTCGAATCAAGGTGCATTTAGATGAGTATAACATATTAGGCTAGGCGTGCCTAGGTGATACAAATTTAAGCTAAGCCATCATGTTGTACTTAATTATAGTCTTTTTTTTTCGTGTCATATGTGGAAAAAGTGTGGGAGCAATTTATGTTAAAGAAATCCCTACTTTTTATCAATTTGTGGAACAAAAAATTGAAAGACGAGAAAGTTGAGACAAATGAGAAAGAAAAGACCTAAATTGGGGCTAGTAGACCTTCACAAAAAGCATATTTTTTTGCCCCGTGAAAGAAGAAAGGTGATAAGTGTTGATAATGATGTGAAACGGATACGAATTCCAGGGCAAAATCAGACCACAAAGCTTTTTTTACCAAGGTAAAGGGGAAGAAAAACAGAATCTCTTGTGTAACACATTTCATTGACTTCTTATCAAGAAATGCTTTGCTTGATATGCCTATTTCCATTTTTCATTACGTTCAAAAAGTGGAAGGTATAAGTTATAACCCATTTTTTCTTTTTATTAAAAGGAAAGATAAGCTAGTTTTTACTGCATAAAATCCTTTGGGAATACAGACTCCAAATAAGGAGGTAAATTTTCTAACCACGCATCAAAATCTGCACATAAAACTGCTCTTTTAGCAAGGGCATAGGCCAAACAGTTGCCCAAAGTACTACTTAGTTGTTTTATCTACTCAATAATATGCCCATACCTAGCAAATGAAGGCATAATCTAATTGATTTTATGTGACAAATTAGTGTTTATATATTTATATATATATATATATATATATAAATTTGTGTAAAAGAAATTAAGATATAGTTAAGTGATTTACCCTAGATTTTTTAAAATAAAACTCAACTACATGATTGTACTGTTTAATGCAAAAAAATATGTTATTTTTTTATGGTAATTAAATTCAATCATGTAATTACATTGATTAATACAAATATATTATTAAATTTAATTGTAGAATCTAAGATACATTACTTAAGAAACTATATCTAAATCTTATTTCTCGACAAAAATGAGTAAATGGGATAAATTGATTGATAATATAAATGAGTAAGTGTGTTATTTTCTCTTCTTCACTTGTAAAATGATTTCTTGTTTATTTATTTATTGGTTTAAAAGTTTTAAGTAAGAGTTTTGATAGTTGTTGAAGTAGCAAAAAGCTAACAACTAGGCGTGGAAGCATAATTGTTTAATAATCTTCCACAAAACGAAGAGTAATTAAAGGCTCCAATACCTTTATAATGTAGGAATCAAGGCTGGCAAACATGGGATTGTGAATCATAACACACGCTCTTTCGTTGTATTTTCCTATAAACAATTATACTATGCCTTTACGATTCAATCATATATAATATATATCTTCGTAGTATTACTTTAAGGTCCAATTTTTTATTTTTTTTTTAATTTGGATTATTATTAATCCCCAAGAGTTGCTGGGGCATCATAGTCATATGTGGCCACTTGCCACATGGCACTCTTTAAAGCTCATAGGATCTCGATAGTGCTATAAATCAAATACGTTAATTTTTGAATATGGAATTCTATCCTTGAAAGCAAAAGAGTGATAAAAAGCATTGTAAGTAAAGTACAAACATCAATGTAGTGGGCCTAGTGCACAAGAATACCACTTGTTTCATGATCTATATATCATATGAGTTACTATTATTATTAATCAATTATGTACTTGTAGTTGTGGATATATACGAATAATGATCAATCTTTGCTACGATTGATTGGATTTATTACAGAAATTTGTTATTATTATTCTCTGAAAATCAAACTATTAAAAAAACCCCTAAGCTGTTTCTCGTGATGAATTTTACTTTGGCAGGGTTTGATAAAAAAATCAGATGCGGAGATGATAGAGGCATTGTCCAGACAAATATATGCTTTAGTATTAAAGTTGTTGATTCCATTCCAACGATTGTTTCGATTTATCTATTAGAATGGAATATTGCAATACTAAATTTATTTTAGTGTACAATTTCAGAATTACTGCTATATTTTTTATAACACAAAATAAAAATAATTAAGTTTTCATCGTATAGTTTTATCTCTAATCAAGAAAAAAAAATGATAAATCAAATCTATATATCAAATTTCTCAAATTTATTGTGGCAATAGTATCAAATCAAACTTCAATTTATTCTAAGAAAATTTTTTATTAAAAAAAGACCAAGAAAAAATAGTTAATATTTGAGCAGAATTTGGAACTTAGATTGAGCTAGAATTTGGGGATGATTTGTACCGATTAACTATCCAATAATATGGAATTTTTTGACCTGAACATAACATAATTGATAACTTTTGTCTTATACTTTGGGTAGCACACTATATCGGTTGGGGATTGGGTGAGAAATTAGGGTCCGTTTGGATACAGATGAAAACTGAAAACTGAAAAATACTGTAGCAAAACAATTTATAAATATGTGAATAGTACCGTGGGACCCATTTTTAATGAAAAAGTTGCTGAAAAATGAGGTTTGTGGGTCCCGTGAACAATGCATAGGACCCACTGATTTGCTGAAAGGGTGAGAAAAGTCAAACTTTGCTGCTACTGTTTATGAACAGTGCATGAATAGTAGCCGTAAGTCTCACAAACGCGTGCCAAAAAAAAAAAAAAAAAGGCCAGACGCAGACGCGTTGGGTTTTTCAGCCCAATCCAAACGTAACCTTAATGGGTTTTGCCCATCCCTTTTATAATAGAAGACTAGGCACACTTTGGCTGGTCAGCCCTTGCCTTCTCTATATCCATAATATTTGCTCTAAATACGGAAAGATAAGACTCGAATGCGTATTTGCTACGATCTTTGCTTCATATGGATCAATGGAAGTATATTTGATCAAAAATTTAACTTAAATTCTATGATCTCCCTAATCCCTATGGACTTTTTCAAAAATAAACAGGAAATGGGATAGAATTACTAAAATTTATTAGAGTTTGGTAATGATTTGGGAGTAATGCTACAGGCACAAATTATTTTACAACATTTGTACAACTGCTGATGTGGATTTAGCCTTTTCCAAATAGTCATTATAAGTAAAAATGTGATACTAATGATGAGCTCATATTAGAACTAGTAAAAATTTGTCACATCAACAGTTTGTAAAAATATTGTAAAATAGTTTGTGTCTGTAGCATTACTCATAATTTGGTGTGTATAATAGCTAGTGTTTTGGTTTGGATAAGCTTCTAACGTCCGAATTCCAAAACGTAACTCATATTTTTAGTAGATCTTCTATTATTTTTAGTATCTCAAATACAGAATATAAATTTTTTGTCTCATTTTATACTCTACTAATCACAACTTGTTATACATTCATTTTCACTTTCCTTATAAAATACCCAAAGGTTAAAAATGAAAAAAAAAAATTAGACATATATCATACCCTAATTAGTGGAACACACAAAATGAGACAAGATTTGTATTCCTCAAACACGTATGCTATTGATACCATTTGTTTGGAAGATAACACCTTAGGGAGACTACAATTGAGGTTTTAATATAACATATACGCTCTGTTTCTTTTGGCGATAATGTTTTCTAAAAAATGAGTCATTTTTTGAAAAATTATTTTCTAAAAAATTATCTCATTTTCCTATATTTGGTAACATCCTTAAATAAGTTGAAAAATAATTTTTTAACTTCTCTTATTTAACTTTTTGTGTGATATAGATGTTTTCCAAAAAAAAAATTAGTGAAAAACAATCTCTAAAAATAAGTTATTCTTTTTCCGTTGACTAATATTTTCTGATGCTATCAAATACTAGAAAATACAGAAAACTATATTTACATCAGGTTTTCCATTTAAACGAATAGAACGATAATAACATCAATTCACCCAAAAGCTCAAGCCTATGAGTTTGGATCCAATTATTTTATATTAATTCCTCAACTTATTTACTTTTCTCTATGTGAAACTGTCACTCTCACATATACACACAATAGTGCCACTATTCATGTATCCAACCAACATGACAAAATAGACTAAACGATTAGACCTAACCTTATAGATGTGAGAGATTTTGTTGGGTTCTTGGGTTTAAAACATTTGGAGTGTTTTTGTTTTCTCTCAACTTTTTCATTTGGCTTTTACTTATTTTGTTCAAGTACAACTTTTTATTTATTTATTTATTTTTCTTTAAAGTACGAATATAACCAGCTTTCAACAAAAAAAAAAAAAAAAAAGGAAGAAGAAACAAAAAGCCAAATAAACTTATGCCAAAAACTATCTCTCACTTGAAAAACCCAATCCGACCATCACCACCACTAGTTTATTTTTAGAAAATGTACTTCGATTAATTGCTTAGAGAAGCCTCACTGGAGCTCAATTATTTTGTGAGGACACTATCAGGAAGCTTCCAATTCAATTCACGAACAACTAGTACGGTAGTACTACATAAGTCACAGTTTTTACTTCTCTTCACGAGGATAAAATTGAAACACGAATGTACATGAGTCCCAATTTTTTTTTTCTTAACCATAGTTTAGGGAAATAGTTCAGCTATACCCTAATTTTCACAGTTTTAGTGTCGGTGAGTTTTGTTTTAATGGATTTCTATGTGAGGTTATCGAATCATTCTAAGCTATCATATCATGCCATGGATATTTTCTTTTTGAGGTAGACATTTCTAAAGTCAAAATAGGTTTTTATAGAAATAGGCCTGAAATCTTTTCAAAAATTGAGATAAAAAGTAAATCTAAACAAATAATCTAGTCTTTCAAATGTACATGTACATTCGTGTTTAATCTAGTCTTTTGTCATAATTTAATGCATAATCTAGTCTTCTGTCATAATTTAATGCATGAGCATTCGTGTTTCAAAAAAACAAAAAAAAAAAAACGCCAAAACAGATATCCCATTAAATTATGCATCCATGTAGCAAACAATAGATATTACTACAGTAAAATGCAAATGTACATATTATTGTTCACCAAATGTAAACTTACTTTTTCTTTCTTTCTTTTTTTTCTTTTTTTTTCTCTCTCTTGTCTCTCTCTCTCTACTTGACTGATTTGTGTTTTTTTTATTATAAAAAGTTATATAAAAAAGTTATTTTATATTATTTTAATGGGATGCATTGTAAATAAAGAATGAGATGTATGATATATTGTTAAAGTAATAGTATAAAATAAATAAAGTAGGTTTTGGGCGTATAAAATACTTTTTCTTTTCTTTTTGCACAAGCCCATGGAAAACACTCTTACAATATATTCTAGTATTTTGTAGAATGACAAAATTTAGCTAAAAAATTGTTTGTAGTCTAAGGCTACATCCTTATTCAATAAAATAAATATTACTATATATTTTGAAAATCTAACCATTAAATTGCATGTTCTTTAAGCACTTAATGTCAAATTTTGTGTCAATCAAATATTATTTACTATATGATATGTAAGCTTATATTTTATGCATAATTTTAAATTATAAAAACTTGCAATTTAAACAATTTATTAATGATATAGCTATTGATTTTTAATTTTCTAAAAATTTTGCAAGCATAGAGGATATAAGAAGAAGATGTAATCCAATGGTGAATTTGTCAAAATTCACCACCAATAAATATATATTGAGTAAAATTGTAGCCTTACGCTACAATTAATTTTGTAACTAAATTTTGTCATTTGTAGAATACTAGAATATGCTCTTACAATATATTCTAGTATTGTGCAGAATACTAAAATATATTGCAAGAGCATTTTCCATGGGCGTGTGCAAAAAGAAAAGTCATTGTACACACCCAAAACCTACTTTTTTTTTCCACCATCACTTTAACAATATATTATATATCTCATTCTTTATTTTACAATTCATCCCATTAAAATAATATAAAATAACTTTTTTACAATAATTTTAGTATTCCACATAGATGGTTATCAACTAAAAAAAAAAAAAAGTATTCTACATAGATAAGTTAGAACGGTTTAAGAGAATAACACATGTCTACTTGGGCTCACATAGAATACTAGAATATATTGTAAGAACATTTTCCATGGCCTAGTGCAAAAGGAAAATACATTTTATACGTCAAAAACCTACTTTATTTATTTTACATCATCACTTTAGCGATATATCATACATTTTACAATTCATCCCATTAAAATAATATAAAATAACTATTTTACAATATATTCTAGTATTCTATACAGATGGTTATCAAAAAAGAAAATATTCTACACAGATAGGTTAGGATAGTTTAATAGAATAACACATGCCCACTTGTGCTCACACATGTAACATGTTTTGCCTCCAATCCCCAACTCCAAACAAACCAGCCTCACCCTGAATTTAAGCAGGGATATATCTCCTTCATGACCATCCTGGAGGTGAAAGAAAATATAAATGAGCATTATATTGTAAATTAAGAACAATAAAAAAAAGGCCATAGTCACCCTTTAAAATAAAAAATAAAATATCAATTTGGGATGTTTAGTGCTGTCTTTTTCTTACAGCAACACTCACATTTTGTTGATCCCAGCCCAAAAAGTTATTGAGCTCTGCATCTATGTGTCATGTTTACTTATATGGACATGTGGTCCTGTTTAGAGATTATTTATTTTCCTTTTCTGAGGTAGTTCAAAGTGGCCTTCTACTCGTAACCTCACTAGTGTTTTTTTTTATAATACTTTTATCTTCATTATTGAGGGCAAAAAACAAAATATCAATTGGGCTTTGAAAAAAAAAAAAACAAACAAACAAACTTTATTACTTCTATGAGTTCTATCCTCATTTTGAGTGCAAAAAACAAAATATCAATTTGGCTTTTACTTTAACTAAAAATTTGTCTCAATTTGTTATGGCCAAGGCACAATGTGGAGTAGAGGACACAGCTTTATATGAGAATATCTCATTCCCTTGTAGACCTTATGGACCATGTTTATTAGCAGACACCTATCACTAAGCCCAACAACCAATATGTTCAACACACCGCATGCTTAATGCATCGACAAGTCTAAAGCTCCTCAATTAGTCCTTAATGCATTAGGAGTGCACATAAGTATATATGTATGTCTTCTCATAGAGATTACCAAATACCAATCCATATGAAATGAGGTACCTTGGACACTGAATATCATTTTTGTCACTATTTTTTTTTTTTTTTTTGAGAAACTTTTTGTCACTATTTAGGATAACAACTTTTCTTGGGTAAATACATATCTAAGAAAAGGAATCCGAGTCAAAGAGATCGTAACATGAGAAAAGTAAGAGGGTCAACCTTTTTCAAATAGACAACATCAATTCTGGCAATTGAATGCTTTATTGTATCATAATCTCTAAAGGATGAGAACGAACTATGTAACATCTACAGTGAGAATTCAATTATTGTATAAAAAAAAATATTTGTTCTTCTAAACATTATTTTGTTATTGAAAACAATTACAAATATATTATTTTTAATTACATATATTAAGTGCTTATATCTTAATCAATTAATGTTGTTATCACATCTAAACCACCAGCATGCATGGTTGGCCTACGGCCTACCTACTCAAGCTTGTCATTAATCAAAACAATAATGCACTTTACCTTCCAAATTCTAATCATTGTTTCAAATCTAAGGTTCATATTTATTGGTTCTTTTTATGGCCATAAAGGTTGCATGAGAAATGTTAAGCTAAAGAATCCCTTATTTCTGCCTTCACATTATTACATACTTTAATTTATTGTTACTTGCTTCACTTCCAGACCATAAAACCGGCGCTGAACTTGGGGATTATCAAATAGTGTCTTGCATTGTACTGAAACCTTAATTAGCATTCCACATGGCCAATCAACCTCAGAGCTCCCCCAACCTCAAACATGCTTAACTGTCCACATTTAACCCAATACCCTCAACTTATTATCATTGCAAATGACTTCTTGGCCAGTTGGCCCTTCACATATTTTGTATTCTGCTTGAAATTAAACAATTGGAGCTAGCAATTCTTCTTCTTCTTCTTCTTAGACGTATTGTAAATATGTAATGAACAAAATTTAGGTACAGTACCTTAAATGCTGTTTCTTAAATTTCCCACTTAAAATTCAACCATATAGCTTTGTTTACATAAAATGGAAGTGTATTTTTAGTTAAGTAATTAAAATTTAATATGAGAACTTAAGGAAAAGTACCTAAATATTGTACTTAAGTTTCGCACATATGTAATCTCTCTCTCAATAATCCTAATTTTAGGCCTCCATGTCTTAAAGAACACATGCAATGGTGTGGATATTTTTATATCTTTTGCGTAGATTTCATTCATGTTTGTGGTTTAGATGTTTACGTCAAAAGGCTATCATTGTGGACATTGACCCCATTAAAAGGCCATAATTCACTGCTTTAGAATTTATTCTTTTAAAAAAAAATCGTGCACAATTGAAGGGAACACAAAAATCTATGAGAAGAGGGATAGGAAATGCAAATTGTAATCAAGTTCACATTGTGGTTTCTGCTTTCTAACTCAATTTAAAGGTCAAGATTTTGAGATTACTTTACTGCAGGTTCTATTTTGGTCATATTATCTTTTTGGTACGTTGTAAATTGTAATCATCTTCGAGATCCGTTGGCCATATTGGTTGCCCCCAAAACTTTATTTTTGGTGTGTAAATTGTGAAGATGTGAACGTTTCTTCAATTTTAGCAACCCAACTTGATCCCAAATGATTCTCAAAAAAAAAAAAAAAAAAACAAAACAAAACAAACTTGATCCCAAATGGGGCTTTTTAGGTAGAGAAACGACCCCTTTGACTTTTCCAAAACGTAGGCCCATGAGGCCCAAGGACTTTGTTAGAAACTGGATCAATCGTGTTGTGTCTAATTAATTTAGATAGACAGCCACCAAGAGCAAACTCCTGGAGGAGAAGTACTTTTATGGGCTTTGGATATTAAAAATTCATGTAGACCCAATAACAACAAAAAAATGGTAAAAAATAGATAAAGATTAATCAACGAATTTATTATGGTAGATCACTTGTCGCAATCACCATTTAAATGTTAACATAAAAAAAGGGAGTAACATCAGCAACATTTTTTTTTTTTGATTATGATCAAAGTGGGGTAGGAAACAAAAATCATAATCTTTGACTATAATCTTGTATGAATAATATACATTTAATTTTGTCATACGGAATTTAGGTTACGGGAGGCTAACTACTAGCTAGATAGTTGTCCCACATCCTTTAAAGGCCATCTGTTTGGCCTTAAATGAACACAGATTAATATGTAGGAGACGTATTAGATTAAATAATGACCATTAATAAGACAATTGGAAGAGAAATTGTGATGTTCTTTCCCAAATTTCTTACTCTTTTTTTTTTTTCTAAAAAAAAAAAAAAAATTCTTACTCTTTTCCTTTACAGTTTTGATGAACCAGTTGATCTCATGTTACCAACATGGATAATACACACCTGCAAAAAGAAAATACATATAAAAAAAATAACGAATTTAGTGTCAACTATTGATCTTCCAATACTTAAGTTAGTAGTTCTCATTTATTCAAATAAGAATAAATCACTTTCGTGTAACTTGAATGTGTACCTTGTCGTCCTCTTTCCATTTTGTTATATAGAATTTCTATGACTCTATGAGACTATGACACTATATGGAGGGACAGCTTTTCTAAATCTTTGCTTTGAGTAGTTAATGTGTGCATACGACCCTAAAAAAATGTGAGAATACGATTGTAACGTATAATGTGATTCTAGAAATGTGATTAACACATTTAGGTTGACCAACTTTTTGGGTAGGTCGAGCTATAAAGTCATTAATTCTTGTCTTTTCTGGGATTCTTTGAGTTGAATTGTCACAAGTGAGTTTATGGTTGCTGGGTAAGTATTGCATATACCTTCCAAAAATAGATTACGTGCACCAAGTGTTAAATATATCATACAATGTTTTCACACTAGAATAAAAAATAAAATAAAAACAATGTGGTATCAATTTTCATGACTAACCAGTAACCAAGAAATTCAATAAGGCGTATTTTAATCAAAATTACTCTCTCCTTCTTCTTTTTTTCTTTTTTCTTTTTCTTTTTGGCTGAATATCAAAATTACTTGAAATAACTACTGCACACACCAACATATAAAAAAAATCATTAACATTGAAAGCAATCAAATGGAAATCATTACTTTCTCAAAAAAAGAGAGGAAATTATTAGAATTATAGTCCTAAATAAAGCTCAAATTAACTTTATCAAACACTCAAAATCTTATAATCATGTCAAAACTTATTTTGACCTTTTGGTAACACCTCAAAGACAGATGAATAATGGTCCACTTAGGGCTGAAATAACTTTCACTGGCTTAGTTTACTTGAAACTTACAAAAAGTGGAGCAACACTCATAATCTTATCTTCTAAATCAATCTTACTTCTTTTAGAGGAAAAAAAAAAGGGAAAAAGAATTGCATTGGATCCACGTACACCTAGTGATGAGTGGGTGCAATTGTAACTGCTTATAATTAGAGTATACGTAAAATTTTAGAGAGTTCTAAAATATTAATAAAACTTTTTTGCAATTACACTTGCTAAAAAATTTCGGGAATTTAAAAAAACAATGAGAACCCTTTGCAAATATCAAATAATTTGTGGATAAATTAAATAAATAAGATAACTCTTAAAATCATACACTATATAATAAAAGTTGGTCTTAAAAGCCGTGATTGCCAAATGGTTACTCTTACTAATTAGTAAATTAATTTTATATTATTTGTTAGAATATATTTCCTCAAATTAAGGAATAATATTTAACAACTGTTTAATTTAATTAAAACTTTATTCTTTAAATTTCAACAAATTTAAATTCCATTCAAACTAAAAGTCTATTATAAAAAATTCTAAAATTAAATCACAAACAACATTTTACTTCTACTCCAACTAAAAATCTATTATCAATATACTAATTAGTAAATTAATTTTATACATTTAAACTTCAACAAATTTCAATTCTATTCAAACTAAAAGTCTATTATAAGAAAAATTCTAAATTTAAATTCTAGAAAATAACCCATGTTTTCTTTCTCAAAAAAAAAAAAAAAAATGACCCACAATTTGACTTTTACTCCAACTAAATGTCTATTATCAATTTTTAAGAACAACTAATTAGTAAATTAATTTTATACATTTAAACTTTATTCAAACTAAAAGTATATTATAAAAAATTCTAAACTTAAATACCAGACAACAAACCACGTTTTCTTTCTTAAAAAAAAAAAAATCTTTTTACTTCTGCTCCAACTAAAAGTATATTATCAACATTTTAAGAACAACTAATTAGTAAATTAATTTTATATTATTTGTTATGATATATTTTCTCAAATTAAGGGATAACATTTAACAACTGTTTAATTTAAATAAAACTAAAGGTCTATCATCAAAATTTTCTAAATTAAATCCTACACAACTCACGTTTTTTATTTTTTTTTTCCTCTCAAGTTGCATCTTATTAAATTAATATTTTATTAAGATATTAAGCTATAATTGACTAAGGGATAAGATTTGGCAATAATTTAATTTAGATAAAACTTTATCATCGAAATTTTAGAAATTTAAATTCTACTCCAACTAATATATATATATATATATATATATATTAAGTCATGACTTTTCAATATAATCTTTCTTAACCAATAAAGTCATCCCTATAATTAAATCTCACGCAATGCACCTCATGTTGTTGTATTTTTTGCACTTTTTTTTTTCAAGGTACAACTTACGCTTATATTTTAATCTAATAAATTCATCTTACTTATTATTCTTTGCTTCTGTATTTGTGTGAAGGATATTATGCCAAAAGAAGTTTACTATTAAAAAAAAAGAAGCAAAATAATGGATATCCATTTAAGTTCTTGGTTCTCTTATGTAAGTTTTTAATTTTTTTTTTTTAATTCTCAATTTTTGAACTCTTTTATTTATGTTTTGATTTTTGGTTTTGGTTATTATATTTAATTTGTGAGTATGTAGATTTGTTTGATTAGACTATTATTGGGAAAAATTTTGTATTGAGGAACTATTTTGTTTATTATTAATGTTGGTGTTGGCTAGAGCATAGATTAAACATTACCCAAATAGAAATGATCAAACTCATTCCATATCTCATATTAAGAAATTAATACAAATACAAAGAGAATTTTCAAATATAAAAATAGATAAACACTGATAAAGTCCAAACTCTAAACAATTAGAACTTAAAGCAATTTTTTTAATTAAAATTATTTACTTATTTTATAATTTATTATTACTATTTATTTGGTAATTTTGTTTAAATTATTTTTAGAAAATTTAGCTTACATATGAATTTTCATCAAGTCGTACATTGCATGAGAATAATACTAGTGTAATCCTAAAAGCAAAAGAAAAAGAAAACCTTACACACTCATTGTCATAGTGTCATGGACTAAAATCTTGTTTTTAATGCATAATTTTAATTGAAACTGTGTTTTAAAAATATGATTTCAAAAGTAAGTGTGTAATATAGAAAGTTAAAATTTTTACCGCAATTATCCTGCATAATAAACTGTAATTGCTTGCATGCAGCAAGAGTTGTGTATTTTTTTTTTTATGAAACTATATTTTTTAGTGTAATAACTAATAAGATATTTTTTGTAAACATAAACGTGACTCAAAAAAAAAAAAAAAAAAAACTTTCCTTGTTATTTCTCTCTCTGTCACCCAACCACGTAGTAAGTACTAAGTACCCTTTTTTCCTTTCTTTAGCCAACTCCTTCCGACCTTTTCTCACCCTTCTCTTCTCATAATGGTTCGAAAGTCTAGAGAGAGAGAGAGAGAGAGAGATAACTTGTACAAATAAGAATTAGGCACTGATTGGCTGATTGCTACATACTAGTTACTATTTTAGCGTTGGTGCTCTCGTTTTGTCTTTCAGCATTTTAATATAGAATACATTCAGATACGTAACACAAAGTCTATGCCGTAACCCACACTTCTTTATTTCTCAACCAATTATATGTCTTTTTCTTTCTTTTTCTTTTTTTTTTTTCTAATAAAAATGTAGGTCTTCAATGTGGACATATATAAATCCCACGTCAAATGACTATGAATACTTACATAAATCCCACGTCAAGTGACTATAAATAATATCACGTGTATTATTGGGCCTTGATGAGATTATTATTATGGGCGCATCTCATTAATTTGTTAAAGCGCTATCGCTAAAATTACTCAACTCTTATCAAGCATCATGTGAAACAATACAAGAACTCCTATAAGTAAGCTACGTTCTCAACCAATGACGTCAAGGGTACGCAAACAAAGTTTATGCATGTTTCTCTTTGAATATTCTGCACATTCGGTATAACTCGATTCGTTGGAATTATCACAATCCGATTGTGTCAATGGTACGCCAACAAAGTTTATGTTTGTTTCCCCTTGACTTTTCTCTTTATGTCATTTATAACTTGATTAGTTATAATTATCATATTGCTTTCGCATTTGGTTAGCAAAAAATAAAAAAATATTGCTTTCTCATTTTCTGTTTGGGTCTGTTAAGTCAAAGAAAGCGAGGCGATACTTCTCATGGCAATGTTTCTTTTATCTCTATATATATTCTCTCCTCTACGATTTCATATGAAAAATTAAAGAGATTGGTTGCCATGGAAAACCAGTACTCCCTTCTGTGTCTCTCTCTTTTGCTTAGTTTCTCATTGCTTCATGAGCATATTGCCTACGCTGCAGGAACCAATGATGGGTCGGAGCACTGGGGATATGTTGAAGTTCGACCAAGTAATAAAGCAATATTTACTTGCAAAATCATTTTACACTATTTTTATGTCAACCCAATAAGATTTTGATACTTTTTGTCACCATTGTTGTTGATACTTGGGTTATATATGTGCAATGTATAGAGGCCCACATGTTTTGGTGGCTTTATAGAAGTCCATTTAGAGTTGAAGATCCATCCAAACCATGGCCAACAATTCTCTGGCTCCAAGGAGGACCTGTAAGTTACTAAATTTAGTAAACAATATTCTCAAGTTACAATATGATTACATGTTTATGCTGATTCAGATTCTATTACACATAGGGAGGCTCTGGCGTTGGTTTTGGAAATTTTCTAGAAATTGGTCCACTGGATGCAAAATTGAATCCCCGGAATTCAACTTGGCTCCGAAAAGCTGATCTTCTTTTTGTGGTACAATTTTATGTATTGCATTATGTATTACTTTGTTCAAATCTCTTTCCTAGGTGTAATGTGAAATTTATGATTTCCTATTGATATTAGGATAATCCAGTGGCCACAGGCTTTAGTTTTGTGGAGGATAAGACCTTGGTGGTTAAAACCGATGAAGAGGCAGCTGAAGATTTAACTACCCTATTGAAGAAGCTTTTCAATAGAAATGAGACCCTCCAAAAAAGTCCTTTATACATTTTTGCAGAGTCATATGGTGGAAAGTTTGCTGTGACTCTTGGGGTATCAGCTCTAAAAGCAATTGAAGCAGGAACATTAAAACTACAACTTGGTGGTAATAAAATTATCTTGTGATCTCATGAAATTAGGTGAAATTATTCAGTACACCCAGTATACTACATGTTACTTTTATACTATAAATGTGAATGATCTACATGTGGACTTTTTGCACATGAGACACATGTTTATATTATATGAGATATTAGTGTACATTGTTTTGCACAAAACAAATTTTTTCTATAAAATGATATGTTATGATACTTTGACATGACTTTCAACAAATGAAAAATATTTTATACTTTGTGTGGTTTTGTTGTGATATGTAGGGGTGGCGTTGGGAGATAGCTGGATTTCTCCTGAAGAGTTTGTGGTATGTAATACTTGCTACATATGGGGAAATCGTTTGCAGCTAAAACTCTTCTGCATATGGAAATTGATAGAAAGATTCTGATGACTTATAGTGTTAAATTCATGAATTAAATTGCAGTTCTCATGGGGACCCCTTTTGAAAGACTTGTCAAGAATTGACAGCAACACATTGAAAAGATCAAACAGGTCAGAGAAATCTGCCATTTAAACTAGCTACATTACAATATCAAATGGAAAAAATTCCACTAATGCAACAAAATTGGAAAACAGTTTAGCTCATAAGATTCGGAGGCAGATAGCAAAAGGTAACTATAAAAATGCAACAGCATCATATAATCTCCTCCAGAGCATTATTCTCAGTAACAGCAACAATGTGGTAATTATCTCTCTGTGTCTCTCTCTCTCTCTCTCACACACACACAATAGACTGCAGAATAGTGATTCATGTATTGGATTTGCAGGATTTCTACAACTTCTTGTTGGATAGCAACAAGGATCCAGTTGCAGGGAATGGGGGATCCAAAGGAAAAGATATGATGGGCAAGTACTCAGAATATCTATCCACCAAAAAATATGCACCAAGGTGTAATGAGCATGACCTTCCTAGATTGATGAATGGACCTATTAAAAAGAAATTGAAGATTATTCCCAAAAATGTGACGTAAGTTCATCCTCAAATTGTAGGAACAAATATGTTGGCTGGCCTCAGTCATCAAATTTTCCTTAATTTTTTGATCTATTTATTTTTTGTTGTTGTTGTTGTAGATGGGCTTCGAAGTCTATGTTGGTTTTCCAGGCCATGAAAGGTGATTTCATGAGACCAAGAATCAAAGAGGTAAATTGAATGTGTATGTGTCTAATTAAGTTTGCTTGCATATCAACTGACTGAATTTGCTACTTTTATTTTATGTCATGGTAACCATGATAATTGACATTTGAAGTTTTGGCCAGGTTGACCATCTCCTAGCTAAAGGTGTCAATGTCACCATTTATAATGGACAGGTAAAAATATTCATAATAAGTAGTAACGGACCAACAGTTGTTTAAAAACTAAACTAAAGCAACTAGGGAATTGTTGCTTTAACATAAATATATATAGTTGACTTCATTTTTCTTTCATTATCTTTAGAGACTAATACGGTTTGGTCGGTTTTCAATAATAGGTTGATCTACTTTGCTCAACCAAAGGAGTAGAAGCATGGCTTAAAAAACTCAAGTAACACTGTTACACTAACTCTCCTTTCAGTATATTATGAATTTACTGTATGTGTTACATTTTGTCTAAGTTTGTTGGACGCTCTCTCCAAAAATTAAAAAAGGTTTATTGGATGCTCAATTGGATTAACATTTCAGGTGGGGTGGCTTGAAAAAATTCATGAGCTTGGATCGTATTCCTTTATATTGCTCAGGAGACAATACTACAACAAAAGGGTTCTTTAGGTCTTACAAAAACTTGTATTTTTATTGGATTCTTGGGGCTGGTCACTTTGTAAGTAATCATCTTCTACACCAAAAATAATTTCATTATTTGTTAAAATTGATTAATTAAGTTATTTTCAGTCAATTATGAAAACCTATTGTTAACATAGAATAAGTTTTGATACTATGACTGTGTGCAGGTTCCTGTTGATCAGCCTTGTGTTTCTTTAGAGATGGTGGGCAACATTACTCGATCACCAAATTAATCTTAACTTTACTAAAATGAAATAAACATTTTGTAAGAAAGCTTTGTGAAGCTCTATTATTTATACATAGGAAAGGTGATAAATATATATTGTCCAGATATAGTATATTCTTCTTGCTTCTCTCTTTGGAATAGAAAATTTGTTATGTATTGTAGAGAGACTGAATTACGTAAAGTTGATTAATTTTATTCAGATACCTTTTTTCCCATGTAAGTTATCAAGGTTACCTTGAATTTGAGATCACATTGATTCTTTGTATTGGACCCTCTTGGACAAAGATGATTAAGGGTGTGTTTGGATGGAGGAGTGGAAAAGTGGGAGGATAGAAAATGGTGGAAGGATAGAAAAGTGGGAGGATAGAAAATATTTTAATTTCCCTCCCTTTTGTTTGGTTGGGAGTGAAAAAGTGGAGGGATGGAAAAAGTGAGTTTATATAAATTTACTTATATACCCTTATTAAAAAATGATGCACAATTAAAATAAAAAAATGACAAGCAATTAAAAAAAAATCACCCAAATTTATTAAACAATAAAAATTATGTTCAAGAAAAAAAAATCATGAAAATCATGTCTTATTTAAAAATTAAAAATTAAAAAAAAAAAAAAAAAAAAAAAAAAAAACATAACACCACACGTACAGCCTAAAAAATCAAAAGAAAAAAGGATTAAAAAAAGAAGAAGAAAAGGTAGGAAAGCCGCAAATGCCCAGAGCAAATGCCAGCAGGCAGAAAAAAAAAAAAAAAAAAAAAAAAAAAAAAAAAAAGAGGATGAAATTAGTGCAAGGGCAATTTTGTCATTTATATGTAAAACACCTCCCACACCATTTTCTCTCCATTTTGGAGAGACAAGTTTTTGGTGGGCCCGGGTGGAAAATGCCTAGGCCCCACCAAAAATTTTCCTCTCCCTCCTCCTTACCAAACAACCCCATTTTTCATTTTCTCTCTTATTTTCTCTCCAAAATTTTCCATCCTCCCTAAAATCCACCCATCCAAACACAGTGTAAAGGTGAAAATAGTTTATTCTTCCATCTTTGGAAAATTTTTAGTGAGTACTCTATACCGAAAGAAAGACGAGAAACTACTCAACTTAACGATAAATACAGTTAGATGAGGCTGCGGTATGGTAGGTTAGCCAATATTGACTTGCAGGCGAAGTGTATTATATTGTGTAACTTTTTCCCCAATCTTTTATATTATATCAAACAAAAATAGAAAAAAAGGAAAAGTTGAAGCAATGTTGATAATCAACCTATCAAGGAGTTTAGATTAAATTCCTTGTTGTTTGGATTCTCGGGAAGTTGGATTTTAGTTTTCGGTAGGTCCAGAGAAATTAGTTTTAAAAATATAATGCTGAGAGTTTAATGTAAGTTTACTAAAAAGTTGAAAACAACACTCATGGCCATTATGGTAGGTGAAACCCCAATAAATAGCATTAACTACTTGCAAGCATGATATTTTGCAATTTCAACTGACCGTACGTTTGGGTAGAACTGAAACTTAATTTTTAGCTGCATTTTGTGTTTCTAGTGGGTCCTGTGTACTCTCCACAGGACCCGTAAGTATTTTATTTAGTAAAAAAAATTTTAAAACTGAATCCCACAGTACTATTTATATATTTAAAATTTATTTTACTAGTGTTTTCAGTTTTCAACAATAAGCAATATCCAAACAGACTCTAAGTATGAGAAGTGGGATTTGAAGGATACTCCTTAGTTCCAACACCTCCTGTAATACTTGGGATTCAAATCCCACAAGCCTCCTCATCCTTATGAAAAAGTAAATTCTTAACTTTTAGATGAGACTTTAGAACTCCATTTCATTTGGATTGAGGAGGAGAGAGGAGGAGTAGATTAGAGTAGAGTAGAATTGATCCAAAATTAGCCTATTTCAACCAACTCTATTCTACTTTCCTCTACTCCCCTTTCTTCTTCCTCAATCCAATCGGGCCATTAATTGTGAAAATTAAGATATCAAAAAAAGAAAAAAAAGAAGGGGGCATGAGAAAGGCTGGAGTCAATGGCAATTGCCCCCACCCAGCCAAAGAAATCCACACCTTTTTTTTTTTTTTTCTTCTCTCTCTTTTTTTCTATATTTATTTTTGTATATCTCTTTATATGTCAAACTTTATCAAAACAAAATAGAAAGATTTTTTTTTTTTTTAATTTATCGATTTTCTCTTTTATTTGTCAAACTTCATCAAAACAAAATAGAAAGAAAATATTTTTTATTCTATCAATGTTCTCTAAAATTCAAACTTATAAATGAAAAAAAAAAAGAAAAAAAAAGTGTAAGGGAAAAAAATTAAATAAGCAAACGTTTTTATTGAAGAGAAAAAAATATGATTGCCTTCCAAAGTTTGAGAAGCTCAAATTCTTTACATAATAATGTATTCTACCTCATAAAAATGAGTGTATAATTTTTAAAATATGAGAATATATTTTATATATATATATATAGTAAATTCAATAAATTTGATATTGTTTTCAAATTAAATTCAAAAGTTTTAGATACATAAATGATTACTATATGATATTAAATTTTTATAATTTAATTAATTTATGAATTTAACAAAAACTATTGTTGTAGGGTCAATTTTTGTAGCCCAAGCCCACGAGATATGGAGTATGAGCCCAATGAACCTAAGACAATAAATTTGTAGAGCGTGGGTGAAAGAACTGGGCCGAATATGAATTAAACAAAAGTTGGTTATAGTATTAGCGAATAATCTAACATGCAATCACGTAAAAACAATGGTAGACCTAGTGTTCGAAAAGGAATTTTATTGAATGAAATTAGGTTACAAGTTCCAGAGCTACAGTGAAGTTATTTTTTGCTCTTCTCTCTCTTTTTTTCTCCCCCTTCTGTCAGGGGCTCTTCTTCTTTATATAGCATCTTTCCTAATCATCTCCATCGTCCACTTGTCCTTCATCTGCTTACATACTTGAGTATAGGTCACATCAAGCATCTTCTCTAGCTTTTTGGGAGTGGCGGTAGTTGAGGTTGCACTGTTCAGGGGTCTTCTCCACATAAATGCGGCCAGAAAAGTTGCTGCAGGGCATTAAATACGATGGTAGCAGCTTTTCCTTGAGATATTTCTTCATCCTTATCATCCCCAAGTATGCCCAGAACTTATCTTTGTCACCAAAATCGCCAGGAAGGGTATTCGGGCATTCTGTACGTTTATTTGATCAGAACTATTCGTATCCGAGGAGTAAAACCTCCTCGGACAAAGGGTGACCTCTTCGGATTGTACTCTTCCACCATCTCTGGGTTGGTTGCCCTCAGGTGAACTCTATCCCAACCCGTTACTACTCTTCGGACATAAAGTAATCTCAAAAACAGGGCCCCAGGCCCAATTGGTAGATCTGGGCTTTTACCCCCCACAATAGCCCCTCAAAATCTCAATTTTTCCCTCGCATCCGAAGAGAAAAAGTGTGATTTTGACTTGTCACGGAGTAAAAAGTTTGAGAACAGCCACGTGTCTGAACTGGCACGTGTGTAGGCATAGATATAAGCGCTTCATCATTGCCGCTGCTGTTTCCATATTCCCAAGGCGCTGCATTAATTGTTCCAGGTGGCGCCTTGTCCTTTGTATCCAACGGTGAATGGTTGATCTGACGGACGTGGTTCTTTCCCGGGGTTTGGGCGAAATAACTTCCGCCCCTTCATGTGACCCGGTATAAATCCTCAGAAGAAGTTACTTCTTCCTCACTTTGCAAATTTTCAGACAACCCAGCAAGAACAAGCACGCGACTCCGTCCAACTCTCTCAGTCACCGATTCCAGTCTTCCCCAGAGTCTTCACGAATCCTTCTACGAGCCTGAAAATCTTTCTCCGACCTAGTTCTCGTAAGTTGTCGTCCATTAGATCCTTTAGTCTTCTCTTCGGCCAGCCATCTTTTCGTTTTAAGTGCCATGGGTAAACTCCAGTATTTGGTAGATAGCCCTGATCAGTTGGAGGCGTTTAGGGCCGCATATTGCATACCCCCAAATGTGGGTGTAAGGTATTGCTCCCCAGAAAAAATACTAACAGATCAGAAGACGGGCGAAGTGGTTATCCCCCTCATTGCCTTTCTAGAAGGAGGGATGACCATCCCTATGGGTCCCATCACCACTAGTTATCTTAGGAACCATAGGCTTAGCCCTGATCAATGCGCGCCCAACATGTTTAGGATCCTAGGAGCAGTTGAGGATCTGAACCGTCATTTAGGATTGGGCCTCACCTGGCTTGATGTGGTGCATATGTATGAGTGCCACAGCCAGCAAGGGGCGGGATATTATCTCAAATCCCGGTCCGATGAGGTTAGACTCATTTCCTGCCTCCCCAAATCCAACAAAGGGATGAAAGACGATTATGTGATCGTCTCGGGCGCATGGCACGACGGTCCCCTATTGCCCAACCAAGCCAGGAGAGCCAGGTGGGACATGCTAGATTTAGGTTCACTAATAATAGACTCAGGATCCCCGCCTTTTAATAATTTTAATTCTCTTTGTGTTGTTATTTTCGAGTCTCTGATAAAGTTTTGCCGTGATTTTTAACAGATAGGAACCGCGTTTCTCCTCGGCTCAGCCTTACCAATACTGCCGCACTCAACTACCTATTAAGATCAGAGATCTTCGTAAGTGAGGACGGGCAGCTGCGGTCGGCTCCTCTTATTCTCGGGTACTCGACGAAAAAGAAAGATTGTCAACCGATCGGCAACGCTATAACACAAGGGGATCACCGTCTCAATCGCATAGACGTTGCTCGGAAAGGATTTCTAGCGCCACACAATCTTGCACCAGTGCCACACCCTAACCCACAGGCTGTACCGCTGCTCGGCCAACCAGTTGCCGAAGTACCCCTCGAACCGGTGGTTGCAGGTGAAAGGGTTGGCTCTTCGACCTCCTCACTAGAAGAGCAGATAGATAAATTCCAATTCAGAGGAGAAGCTTCGGGCGGGGTACAAGTCATACCGTCCTCGGACTCCGAAGAGGGGATTGATAGGCATTCCAGCATCCATCCACCCCTTCTGATAACTGCCCTTCCGGAAGTCTCTTCGCACGAGGAAGATATGGCAGATTTAAGGGCATTAATGAAGAACAGAGGGAAGAAGTCCGAGCCAAAAGGCACTGGGACTTCTCAACCAGTGGCGAATCTGCCTCCGCCGCCACCTCAGGTTCCTGACCCCGGCCTAAAGCCCGTACCGGACTTGAGGAAGAAAAGGCCCCTCGAAACTGAGGAGAGGGAGGTGGTGGTGGTGCCACCCAAGACAAATAAGCAACAGAAGGTGGCAAGAGACCATCGGAGCAGAAGGGGCTCGTCTGTTGAGAGACGGGACGAGGCCGTCGTGGCAGACGTCCGCCGAGGAGGGCCTCGCACATGGTCTCCGAGGTTGGAGCTGGATGGCGCTCCGATCCCTTGGGACACCTCCCTCAAGAACTACGATGGGGGAAGGGCAGGTTTCGTTGCTGAGGCCTTGGAGCAGCCACTCCTCCTCCCCCATGATATGGAGTCCTACAGGCGTTTCAACCAGCAGGAACTCTTCCTATCCCTTAAGAGGGATATAGCCATGGTAAGTGGACTTAGTCTGCTCAGTTAAATCGCTGAGCCTTTTCAATCCTTTTTTTTTTTTTTTTTTTTCTTGTGCCTTATACTCGGAATTTCCATTATGTAGGTTACCCAGCAAATCTTTGTGGCCGAGGAGTGGAACAAAAAGTCCTACATCGAAACCCAAGCGGAGGCCCACTCTCGGTTCGAGGCTGAAAAATCTCTGGGTAATTTGAAGGAAGAATATGCTCTCTTATCCGAGCAATTCAAAGATATGACCAACCAGAGGAACAGCCTCGACGCCGGCCTGAAAACCGCTGAAAGGCAGGCCGAGGAGCAGCGCAAACAGCTAAACATGGCCGAAATCAACTTGGCTACCGAGAGGGAGGCAGTGAAGGGGCTTCAGGCTGAGCTCAAAAAGGCCAAGGAAGCTGCCCTACTGGCTGAAAAGAATGCCCAATTAGCCAAGGAAGCAGTAGAGGCCGAGAGACAGGCAGCGTATACGCTGGGGGTGGAGGAGACCCAACTCAGCCTTACTGAGCAGTTTGCCTCGGTTGGCCGGGACTACTGCGATATCACGTGGGCCAAAGCCTTAGATGCTGCTGGAGTTCCTGCAGATTCTCCCTTGAGGCTGCCTGGGAGTATATACTATGATCCAGAGATCCGTGTACTCTCAGAAGCTCAAGAGCATCCTCCAGCCAGCTAGGCCCCTCCTGCCCTCGCAGAAGCAACTAAAGAGTCTGCGGGTACAAAAGAAAAAGACGGAGAACAAGTCCCAGACGTTGCTGCTGCCCAGTCCAGCCAAATAACTGATCCCCCGGCTGCTCGGACGTAGATTTGATGTGACTGATAGTTTTTACTTAGTAGTTGTAAACAATTTAGTTTAGTAGTATGTTTTGTTGTGTTTGTTGTTTTTTTTTAGTAAGGGCTTGTAAACCTTTTTATTCAAATGAATGAAATCCTATCTTTTACATTCAATACGCTTGTTGCTTAAATTGTAAATCTCGCTATTACAGCAAACAACTTGAACCATATGCTTACAGTAGTAAAGGCAAACTCAAACATGCTATCATGATAATAAGGCCAATAATTTAGACCAATGCCGAAGAGAGTAGGTTATGCAAGAGTTAAGAGGTAAGGAAGATGAGTGACGAAAATTTCACAAGCTTTCATGTGAGTGTGCAGAGCAGGATTTTAGCTGAGGAGTCTAATTATAACTTAAACGCATCCAAGGATTTCGAGCACGATAAATTCAAACACTGACAGTAACTATATGAAGATGCTCTTTACGCCAAATGATCCGATCCGAAGATTACAGCTATGATCTAATGTAAGTTTAAACATTTAGAGATCTTGGAACGAGTGTTAACTAACCCAAATCATCTGGTCCGAGGACTACAGACATGATTGGATTTAAGTTTAAACACTTAAAGAACAGTAACAGTGTTAACTAACCCAAATCATCTGGTCCGAGGACTACATGCATGATTGGATTTAAGTTTAAACACTTAAAGAACAGTAACAGTGTTAACTAACCCAAATCATCTGGTCCGAGGACTACAGGCATGATTGGATTTAAGTTTAAACACTTAAAGAACAGTAACAGTGTTAACTAACCCAAATCATCTGATCCGAGGACTACAGGCATGATTGGATTTAAGTTTAAACACTTAAAGAACAGTAACAGTGTTAACTAACCCAAATCATCTGGTCCGAGGACTACAGGCATGATTGGATTTAAGTTTAAACACTTAAAGAACAGTAACAGTGTTAACTAACCCAAATCATCTGGTCCGAGGACTACAGGCATGATTGGATTTAAGTTTAAACACTTAAAGAACAGTAACATATACAGAATCAGCATATTAATTGGAGAGAACGTTCGATTAATAATAGTACCTTTTAAGGTTATTTACATTCCAAGGGCGTGGTATTACATGACTATCCAGGTCTTCTAAGAAATACGCCCCAATGCCAGCCCCTGAAGTAATGCGATACGGCCCTTCCCAATTGGGTCCTAACTTTCCCCAAGCTGGGTTCTTTGCAGTACCCACAACTTTCCTCAGCACCAGATCGCCAGGTTCTAGTGGCCTTAGCTTTACGTTAGCGTCGTAACCCTGCCTGAGCCTTTGTTGGTAATGTGCCAGCCGAACCATTGCACTTTCCCTCCTTTCCTCAATCAGATCCAGACTCTTCTCTAGCTGCTCATTGTTGCTGGTCGGACTGAACGAGCTAGTTTTTAATGTTGGGAACCCGGTTTCCAAAGGAATGACAGCTTCAGCCCCATAGGTCATTGAGAAGGGGGTCTCTCCAGTAGACCTGCGAGGCGTAGTTCTGTAAGCCCAAAGCACATGTGGCAATTCTTCTACCCATTTGCCCTTCGCGTCATCTAGCCTCTTCTTCAAGCCATTCACTATGACCTTGTTGACAGCTTCTGCTTGCCCATTACCCTGGGGATAGGCAGTCGTGGAGTATCTATTTATGATTCCCAGCTCGCTACAATAATTCCTGAATGCTTTGCTATCGAACTGTAGGCCATTGTCCGAGATGAGAGTGTGAGGAACTCCAAACCGAGTGACAATGTTCTTCCACACAAACTTTTGAACGTCAACGTCTCTGATATTGGCTAGCGGCTCAGCTTCGACCCACTTGGTGAAATAGTCTATACCGACCAGAAGGTACTTCTTGTTTCCTGCAGCTTTAGGGAATGGTCCCACGATATCCAAGCCCCATTGGGCGAAAGGCCATGGGCTAGATAGCGGATTGAGAGTTCCCCCTGGCTGGTGAATGTTTGGGGCGAAGCGCTGACATTGATCACACTTTTTAACATACTCGTGGGCTTCTTTTTGCATGTTCGGCCACCAATAGCCTTGGGTGAGGGCTCGGTGAGCCAAGGATCTGCCTCCAGTGTGGCTCCCACAGATTCCTTCGTGTAGCTCTTCCAGTAGTAGCTCAGATGCTTCAGGATGCATGCACAACAAGTATGGTCCCGAATAGGAGCGTCTATATAATTTCTGGTCCTCGGATAACCAGAATCTGGTCGCCTTCCTCCGAACTTTGTCAGCTTCCCCCCTCTCTTCTGGCAATATATCTTCTTTTAGGAATTTAATTATAGGGTCCATCCAGCAGAGCTCGGCCCGGACTTGGTGAACCTGGATTACCTCTCTTTTTGCCTCTGTAGGCCCATGCAAGTCCTCGACGAGGATGGTTCTCGGCAAATTTTGCGCCGAGGAGGTAGCAAGCGTAGCCAGGGAATCTGCATGTGAATTACCACTTCTGGGAATATGTAGCAAACTGAAAGAGTCGAACTCCGATCGCAGACATTTAACTCGGCTCAGGTACCCCTGCATTCTTTCGTCCTTCGCCTCAAATTCGCCTTGTACTTGACCTACGACTAACCTTGAGTCCGAGAACAACTCCACAGACTTCCCTCCCATTCTTCGGACCATAGCCATTCCCATCAGTAGGGCCTCATACTCCGCTTCATTATTCGTTGCTGAGAAGTCCAGCCTTAATGACTTTTCGATAATGATTTTCTCAGGGGATATCAACACTAGTCCCACTCCAAAACCTTTTTGATTTGCAGTGCCGTCTACATACACTTCCCAACGGGAGGGGTCTTGCTGAGAAATCATGCCAACTGATTTTTCATCCATGTCCGACATAGGCATTACTTCTTCTAGTTGGGGCTCTGTGAACTCGGCCACTAAATCCGCAAGGACCTGGCCTTTGACCGATGTGCGGGGCATATATTTGATATCGAAAGCCCCTAAGATCGTACCCCATTTGGCAATCCGCCCAGTGTAATCGGCGCTTCGGAGTATGGCCCTGAGTGGGAGTTGAGTGAGGACAATGACCGTATGGGCCTGGAAGTAGTGAGGTAGCTTCCGTGTACCGAGCACCACTGCTAGGATAGCCTTCTCCAGAGGCAAGTAACGGATCTCGGCCTCATGCAGTGACTTGCTTACGTAATAAACTGGTCTTTGCACACCACAGTCTGATCGTATCAACACCAGGCTCACCGCACAGGGAGCTACAGCGATGTAGGCGAACAATACCTCGTCTGGCTCAGGTCTGGACATGATTGGTGGCCGAGCTAAATAATCTTTGAGCTGCTGAAAGGCCAAAGCACATTCTTCAGTCCATTCGAATCCCTTCCACTTGTTGAGCAGAGAGAAAAAGGGCCGACACCTGTCTGCTGATCTAGAGATGAATCGATTTAGGGCAGCAGTCATCCCAGTCAGTTTCTGAACCTCCTTGGGATTCCGAGGAGCTTGTAAATCGTTGATGGCCTTTATCTGGTCGGGGTTAACCTCAATTCCTCTGTGAGTCACCATGTATCCCAAGAACTTGCCGGACCCTACCCCGAATGAACACTTGGACGCATTCAGGCGCAACTTGTACTTCCTTAGTACCTCAAAGGTACTTTCAAGGTCCTTCACATGCTCAGCAACAACCTTGCTCTTTACTACCATGTCATCTATGTAGACCTCGATATTTTTACCCAGCTGTGGCTCGAACATCCTCGTCATCATCCTCTGATAGGTAGACCCCGCGTTCTTTAAGCCAAATGGCATCACCTTATAGTGGTAGTTACCAATGGGGGTGACAAAAGCAGTTTTCTCCTGATCGTCCAGGGCTAGTGGTATCTGGTGGTAGCCTTGGAAGGCGTCCAGGAAGCTCATCCGAGGATGGCCGACGGTGGCATCCACCAGTTGGTCGATTTTCGGCATAGGGAATGGATCTTTGGGGCAAGCCTTATTCAAATCAGTAAAGTCCACGCACACTCGCCACTTCCCACTCTTCTTCTTTACCACCACGGTATTTGCCAGCCACTCAGGATAAAAAACTTCCTTAATAGCTCCGGCTTGTTTGAGCTTCGCTACTTCTTCTCTTACCGCATCAGCATGCTCCTTGGATGGGCGCCGAGGAGGCTGTTTCTTGGGGGTGATCAGCGGGTTTACCTTCAAGTGGTGACATATGAATTCTGGGTCCACCCCTGGGGCTTCGTAAGCGCTCCAGGCAAATACATCAAGATTTCGCTTGAGGAACTCTATTAACTCTTCCCTCTCTTGAAGAGGTAGCTGAGATCAGACTTGGAAGAACTTATCAGGATCATCTCCAATAACCACTTTCGTTAAATCTTCACATCGAGTGCCTTCGTCTGAACCTTCGACGGGCAATTCCCGAGACTTTAACTGCTATAAACCCCTTTCAGCTCTAGATGAGGATTCGGCTTCGGGCTCATGTTGGATGGCAGCCACTAGGCATTGTCGGGCTGTGGATTGGTCTCCTCGGATCTCATGAACTTGCCCTTCAGATGGGTATTTGACCTTCTGATGCAAAGTAGAGGAAACAGCCCCTAGTGTATGAAGCCAAGGTCTGGCCACAATTGCCGTATAAGGCGAATACACATCCACAACAATAAAATCCACCTCTACCACTTCGGCACCGGTTTGCACAGGTAAGCGTATCTGGCCTTTTGGGGTGACAGCCCTCCCTTCAAAACTCACGAGGGGGGAGTTGTATGGTATGAGGTCCTGGGGTTTCAGGCCTAGCCCCTTGTAGAGATCAGGGTACATTATCTCCACAGCGCTACCCTGGTCCACCATCACCCTCTTCACATCGTACCCTCCAATTCTGAGGGTGATAACTAACGCATCATCATGGGGTTGGATGGTGCCAGTCATGTCTTCGTCCGAGAACCCTATAACAAGCGGAGCACCCGACTTAACTCTCTTCGGACCTCTGCCTATATCCCCTGCTGGTGGTCGGCCTACCGACATAACTTTCAATGGCCAGGACCCTGTTCTCCCTGACGCGGCGAAGACGACGTTAATAGTTCCTAGTGGCGGCTTTGAAGGGTCATCTCTTCGTGGCCCTGAGCCCATCTGCCCTCCTCGGCCGCTGGAGGGGTGTAAGAGGTGTCTTAGTCTACCATCACGAACCAGTTGGTCCAAGTGATCCCACAGGCTCCTACAATCCTCCGTGGTGTGCCCATGGTCTTGATGGTACTGGCAGTAGAGATTATGATTACGCCTCTCAGGGTTTCCTATCATCTTATTCGGCCACCTGAAAAACGGCTCGTTTTTAATCTTTTCCAAAACTTGGTGCACTGGCTCTTTAAATACAGTATTGACCGCTTGAGGATTGGTCGATCCTGATTGTCCAGCGAAATCTCTACGCGGTTTACTGCTATTGTAACGATCCGACCGGAAATCTCTCCTCTCCCGGGGGATTGCTTTGTCTTTTCCCTTCCCTTGTTGCTGATCCTCTTCAACTCTTTTGTACTTTTCTATACGGTCCATAAGTTGACGCATGCTTGTGACCGGTTTGCCAGATAAGGACGTCCTCAAACCATGGTCAGTAGGGAGGCCGAGCTTGAATGTGCTGAGGGCCATCGCATCAGAGTTGCCCTCCATATCATTGAACATCTCCCAGTATCTATCTGAATATGCCTTCAAGGTCTCACCCTCCTGCATGGTCAAGGATAGCAGTGAAGACAAGGGCCTGGCCACTCTTCGGCATGTGACAAAACGGGAGCCAAATGCTTGAGTGAGTTCTTTGAAGGAGTTAATGGAGTCTGCCTTCAGACCGTCAAACCACCTCATGGCAACCGGCCCAAGACTGGAAGGGAAAACCTTACACATCAGAGCTTCATCTCTGGAGTAGACAGCCATCCTTTGGTTAAAATGACTCACGTGCTCCACGGGGTCCGTTTTACCATTGTAGATGGTAAATGTTGGCTAGTTAAAACGCCGAGGGAGTCTTGCCTCCTCGATTCTGCGAGTAAAAGGTGACCGAGAGATCTGATTCAAGGCCCTGCTCATAGCATCATTCCCTACGCCTCCGCGTGATGGACTTCTAGATCGCTTTTTGCGATGAGGCTCTTCTTCGTAGGAAAAGGATTCACTGACCGGTATCTGAGATTTCTGCTGATAAGTGACGTCCTGCTCGTCGTTGGAATCGTCATCAGAATACGAGGAAATCCGTTTCCTCTTTGCATGGCGCAACTCCCTCTTCAGTTTTTTAACTTCTAGTTGCAAGCCCTGATTCTCCTCTGCATGGGACACGTGACTTCCGCCGTGTGACTGGCTTTGGCCAGTATGCATAGTGTGCACACTACCTTCACGATCTTGCCTTCTTTCCAAGTTAAGAAAAGGGTCAGCATGTTGGGATGCCCTAGATTCTGCTTGTTGTTGACTTCGTTCTGCCATCACCAACGGTTGTTTTCACCCCTGCACAAGCTCTTCCCACAGACGGTGCCAATTGTAGGGTCAATTTTTGTAGCCCAAGCCCACGAGATATGGAGTATGAGCCCAATGAACCCAAGACAATAAATTTGTAGAGCGTGGGTGAAAGAACTGGGCCGGATATGAATTAAACAAAAGTTGGTTATAGTATTGGCGAATAATCTAACATGCAATCACGTAAAAACAATGGTAGACCTAGTGTCCGAAGAGGAATTTTATTGAATGAAATTAGATTACAAGTTCCAGAGCTACAGTGAAGTTCTTTTTTTGTTCTTCTCTCTCTTGTTTTCTCCCCCCTTCTGTCAGGGGCTCTTCTTCTTTATATAGCCTCTTTCCTAATCATCCCCATCGTCCACTTGTCCTCCATCTTCTTACATACTTGAGTATAGGTCACATCAAGCATCTTCTCTAGCTTTTTGGGAGTGGCGGTAGTTGAGGTTGCACTGTTCAGGGGTCTTCTCCACATAAATGCGGTCAGAAAAGTTGCTGCAGGGTATTAAATACGGTGGTAGCAGTTTTTCCTTGAGATATTTCTTCATCCTTATCATCCCCAGGTATGCCCAGAACTTATCTTTGTCACCAAAATCGTCAGGAAGGGTATTCGGGTATTCTGTACGTTTATTTGATCAGAACTATTCGTATCCGAAGAGCAAAACCTCCTCGGACAAAGGGTGACCTCTTCGGATTGTACTCTTCCACCATCTCTGGGTTGGTTGCCCTCAGGTGAACTCTATCCCAACCCGTTACTACTCTTCGGACATAAAGTAATCTCAAAAACAGGGCCCCAGGCCCAATTGGTAGATCTGGGCTTTTACCCCCCACAATTGTAATCTGTACTTGAGTTTTATTTGGTTAAAAAAAAAAAAAATCATTCCACGAGAAATATGAATGGAATTTGACTATGAAAAAAATACAACCCGATTTATTTATATATTTAAAAATAACCAACATTTTTTTTTTTTGAGAATGAAATACCCAACAATTAAACACAATAAAATGATATAGGACAAAGTTTAGTTACTATTAGTTGTAGCCTAAGGTTACAACCTTACTCAATAAAATAAATATTATTACATATTTTGAAAATCTAACTGTTGAATTGCATGTTCTATATACTCTTAATACACGTGTAAAATTTTATGTCAATCAGATATTATTTAGTATATGATCTATAAGTTTATATTTTATGTATAATCTTAAACTACAAAAACTAACAATTAAAACAATTTATTGATGGCATAGCTATTGATTTTTAATTTTTTTGAAATTTTGCAAACATAGAGGATATAAGAAAAAAAAAAATAATCCAATGGTGGAATTCTCAAAATTGATCTCCAATAAAAAGATATTGAGCAAGATTGTAGTTTTAAACTATAACCAATTTTATAACTAAACTTTGTCCTATGATATAATACTTTTTTTCTTTTTCTTTTTTTTTTTTTTCTTTTTGAGAATCTAAGATAATACTAATCATGCAAAAGTTTAAGTTGCCGTTTTTAACCAGTAGTGTCCAATTCCAATAGAATCAATAGACCAGTAAAATACTAAAATGATCAACATCCTATTTACTTGGGCTTGAAAAAAAAAATATCTATTAGGCTTAGCATATATTATCATTATATCTAACCAACCGCACATTAAGAAGCATGTACGTGGCTTGTTAAGCCCAAGTTAAGCCCGGTTAGCCCAATTATCTATTTGTCCAATAACGAAAAGCTATTCCGACGAGTAAGCCCACCTAACAGTCAAAACACTTTGCACCACGAAAGTCAATTGATTTTAACAAGTCAAGTCTAGAAGCTTCCAAGTCCCAACCCACTCCGACCCCAGAAGATTCTGATCTTTTACATTCACCTTTCGGTTCTTTTGGGGGGCCTACGCGGGCCCGACTAAACCAGCCTGGGTGTCACCACCCCATAAACATTGCAATTTACAACACAAGACGAAAATAAATAAATTACATAAGTGAAATTAGCTAAAACACTTTCAAAACTAAAATTGGGACGAATCTTTATATATATATATATATATATATAGAGAGAGAGAGAGAGAGAGAGAGAGAGAGAAATATATATGAGAAGCTTATGTTTAAAAAAGTAGTAGAATGAATAAAGATCGAAATAAATAACAAATTAGTATTAGGGATCTTGCTCAAGCAAAGGCACTTGCTCAAGTTGAAGGATGAGGGAAAATATAGATGAACATTCGGATTTGAACTTTTGTTCAAGTGAGAGAGAAGTGACATATAGGTCAACTCTTGGACTTGGATCAAATTTTGATTTTTTTGAAAAGTTTTTTCATGTACAAATAACAGTTCACTGAAATAGATTATTCATGCTTAAGTGAGACAGTTACCAATGCTATAAGTGTGTTTTCTAAATAATTTTGTAAAAAATAAAGGGAAATGATAATTTTAAATCCTTAACAGCTAGTAATAGCCTTGATAGCACTTAAGTGACATTTCAAGTGCACATTTTACATATTACATATTTTTGCACGCCATTAAAACGAAATTAACACAATTCTCTATATATGTTACTAGTTGGATATTAACTTAATTGTATCCTGAAGATGATCTGCATGCAACCCATTAGACTCATTCAAGTGTAGGCAAATATTGCTTCAATGAAAATAATTCATTCATGCTTCTAAACCTCTATATTTATCGTATTATTTCATTGTTTTTAGTTAAATTACACTTTTTTTCTCTTAAACTATCACCTCATTTAAAATGCCTCCCAATCCCAAAATATCAAATTGCTCAATTGACAATTCAATTTGAGGGAATCACAAACTACACTCCTACCTTCAAATTGTAAGTTAAATGAAAAAGAAATTGTCATTTTTCAATACAACGGTACAACCAACAAAAATAATTTTCATTCTCAAAATAATAATAATAATAATAATAATTTTATAATTACACCCAATATCATCATATTCAATGCCTAGTTTACATAGTAAGTGATACATTGATAAAATTCTTTTAAGTTAAGCTGTCAATTGAACAAATGATAATTTGTAAATGGGATGAAAGTTTACTACAAAAAAATATAATTGATAACGTACTAGAAAAAAAAATTAAAAAAAAATGTTAGAACAACAACTTTTGTTATAATTTGTCACGTGACAAGTTATAAGTAATGGATATGTAAATTTATAACTTTTTTTTTCGGCTCACAACTCGTCACATGGCAAATTATAGTAAATGTTATTGTCATAGAAACAAATTAAATTTCTTTCTTCTCCAAAAATATATATATGAAGAAACAAACTAAATTTCTTGTTAAGACGAAAAAGCATTGACCTTATATGTTTCTTTCTCATTTTTCATTTTCTATTTTTGGGATAAATCTCTCATTTTTATTATTTTCATTTTCATTTCTTTATTGCCAAAAAAAAAATAAATGAATAAATAAGGCGATTACTTAAGAGGACAGACCACGCGTAGAGAAAAGTCAGAAAATCTTAATACTCGGAAAGACGCAAAACTCTTAATCAGAGATTGGTTTTCTCATTCTCTTCCACGCTTCAATTTCCTCATTTCTAGGGTTTCTCTGCGTTTCAACTCGTGGATTAATCGGCGATGTTCAAGTTCTGGTATTTCCGCTTAATTCAACCTCAATTTTTATTTTGTTTCTCTTTTAATTTCACTTTTTGATTAGGGTTTTCTTCAATCAATTGTTTTTTTTTTTTTTTTTTGGTCTCAATTTGATTGTTCAATTGTTTGCCGAAGCTTAAATTTTATGCCTTTTTTTATGTTGCTATGATCAGTATGATTTTGTGATTGGTAATAATCGAAGCTCCTGTATGTGATTTGCATTGAATTTTGATTACTTTTTTTCTGATTATGCATCGAGCTTTGTGCTTAGAACTTATTTCAGCCGAATTACCTGAATTCGTAGTGGTAGAATAATCTCAATTATGTTTAGAATTGTACGGAGGATCTGGGTATTTTCTTAATGTGTTAAAAAAAAACTCAATTTTCGGTTAATTCTGGTAAAAATAGATAAAACCTGAGGTTTGTTTTTCTGGGAATTGTTAAAAAATCTGAATGATGTGGTTCTAGAAGAAATATTGCCCAATAAGAGCATTTTCCAATTGGTGCAAGAATACTTTGTGTTGAAATGATAGTCTTAGCGCCTTATATATGCTTAGTTCAAACGTAACGTGGATAAGAACATGGTTGAATTCATGTATGATGTCTATTGAATGCATTAGTTTTGTCATTCAGACTACTTTTTCTGATTATGCATCGAGCTTTGTACTTAGAACTTATTTTAGCCGAATTACCAGAATTTGGAGTGGTAGAATAATCTAGATTATGTTTAGATTTTATGGAGGGATCTGGGTAATGGGTCGAGCTTTTTTTTTTTGTCCCGAGCTCAATTCTCGGAATGCCCCCATTTTCTTTTTCATTGTTTTTATTTTATTCACTTAATTCTCTTTGCTTATCCCCCAACCCCCCCCCCCCCCCCAAAAAAAAAAAAAAGTCATTTTTTCAGTTAATTCTGGTAAAACTAGATAAAATAGGAAGTTTGTCTTTCTGGGAATTGTTAAAAATCAGAATGATGTGGTTCTGGAAGAAAGAGTGCCCATAAGTGCATTTTCCAATTGGTGCAAGAACATGGCATGTTGAAATGATAGTCTTAATGCCTTATATATACTTAATTCAAACATAACGCAGATAAGAACACGGTTGAATTCATGTATGATGCCTATTGAATGCATTAGTTTCGACATGTGATTGGGATTTTAGTAATTGGTGCATCATATACTTCATTGGCAGTTATGTTATGTAACATTAGCTGATTGTTTAGCATTGGGATGCTTTATTCAATCGTATTGACCAACCCTTATTAGTCTGATGAGGTTGCTGTTGTGTTCCTTTAGTTCCTTTGGAATGGTTATATTTTGTTATCATTAAAGGTTAAACCACCTCTACCTGCAGGGGATCTCAGGACCAACAACCTCAGCCGCGTCCGCAGGATGGTTCTTCACAGTCTTGGTATCCTCCATCTGTAGTTAGCTCCCCAAATTCATCTCGTCCAGGAACGCCAAGCAGTGCCTCTTCTAGCAGCTTCAGTTCACATAGGACTTCAGATAGGCCACAGTCACCATCACATGTTTCACCTGCTGAAGCTGCGGGTATTATTGCTGTTCTGAAGGATAAAAGGTTGGTGCTTGGTACTTTAAGACTCCCATTTTTATTTTTATATATATCAATTTTGTCAACTATATTTTTGCTATATGAAATGGGGGGTTGGGGGTGGGGGGTGGTTATATAGGGTACTAAGGACATTATTCTTATCTTTATTACTAAGATTACTATATGTTTATTGATTTTCTATGTTTCTTTAGATGGCTTGCAAAATGGGTGTGGGAAATCTTGTTAAGAATTAGGACTACACCTTTGGCTTGTCAAGAACCACCTGGTCATTCATGGAAATTTCCAAATACATTAGACTGTAGGAAGCTAAAATTGAATGCTTCAATCTCTCCTCCTGGTAATTTGTCATTTTCTAATATTAATTTCACCATCCAACGGGAATTTAGTATTAAAGTTCATCATGGACGTATATGTTGTGACAGTCTAAAGATTGTCAAAAAGGAAATTAACCGTGTTTCCTATTAACGTTGTTTCTATTGTATCATTTATGTATTGGGATTCTAAATTGCCTATTAATTTTTCTCAGCACTTTGCTTTGGTTTGTTTGAGGTTTTATTCCAATACACTATTTTTTAATGTTGATTATATTTTGGCCAAATTGTAAAGCTTATTACTACATATTAAGTTATTTAGTAAGTGATTGAAAATCTGAGTCACTCCTCCTTGGAGTGCATTTATTTAATGCATGTGTGTCTTAGTCACTCCAGTAGTGCCAATAAAGATAATTAACTCTCGTGTATTATATTATGAGATTTCTTACTTCACTTTTGTAGTTTCTAATCATCTCTTGTTTTCTTGATAAATTTCTTTAGTGTTGATGAATTACGGAAGCTTTTGTCTGACAAGGATGCATACCATCATTTCTTACTCTCACTTGATCAAGTGAAAATTCAAAACAATGTAAGTTGTGGATTATGCTCTCTCTCTCTCTCTCTCTCTAATCTAACATTCTCAAATATAGAATGGAATTGTTGCATGTTACTTGCTCTGGTTTGCCGAACAGTTATGCTAAAATATTTTTTAGTTGTGATACCTTTTCTTTGGAACTGAAATAGTTTGACAATGGCTGTAAGAAAAGACGTTCTTATGGAGGATTACTGAAAACTGGTAATACTTTGGTGCTATCACCTCCCACCCAGAGTCAGTAGAGGATAGGGGTTTATCCAGATTAGTGGCAGACCCATACCACTGACTTTTGCTTTGATGAAACTTATTGATGTGTGTGAGCAACTATGGCTGCCGGGCATGGATTCCCTTGTAGATATGTGGTGCTTTAATAGAATCTTGCCTGTTGTGATTATCTGATATGGTCTACAGATTATCTATATGTCCATGTTTGATTCAGAAGTAAATGAAAGAAAGGGAATGCATGACACATGGAATTATAGATAGTTAGGGAAAAAATGTTAGCTGCTTAGATTTGTTTGGGATTATATATATATGTATATAGAGAGAGAGAGAGAGAGATAACTGTGTTTGAATGACAGAGATGTTTCTGATTGATTGGGTCATGAGTCTCTAGCTTGCTTTTTGCTGGTATGTCCTTAGGTTACTTGTATTTGGTTGGAGCATCACATACAAGCAATACATAGATTTTCATCTTGAAGTCACTGCCATCACTTCTATGGGAAAAGAAGATGTGTTGTCCTCATTCTTTTCGTTTCAAGTTACTGATATTATGAGATAAAAATGTGATAAAGCAAAGTAAAAATCAATTGTGTAAGCGCAAATAACATTAATTGATTGTAGTCATAGCTTGCATAGTTGAGGATTAATATATGCTATAATATATAAAGAGACATCTGCGAACTGCAAATACAAGAATGTGTGCACTCACATGCACTACATGCTGAATTTCTATTGTTTATGATATTTGAGTTTCCATGTCTTTCTAATCTTTTTCCCCTCTGCTCTTTTATGGCTTATCAGTTAAGAGATGAACTTCGTAAGGAGACTCTACAACTTGCGAGTGAGTGCTTGTCCTTTTCCCCACCCAATGTTTCTACGTTTTTTAGCATGTGGTTTAGGTAGTTGCAATACAATACTATCCTTGGGGGAGAGATCCTAACACTTTCTTTTATATCAGGGGAGAACTTGGAAAAGGAACCACGGATTATGGAGCTTAGGAACCAGGTTAGTTTGTACGCTCATCTTTCATTTGTTGATTTAAGATTAGTCAACTGATTGAATAAATTTTTCCTTGCCTTAAGATTAGTCAACTGATTGAAGAACTTTTTCCTCCTTTGATTCTATGGTACAGTGCAGAATAATTCGGACAACAGAATTGGCTGCTGCTCAGGAGAAACTCAATGAGCTTGAGAGAGAGAAGGAAGAGACATTGAAATTCTATTCCCCTCAATCCCTTCTCCAAAGGCTTCAAGGTATTCTTCATCATGACAACTCAAGGTTCTGTAGAATAGGCCAACTTTGGTTATTCATTACTTATGGCTCAAGCTTGATTTTATTTTAGAGATATATGTTATGGAGATGTGAAATAATTTTTTGTTATTTCAGATGCGATGAATAAGACGGAGGAGGAATCGGAAAACCTGCACAAACAGCTCTTAGACAGGGATGTGGACCTTGGGACCTTTGTGCAGAAATACAAGAAGCTTCGTACCACTTACCATAGGCGTGCGCTTATTCACCTTTCAGCCAAAACTTCTTCAATTGGTTGAATAGGTATAGCAGATGTTGTATAATTTCATATTGAGGAACGTTGCCTCTTGTTTTATTGTATGATATTGGTATAATTTTGTTTTGTTGGTATAAGTTCGTTTTGTATATCATGTCAGTCTTTTTTTGGCTATTGTCATTATGCCAATCCTTTATCAAATCAAAGCCATTATTGCGGTACAATAACTTCATTGGTTGTATGTGCAAGTGCTATGTTCAATCTATCACTTCGCACATTATTACCGACGTCCCACTTTTTGTATCAAGTTTGAGTCCTGACTCCTGACAGACTTGATGTTCTCTGACACTGCTAATTGTTCTAGTATAGAATCAGGTGATCTTTCATGGAGGCTTGACTGCAGCTTGTGATATATTGTGTCGTGCTGAACTTTTGCATTATTTCCTATGCTATATGGAGAAAAAAAAAATTGGTAGAAGATAATTTAAACTTGTGATATCATAGGTGTGGTTCTCCTCACGGATTCATAATTGAAAAAAAATGGAGTCTATAGGCTATAGTCTATACTACCTTACCTTTTTCAACAAACTAAGGGTCATCCCTGTTGATTAAATTATACTGTGCAGCTTGAATAAAATTTGCATTATTAAGTTCCATTTTTTTTATTTTTTGGTGGGCATGACAAGGGAGAAATTTATAGAAATAAAAGCAGGGCAGAGTACAAACAGCCTAACCAACAAAAGAAACAAGAGTAGCTAGACTCGAGCACAGACAGAACAGCACAGACATAACCACAGAAGTACAAAACCACAGCAAAAGCTAGCCAACTACAAAGCTACGTCCAACACTAGCTACAACAAAGCTTTAGTTGCAGTACACATCAGGAGTTGAAACAAAACCGATTATTCAGTTCCATAATATTCATTTGTATACAACAAGCCTATCAAAAAATAATTGTTTACAGCAGAATTTAGAAATTTAAGAATAAAAATTCAAGTATTGTTGCATAGATTTGTATGCTACTATTACAAGTTCAGCTCAAATATTCATTTAAATTTGTATGTTACTGGTGCGTTCCAGGCTCCTTATTATTGAGAGACAATTAAATGCCAATTAGCTTTTGTTTCTTATAAGGTCTTCGACCTTGGATTTTGACAACTCATGAGAACAAACTACAAAGGTGTTCATCTTTGTGCAGGAATTGTCACTTCCAATTTGTTTAGCAAAAAAATTGTCACTTCAAATTTATGGTCTCTCTCTCTCTCTCTCTCTCTGTGTGGCTGGTTTTATGCCTCAGAGTAATGTAAAATCAGGTAGTTGGCAGTTTTAACTTCTAAGTGCCACCATAACCGTTGGGAGACAGACAATGCCCTAAAACAACGCGAAGCCAAGAACTAAAAAATATTGAAGCTGGGATTTGGGCCTCCCAACCTCACCTCAAGAACTTGAAAAACTTGAACCTAGGATTGGGACTTCCCACTCTCACTCAAACCAAAATCCTAGGCCTCATTAACCAAACTATTCATGCTGCTATCCACTAGAAAAGACAGTTTACACTGTCGATAAATATACACCCAAATAGCCCCTACACAAACACCAGGTAACATAAATACGTATTTGCAAACAATGTGTGTATATGATGTAACAGGCAAAAATAAACTAGTAAGGAGCATATGCCAGCAATCATATACAGTTCCTTCTGAGGAAAAAAAAAAAAAAACAACAAAAAACTGGATTCCAAGCTTATTTTCTCTACAAGTTGCAATATAGCTCTAGCCTTGACTAAAATTATTGACTGAGAGTGCAAGTTCATTCAAGTGATTCATCTCCTCCCACTCGAGCATAAACATTTGGCAGATAGATCATTCATTTACACGATCCATCTCTTTCTCCCACTTTAGTCCACGCATTTGGCGGCCAAAAGGAACAATAAGGTTTGTAACGTAAAACCTGTAATTCATACATAAACACAGTCAGTTCATGTTTACACCATAGTCCAAACAACATTTCAAGGTCCCCAACATATATAATAAGGTAGTGTACTATTCACCATTCAGCAAAATATTAAACCAAACCAAACCATCAAATACTACTGCACCTTGCTATTAATCTCTCGCATTTGCACTTTTAAGGGCTCTGAAGTTTGAATCCAATTAGAATTATCTCCATTGCTTGTTTTTGCCCAAGCTTTCTTCAACGCGCGCGGCTCGCCACTCAGATATTTGAGTCCTTATTTCTTTGTTAAGTTGAACCCACTCCGGTGCACACCCATTCTTGGAGAGGATTCTATACAAGGTGTCTTCTGCCGGGTCTGCATGAGGATTGGTAGAAAGGTTAAGGGGCTTTCTTTTGCCAGGTAGGTTCTCACAGTGCCCTTCTTCCATGGAGTGCCATATTCTTTGCTCAACTACATTTATCATATCAGTCTCTGATCTGTCCCAATCATAGCCAAAGATCAAAATAAATATGGTTCAATAATTTTATTTTAACTTTTTTGCCTAATCTAAGAGTTGAAATTTGATGGTCACTGTTATCCTCATGTAGTGTTTGCTTCGAGGGAATTCACATTACTCCTGACATCCAGATTCCTAAGAATGTGATTCCTTACAATCTGGATGCCTAAGAATGTAGCTATTCCTATGTTTGGTTTTATTATTAATCTTTTAAAATTCCTAGGAATATGAGATAATAATGTTTGGTTTATTCCTAGAAATCTTAAATGAATTATTTATTTTTCTCATTCTATCCTTAGATTTGAATGTGAACTACCAAGTCCTTTAAAAAAAAATCTTCATTTAAATAAATAATGAAAAACAAAATATAAATTATTAATTATGACAAATTCATTAATACTATAGTCTAACATTTTAAAATGACAAGTACAATACAAAAATAACTATTTAAATTCTCAAATGCTTTATTCTTAATAATAATTTTTAAAAGAGCTTAATCCATAAGAAAACAACGCGGCAACGTTTGGGTCTATAAGACAAGAGAAAAGATATTGATGATTTGTTTTATATTTTATTTTAATTGCTTAATGATAAGGAAAATGGTTAAAATTGTCAATTTATAAAAAATACAATTTCCTTTAAGCTTGGAAATCTGGATACCCACTTGTTTTAAAGAGAATCCACATTCTTACTAAGAGGGTGTTTAAAGGAGAAATCCAGATCCTCCTAGCATCTGATTCCTTAGAGTGATTTGCAACCAAACATAGGAATCTTCAAACATTCCTAAGAACCCTAAAACATTACCCCGTACTAAACGCCACATTAAGGTATTCTAAATTCTAAGGTGATTATAAGTTTTAAACAAGTAAAACACATAAACATGAATGAAAAAAAGGTAAATTAACAGAGAAGTTTTCATGCTATCCAACTTTTTAAAATCTCTTATTTATTTTGTTACCTTTACTTACAGACTGCTTAGAGCATCTCCAACAGATGCGGTAACTCTATTTTTTCTCTATAAATGGATCTTGTTCACTCTCCAACGGGTTCGCTATACACAAAACTTTTCTAAATTTTTTTTTTGAAGTTGCTACAATGCTTCTCTTAATTTAGAGAACACTGCAGCAACTCTATTCCCTTATTTTATCTTAAAAAATTGAACAGTGGTATTTTTTTACTATTCTTTCTCTCTCGTCCAAACCATCAGCTTCTTCCTCAAAATTGCCCAGCTTCTTCCTCAACGCCACGCCACAGCCACACCATCAGATTCTTCCTCAAAATCTTCAAAAAACCACTTTCGGCAAGCTTTACTGGCCTCTTCAAACCCGAAACCCATCAGCACTTCCTTCCTCTCTCAGATCGGCAAGGAGACAACCCCATCAAATCGGCATGGTTGTTGCGGCATGGTTTTTGTGGAGAAGTGGTTGCTGCGGTGGCGAGATTGGCGCAATCATGGGTGGTGATGGGTTTCTAATCGGTTTTTGATGATGGGTTTTGGCTGTGGGTAGTTTTGGTCATTTTTTTGGTTAAATTAATTTGGGTATGGGTGGTGTTTATGTTGTTGATGGTGGAGATTGCGTGGTAGTGGCTGATGGGTTGTGGCTTGTGGTAGTTGAGTTGTGGCGGTGGATTTTTTTTTTTTTTTCTAGGTGGCGGTGGGTTAGATGAGTGTGGGTGTGGGAGTGGGAGTGGTTGGGTTTTGTGACTGATGTTGTGGTAGTGGTGGGGGGTTGCCGTGTTGGTTGTGGGGGGTAGGGTGATTGATGGTGGTGGTTGATGTGGGTTTGCGGTGCAGTGGTAGTGGCGTGGCGGTGACAACGGCAATAGCATTGTTGTGATTGTGTGGAAATGAATAAAGAAAGATTAAAAAAGTTTAAAGAAAGAATAAAAAAAAAATGAAGAAATAATATTTAAATGAGATCGAAAATCTGTTGGAAAGTGGATTTAAAAAAGTTGGTAGTTTAAAATATAAAAGTCACTGTTTATTTTCCAAACAGTTCAAAAAATTAGAGAAGCGGCTGGAGATACCCTTATGATTGGTATATCATAAAGGAAAGAAGCAATTTTGACTTAGTAACGTTAGAAATATTATTAAAAAAGAAAAGAATACATCTAGGTGCACAATACAAAGAATGATAGAGATAATAACTGATGTTTGGCAACAAATGCGTAACTGAAACATCAGTTATTGTTCATTATTGTTCCTTCTTGAAAACTGAAATACTTATTACTGAAAATAATAAAAAAATAATTTTTAGATTATTGTTGATTCTCCTAAACACGGTTCATTTGCCTTAATAAATACTTATTACTGAAAATAATAAAAAAATAATTTTTAGATTATTGTTGACTCTCCTAAACACGGTTCATTTGCCTTAATGCACCGATCATGTTTTCATGAACAGTGCAGGAGGCGCTTGTTATCCAAAAAAAAAGAAAGAAAGATGGAAAAAAAAAAAAAAAAAAGGAAAGAAGAACGAAAACGCAAACGCAGCCATGGAACGCGTATCAAACGCGTATTGAGTTTGAGATGGGGTCAGGAGGGGCAATCCCTCCTCGACCCCCCTAGCTCCGCCCCTGGTTTCACCCACTTTATATTTTCAACTTCACCTCCCATTTTCTCTCTTCAATCACCGTTCTTGTAATCAGAACGTCGTATAATTTAATCAAATTCCCAGATTCCAGAAAACTCATTCAGTCACGTATTAACAAATGGGCAGGGTTAGTTTAATCAGTCAGTCTCTCACGCTTCCATTCCCAAAACTCAAATTGGGTCTTCGTTGTTTTTCTTTCTTTTCTTTAACGTGTTGAATTTGCAGAATTTTGCTCCCAACTTAATGGGGTTTTGATTTTTTTTTTTTTGATTCAGAAAGAGGGAAAAAAGAATGGTGGAGATAACAAGGTTGCGCCGGCGCCGGCGGAGAAGAAAGACGACGTTTCGGTCACCGCCGTTTACAAGATCGGCTGCAATTGCGACGGGTGCGCCATCAAAATCAAAAAAGCCCTTCGTCATTTCGATGGTAAAATTCACATACAAATCCACCAACCAACTTCATTGTATTTTCCAAATTGTATATTGTTATTATTTGTTTAATCCAAAGTGTTTTACTAGACTGAGGAATCTGGGAGCTGCGTTTCCCATTGGTCACTTTCAAAAAAATTTCATAGTTTGAATTAGGAAATTGTTTGGATAAGATTTGAGGTTGTTTGTTAGATTAAGAAAAACGGTATACATTTTTTTGTGTGAACAGCACAATAACGTAAATTCGACTCAACAAAAGTATATTACTAATGAATTGAATGGTGGCAATTCTCATACGATTCTTGTTGGTAATTGTTGTAGGTGTGGAAGTGGTGAAGACAGATTGTGGTGCCATCAAAGTGACGGTAAAAGGGACCAATGTAGACCCCACGGCAATCAGAGAGAAATTGGAAAAAAAAATCAAGAAGAAGAACGTTGAGCTGGTTTCTCCTCAGCCCAAAAAAGACGGTGGCAGCGGCGGTGGCAATAAGAAGCTGAAAGAGAAGAAGGCTGAAAAGAAAGAAAAGCCTAAGAAACTCAAAGAGGTACTTAACACGTGGCATTTTTGAATTAGAGATTGGATACTCTTGTCCTTATTCTTTTCATTTCAAGTTACTGATATTATGAGATAAAAATGTGATAAAGCAATGTAAAAATCAATTGTGTAAGCACGAATAACATTAATTGATTGTAGTCATGGGTTGCATAGTTGAGGATTAATGTATGCTATAATATATAAAGAGACATCTGCAAACTGCAAATACAAAAATGTGTGCACTCACATGCACTGCATGCTGAATTTCTATTGTTTATGATATTTGAGTTTCCATTTCTTTCTAATCTTTTTCCCCTCTGTTCTTTAATGGCTTATCAGTTAAGAGATGAACTTCATAAGGAGACTCTACAACTTGCGAGTGAGTGCTTGTCCTTTTCCCCACCAATGTATCTACGTTTTTAGCATGTGATTTAGGTAGTTGCAATACAATACTACACTTGGGGGAGAGATCCTAACACTTTCTTTTATATCAGGGGAGAACTTGGAAAAGGAACCACGGATTATGGAGCTTAGAAACCAGGTTGGTTCGTACACTCATCTTTCATTTGTTGATTTAAGATTAGTCAACTGATTGAATAAATTTTTCCTTGCTTTAAGATTAGTCAACTGATTGAAGAACTTTTTCCTCCTTTGATTCTATGGTGCAGTGCAGAATAATACGGACAACAGAATTGGCTGCTGCTCAGGAGAAACTCAATGAGCTTGAGAGAAAGAAGGAAGAGACATTGAAATTCTATTCCCCTCAATCCCTTCTCCAAAGGCTTCAAGGTATTCTTCATCATGACAACTCAAGTTTCTGTAGAATAGGCCAACTTTGGTTATTCATTACTTATGGCTCAAGCTTGATTTTATTTTAGAGATATACGTTTTGGAGATATGAAATAATTTTTTGTTATTTCAGATGCAATGAATAAGACAGAGGAGGAATCGGAAAACCTGCACAAACAGCTCTTAGATAGGGATGTGGACCTTGGGACCTTTGTGCAGAAATACAAGAAGCTTCGTACCACTTACCATAGGCATGCGCTTATTCACATTTCAGCCAAAACTTCTTCAATTGGTTGAATAGGTATAGCAGATGTTGTATAATTTCATATTGAGGAACGTTGCCTCTTGTTTTATTGTATGATATTGGTATAATTTTGTTTTGTTGGTATAAGTTCGTTTTGTATATCATGTCAGTCTTTTTTTGGTTATGCCAATCCTTAGAGCATTCACATTGGTGTGCTTATTCATCTTTCAGCCAAGACTTCGTCAATTGGTTGAATAGGTATAGCAGATGTTGTATAATTTCATATTGAGGAACGTTGCCTCTTGTTTTATTGTTTAATAATGGTATAATTTTGTTTTTGTTGGTATAAGCTCGTTTTGTATATCATGTCAGTCTTTTTTTGGCTATTGTCATTATGCCAAGCCTTTATCAAATCAAAGCCATTATTGTGGTTAACAATGACTTCATTGTTTGTATGTGCAAGTGCTATGTTCAATCTATCACTTCGCACATTATTACCGACGTCCCACTTTTTGTATCAAGTTTGAGTCCTGACAGACTTGATGTTCTCTGACACTTTGCTAATTGTTAAGTATAGAATCAGGTGATCTTTCATGGAGGCTTGACTGCAGCTTGTGATATATTGTATCGTGCGGAACTTTTGCATTATTTCCGATGCTATATGGAGAAAAAAAAAATTGGTAGAAGATAATTTAAACTTGTAATATCACAGGTGTGGTTCTCCGCACGGATTCATTATTGAAAAAACGATGGAGTCTACAGGCTGTGGTCTATACTACGTTACCTTTTTCAACAAACTAAGGGTCATCCCTGTTGAGGAGATTATACCATGCAGCTTGAATAAAATTTGCATTATTCAATTCCATAGTTTTTTTTTTTTTTTTTTTTTTTTTTTTTTTTTTTTTTTTTCGGGGGTGGGGGGGCATAGCAAGGGAGAAATTTGTTGAAATAAAAGCAGGGCAGAGTACAATCAGCCAAACCAACAAAAGAAACAAGTGTAGCTAGACTCTTGAGTACAGACATAACCACAGAAGTACAAAAACACAGCAAAAGCTAGCCAACTACAAGCTGCGACCAACACTAGCTAAAATAAAGCTTTATTTGCAGTAAACATCAGGAGTTGAAACAAAACCCATTTTTCAGTTCCATAATATTCATTTGAATTCAACAGGCCTATCAAAAAATAATTGTTTACAGCAGAAATTAGAAATTTAAGAATAAAAATTCAAGTATTGTTGCATATATTTGTATGTTACTATTACAAGTTCATCTCAAATATTCATTTAAATTTGTATGTTCCTGGTGCGTTCCAGGCTCCTCATTATTGAAAGACAATGAAATGCCAATTAGCTTTTGTTTCTTATAAGGTCTTGGATCTTGGATTTTGACAACTCTTCCAATTTATGCTCTCTCTCTCTCTCTCTCTCTCCGGCTGGTTTTATGCCAGAGTAATGTAAAATCAGGTAGTTGGCTGTCTTAACTTTTAAGTGCCACCATAACCGCTGGGAGACAGACAATGCCATAAAACATCGTGAAGTTGAGTACTAAAAAATCTTGAAGCTGGGATTTGGGCCTCCCAACCTCACCTCAAGAACTTGAAAAACTTGAACCTAGGATTGGGACTTCCCACCCTCATTCAAACCAAAATCCTAGGCCTCATTAACCAGATAATTCATGCTGCTATCCACTAAAAAAGACAGTTTACACCGTCCATAAATATACACCCAAATAGCACTTACACAAACACCAGGTAACATAAATACGTATTTGCAAACAATGTGTTTATATGATGTAACAGGCAAATATAAACTAGTAAGGAGCATAAGCCAGCAATCATATACAGTTCCTTCTGAGGGGAAAAATAAAAAAAGGCAACAAAAAACTGGATTCCAAGCTTATTTTCTCTACAAGTTGCAATATAGCTCTAGCCTTGACTAAAATTATTGACTGAGAGTGCAAGTTCATTCAAGTGATTCATCTCCTCCCACTCGAGCATAAACATTTGGCAAATAGATCATTCATTTACACGATCCATCTCTTTCTCCCACTTTAGTCCACACATTTGGCGGCCAAAAGGAACAATAAGGTTGTAACGTAAAACCTGTAATTCACACATAAACACAGTCAGTTCATGTTTACACCATAGTCTAAACTCTAAACAACATTTCATGGTCCCCAACACATATAATAAGGTAGTGTAGTATTCACCATTCAGCAAAATACTAAACCAAACCATCAAATACTACTGCACCTTGCTATTAATCTCTCGCATTTGCACTTTTAAGGGCTCTGAAGTTTGAATCCAATTAGAATTATCCACATTGCTTGTTTTTGCCCAAGCTTTCTTCAACGCAGCTCGCCATTCAGATATCTGAGTCCTTATTTCTTTGTTAAGTTGAACCCACTCCGGTGCACACCCATTCTTGGAGAGGATTCTATACAAGGTGTCTTCTGCTGGGTCTGCATGAGGATTGGTAGAAAGGTTAAGGGGCTTTCCTTTGCCAGGTAGGTTCTCAAACTGCCCTTCTTCCATGGAGTGCCATATTCTTTGCTCTACTACGTTTATTATATCAGTCTCTGATCTGTCCCAATCATAGCCAAAGATCAAAATAAATATGGTTCAATAATTTTATTTTAACTTTTTTGGTAAAAATAATGATTAAATTTATCGTTTCCTATCTGCTTAATCTTTTGAGATAAATGGTGATTTATCACAGTCTATACCTCCAATTAAAAATAAATAGATACCACATGTGCCACTATTTAAGGGTGAGTTTGGGCCCACGCATGCTAAGAACCTAATCCTATGTCCTCTCTCCTCTTCCTTCATCTCCCTCCATTCCAAACATACCATAAGAATAATGCTTAAAGAGTAACGTTCGAGATTCGATAAATTTTACTTCATAATTCGTAAATGAGAGAAATCGATCATAGAAAGGAAATTTCAACATTTATTTATATGTTGTTAAAGTACTACTAATGCACTAATTAAAAAAAAAAATTCAAACATTTGGCACCGATCACATTCATTGTGACATAAGTTGCAAGTCAAATTCATTACCACAGTTTAAAAGTCGAGGTAGCCTTCCATAATTAATGATCAAATTCACTCATTTCCTTAATGTCTTAAAGCTTTGGAACAAATGCTAATAGAATAAAGCAACTTCATTATGTCAGACGTCTAAGCCAAATCCCAAGTAACATGTACATCATGGAATTTTAACACTAGTACTAAAATTATGTCTTTCTCATTCATCCAAGTTTCTGAGCATTTCGTTTCTAATTATATAATATTTATAACTATTAATTTGATAATTGGAGAGAGAGAGAGGACCTGACGGCGTTGCGCTGGCCACGAAGCTCAGGGGGAAGTTTCCGGTCATTGACGGCGTCTATGACGGTGGATAAACGGTCGACCAGCTTCTTCTCTGTCTTCGGAGATTTATTTGACTGTGGCGGTGACGAAGACGAAGAGGAAGAGAAAGACGAGGCCGACATAGTGCTGGGCCCACCACGGCCAACCACAGCCGTTGATCTAGTGATCAAAGACCATGATGTGGTGATGGTTCTTCTGGCGAGCCGGGTTGAACTTGAATTCATTGAGAATTGAGAGGACCCGACCGGGTTGAACTGTGTGGAAGTCTATGGGACTCTTCAGTAAGTCTGGGCCTTTGATCTTTAACAAGGAACAGGGGTTTTTGAGTTTCTCTAGCTGGAGTGTTGGACTTTTTGCTGAGTTTTTGGGTTTCTTCGCGGCTATGCTCTTTCCACGTGGCATTTTAAGGCTGTTTCTCAAATTATTAAGGATCTCAACTTTTTTTTCTTTTTTAGATTCAAATAATAAGATCTTAATTTAGGTGTTCAAAACTAATTTGTTGATGGGATTGTACAAAAACATTTCAATGATTTCATAAACCTTGTTGGAAATTCACAATTTTTCACCACAATTCTAATGTGACAAATTGTGAGTAGTTGTCTATTATTTATACGTCAATCTATTAATTTTTCTCTATCACTCACACTGCTGCATCACATTAAAAAAGTTATGAGATAAGTTGTGATACTAGATTTTCTTATTAAAAAAATAACGTAATAATGTCACACATCATTTTATATTTTTAAGAAAAAAAACTATTAAATTAATTTATAGTCAATTTTGTGGTAACTATTACATCACTTCAAAACAAAAGTCCTCAACTCACAAGGGAGTAGAAGATGTACAAGACTTTGAGAAAGAAAGAAAAACACAACAAAATAAAAGAGAGAGAACAATATATTTCAGTTCAGAAACATCAATATCAATAGTGGCCTCCATGGGTGTCATCAGAATCAGTGGTATTGGGTTCATCACACAAGGGTTTTGTGAAGTAGAATGGGCCTAGAGTATATTTAATCTGATCACGGTACACCAAACTTGGTAGGATGAGTTTCACTCCTCTCTTTCCACCAGCAAAATCTGTGAGAATGTTGCAAGTCGAGTCTGGGGAGGAAACAAGTCTCACTGAGCATAGCTTAGCTTTGAGTTCCTTCCCGTTTATGTACTTGTTCACAATGATGTCGAATTGGCCTAAGTCGTCGGTCGCATCGCTTCCATAATACACAACTCTACTCCTATCATCCATGCATGTTATCGATACCTTACCACCTGCAATGAACCCAATTAATCGACACATTATTTGGTGGTGGAAAAACTTACTCAGTCTCAACCAAGTTAAGAAAAAATGTTACCTTTGATTGGTTTGCAACCATGAACCCATTCGTTCCAACCTTGGGTGCAATCCTGGCACAGTACCTTTCCACCTACATGTATGACTTTGGGTTCATTCACTGCCAAAGCTAAATTGGTGCAACTCACTAGAAGTGATGCTGTAAATATTGCCAAAACCAAAGCTCCCATCTCTCTCTCTCACAGACACACCAAAATAAGCTAAAGATGAGAACCACTTCCAAAGAAGCTATACATAAGTAGTAGGAGAGCTTTGACTAGGAGTGGGAGGGCACTACTCTTGACGTGCAATCCACTTTGGCACGTTTTGACATTATTTTGAGTATATATTCTAAGTTTCTTGTGCACATATTCAATATATTTTCTCTCAAGATAATAATTGCTTATCTAAAATAAAATAAATAACAAACAAATTAGCTCTGATTTTTTTTTTTAGGGTTTAATTAGGACCAAAAGAAAGAATCTTTTGAATATGAAAATATCAAATCTAATACAATTCTTTTAAAAACTTAAAATACATAAAATACACGAGCTTTGGATATAAATATTATGAATTTTGGGGGAAAAATAGTACTAAAAAGTACAATTACATTGAGCAACACGAACTATATTTGTGGACCAAAAAATGTATAAAGTACTATTACATCAATTTACACACAAAAAGACTAAATTTCTGGAAACACAACCATAAAGGGGGATACTGAAACAAACGGAAGGCCAATGACAAAATTAAATCAAATTCTTCAACAACGCTGTGAGTTGGTTGCTCCTCTAGCTCCATCTATGAATCAAACAACAATCCAGCTTCCTTAAGGGCATTGTTGTAGTCTTCATCACTATCCCAAGAATTGACCTGCAAAAATGGTGCAAAAACATATTTTAGATCTTGCACAGGAGCTGCTCCAACCAAAACCTGATCAAAAGATTCTAGCCTTTTCCTCTGTTCTACTATATTTATCCATAATCCTCAGAAGAGCATAGACAAGGAAAGAATCATATCTAGAATTTGACAAGGTTCTAGCTTTTTTCTTCTATTATCTCCAATTTACCTTCATCGTCAGAGCATAAACAGGGAAAGAATCATATAACTAGATAGGGAGTTCTTAAAATTACCTCTGCGATGTGGGTGCCAAAATATCCCTCAATTTTTGTCATGATCATCTCATCCCTGTCACTGCACAGCAAGTTAAACACAGCTCCTGTAGGAACAAAAAACACAAGACATTGTTACTATGAAGGACTATATATTGTATATTTAATAATTAATAAAGAATAGTGATCAAGACATAATATTCTTCTGCTTCCATACGACTAGAGATGTAATCAGGATCCAATTAACTAAGTCATGGATTGCCAGGATCGTATGTAGAAGAAAATTCTTCAGAGTTGGGAGTCATAAGTCCATTTCATTCCTACTAACGCTCTTCAAACATGCACCAAAACAATATGTTTAAACAATTTTAGGGCTGGCCTCAGATCTAACATGGCCAGGGGCAATTTTATTTTTTATTTTTGGCTAGGTAATAGGGGAGAAGGGGGCTGGTGGGATTCAAGCCTAGGCACCAAACTACTTGTATATCCCTTGAACCCCATGTATCAGGTAATATTTTAGCAACCACTTAAAATATATAGTATGTACTCACCCTTGCGGCCAAAACGCCCTGCCCTACCAATCCTATGCAAGTACACCTCATAATCAGGCTCTGATTGGTAGTTATGATTCACTGGAAGATCGTAGTTGATAACCAAATTAACCTACATTTAAAAAAAAAAGAAAAAAAAAAAAAAAAAGTCAGATACTCAGATGTCAAATTTGAAGCACTCTTTAGGCACAGAGAGTCAAAGAGGAGGGGGATTGTGAAGCACCTGTTGCTGGTCAAAGCCTCTGGAAAGTAAATCAGTTGATATAAGAACTTTAGTCAAATTATTTTTGAACTCTTGGATTATTTTGTCTCTATCTTCTGGAGTAGCAGCACCTTGAACGGTAGTAACCGTGTAACCAAGGTCAGCAAGCGCCTTATGCAACATTGCCGCATTATTTCTTGTACGTACAAATATTATTGTCTGACCCAAGTTCTCTGCCAATTCGAATATTCTGTCTCTAATCACTAGAACCTTGGCACGTTCATCAGGACAACGCACCTTGTACTGCTTCACAGACTCTAAAGATAGTTCCTCTTTCTTGACATAAAGTTGATTGTAATCTTTGACGACCCTTGAAATGAAATTTTTAACGGTTTCATTAAATGTAGCAGAAAACAGTACAACCTGGAAAAAAAATGGTTATAGAAATAAGTTAACTATTTTTTCTTAGTTGGAAATACAACTCATTCAGACCTATGTCAACATATCTTACAAACAGAATCTTATGCAAAGTATCGCTTTAATCCCTAATGTAACTACAACTTACCTACCACATGAAAGGAAGTAATAGATAATATATCAACACAACAGATATAATGCAACCTTTACCATAATAGTTAGTAATAACCTACTCGATCCTTTAATCTTTCTTGGGACTTTTGTGAAGTGCTTTAAACCAAACTGAGATATTTTTAAAGTAATATTCATGGGCTTATTAGCCTGAAATTTTAGGAATTGGGTTTCACCAAGTACTTTTGATATTGTTCTCATTTCAGCTCCAAAGGTATTTGGTCATCATATAAAGGAACTATATGTAAAATTAGCATTTAAACAAAAGAGAAGCATCTAATGCATCTCCCCAACTTCACTACTCACAAGTAATTTAAAATCTTGAATGATGTCAACAGAAGGGAAGAAAAAAGTAAATAGCAAGAAATCATCAAGAAAAGCTCATTTTAAGAATATATGCCCCCACACACAAAAATATACAAACCACATTAGTTAAACAAACCTGGCAGTGAGAACTCTTTTTTTCAATGTCCTTCTTTATCCTCAATGAATCATCTTTAAAGCCGGCCTACATCAAAATGAGCAATCAATGATCAAAAACTAAATTTAGTTGCAAGCCAAGCATCCATATGCAAGTAAGCACTAGAAATAAATAATGTAATTGGAATTCTAGCGATGTTGATTTGGGTTGAATTGAGCAAAAACACACATTAGTGCTAAGAAAGATGGTGCATGCATGACAACTTGCTTCTTAGTATGAAGTAAAAAAAAATTTGATAAATAGTATGAAGTAAAAATTTTAGTCCACTTGCACATCAAAAATGCGTCAGCAATAAATAAAAAGAATGCTAAAGAATCTCACCCTGTGTATACAATAGAATATATTTTCATAATGCAACTTGGGCCAAATAAACCCAAGATTTAACCACCAAATATGACAGCTTTATTGTATTGATCTTGAAGGCATTGGGCAATCTGAAATGCATGTAGTTTCATGTCTACGTATCATACTATGTAAGATGTGCTTGCAACCACAAATCACCCAGAAAAGTACGGACTGATTGATTGCCCCAGCTCAAAAGAACAGGCAGGAGATCTTTATTCTCCTCACTCACTGAAGGGCTGCAAATGCTTGATTTTACCTTTTTTTTTTCATTTCTAGTATTATTGGCTATATGAAAAGTTTTATTATATTTACTATTTACTCCTATAATTTCCAGAACTTACAATGCCAGTAAACGGGCTAAAACTAAAGGATGGATAAATTCATTACATATCACCATTAGAACTAAGAAAACTAGAAGCTTGGATTTTTTTTTTTTTTAAATCCAGCAAGGGCTAATGGCATCATGCTACATAAAACTTCAGATTTATTAACCCCAATATTTCAGAATGTTCAACTATTAGTATTAAGCCAAAAAAAAAAAAAAAAGAAACTTACGTCATCTAGCATGAGATCTGCCTCATCAAAAACAAGAATCTTAATATAAGATAGGCCCAATTTCCCATTCAATATGTATTTCCTTATTGTCCCAGGAGTTCCAATTACGATTTGAGCTGACAATGGGGGTACTCTTGATATTGGAACATAATTTGCTTTGTCCATTGGCACAAGACACTCAGAAGTTATCTCTGTGTATTTCCCCATCTTCCGAAGTACTTCCAAATTCTGCCAGATGCACACAATTAAACTTTGTTAGAGATATGGAACATAGAAAAGCAACTGCATGGGTTTTCAGAACTTAATTTTCACCATATCATTCTGATCTCCAGAAAATATAAGCCAAGGATATCATGCTAGAATACATTAGAATTGCAAATCATAAATTTTTATTTTTTAAATTTTTTGATAACATGGAACCTTATCAAGGAAGCCCTTTGGAACCACCCCTAGGAGTAAACCATGGATACACGACCCCACCTGCCAAAACCATGTATCAGGTAATCTAGGGTAACTCCTAGAGAGGATCAAGCTCAGGATGTCTGGGTCTACAGCTCCTCCAACCACTAGGAGGCACCCTGACAGGTAGTTGCAAATCATAAAATTCAACAAGCATTTTGGTTTAAGCTTCAATAATGTAATTCTAGCAATTCAGATAATTTTTAAGCTATACTGAGGACAGAACCAGCAGAAGTATTTCATAAAAGATAGTTTTCAGTTGGGTAGTTGAGATTTGGAGATGAAGACACAGAAAACAACATTTTAACAAGTGTTCAGTTGTGCAGTTGAGATTTCAAGATGAAGACACAGCAAGCAACATTTTAACAAGGTCAAAATATCTAATTATCAAATTATCTTTGAAACTAAAGATAAATATCAAATTATCTTTGGTGTGAACCTCATATTTATCATTCAAGTTAGCCTTCTTCCCATTCATTGCAAGGCAATGTATTTCCATTTTTGATTTAGTTAACCTTCGTTTACCTTTTCTTTTTAATTGGTCAATGATTTCATTGTCTTGGAGTGGGTAGCATTCAGAGTGGTTTGACTACGAGGTTCTACAAATGAAAATTGATGACATACTATGCATCTCAAATCCAAGCATGTACGATGGCATGCAAAGTTGTGACTAGGATTTATTTGGGGTGCAACTATTTCTTGTATAATTGATATATCTGTGGTAACCAGGTTAATCCTTAGGAAATTGCTAGCAATGCTTTGCTCTATTATATAATAAATCAAATGCTATGAAAGTTGGGGGAGGGGTAGAAGGGAACCTAGATCATATTATTTGTAATAACCAAATACGATGTTGATGTTAAACCCTTTACCTACAGTTGAATACTTGTCATAATATAATTGGCTGGACAGGCCAATAACAAGTTGCAGAAATTTCCTGGGAGTAAAAATATAATGTAGGGTTGGTCTTCACTCTTCAAGGATATGATTGATTAATGCATTTTGGCAAGACCGATTTGGATTAGTCCAACAGCATTCTGCTATGGGTATATTTAATATGAGATTGTTTCATGCAATCGCTGTTTTAGATACCCTATTTTGATAATAACTGCTGGGGTACACACATGTACCCAACCCAAAAGAGGGTCTGATTTTGTGACATTTGTCATGATCCCTATCTGTTTTCCTGATTGTCTTTTAGTCTCTCTTCTTTCTTGAGGATATAGGCCAACTAGCATTGTGTGGTGATTGTTAAGGTAGAATATTTATTTGCATTTAAATATTGAGACTGCTAATCCTGCCTTTGAGTTTGTGAAGTCTGTATTTCTTTCCAATTAAAGGCCAGTGGAATACTAGAGTCAATACCACACTAGTTGAAGGCTATGAAAAGTAAAGGATCAAAAGGCAAGCTTTGAAATGCAAGTTGATGCTGTTGGAACTTTTTCTGTGATTGGTATAACTGTATTCCATGAGAAATCACAGGGAATTAAAGCAATTTTATATGAGCTGTTGCTCTCTCTGCCAACCAGGCAATGTGATGGAGCTAGTGAAAGATAGGTGTTTTCTTTACATAAAATTTCCCATATGTTTTTGGTGACTGACCGCCACCAATAAATTACAAACTATTATAACTTAGGTTCATATTTAATTAAGACCTTGCGGACTGGGAAAAAACAATACATTCAAGATCCTTAAAAGAATTCCTAAAGTATTTAAGGGATGATCTTGAACAGAACATTAAAAAGAACAACATCAAAGAAACAAAACGAAACATTTAACTATATAACAAATTAAGAGCAAAACTTTACCTGCAAAGCCAACTCTCTCGTGGGGCAGACACAAAGGGCCTGAGGAGCCTTTAGATTCAGATCAATGCGACTCAACATCCCAAGCACAAAACAAGTAGTTTTTCCAGAACCATTATGCGCCTGGGCTATCAAATCCTTATGGGGAGGAGTCAAAATCATGGGCAAACTAATAGCTTGAATTTTACTTGGCTTCTGGAATTTCATCTCAATATATAAACCCTTCAGAAGCTCCTGCGACAGATTCAAGTCCTCAAAAGTACTCGCCGATGTATATGGGGTATCATTCACAGTAACCTACATCAAAATTAACCCCCTAATATATCAAAACCCAAAATTGAAAACTGAACAAAACATATCTATTAGACTCAACTATACACGTGTATTTCTGCATTCATGTTCCAAGTAACATAACAATGGGAATTAAAACTATAGAACACTATATTACCACATTGTATAAGCATCAAAACAAAAATTAATATCAATGATGAAAATTCAAAACCCTAATTACGATCTCAAACTATAATCAAAATCAGTTACTTTATTTTACTTTCACCAAAAGTAGCAGCAAAGGTATTGAGCTGATCGAAACCCTAATTAGGATCAGGCAAATAATGAAATTCAAATCTTGGTGATGTGTGTGTGAGAGAGAGAGAGAGAGATTGATGGTACCGCAGTGATGTGAGAGTCTTGGGGCTCATCGAGGTACTTGTTGACGGTGCTTTTGGTGTCGTCGATGGTCAAGGCCTCGACGTTGAGTTCGGCGGCGGCTTTGTCCTGCTGCGAAGTTGACGAAGCAGCCGTGTCCTCCAAAGGCTCGTCGTCTTCTTCGTCGCCCCACCGTTTCGGCTCCGTCTTTGGAACAGGGATTTCCTTTGGCGGCGGCGGCGGAGCAGCAGCAGCAGCCGTGGTGTTTTCCTGAGGCGGTGGCGCTGCCGTGGTGGCGGTGTCGGTGGTGTCAGCCATTGTGAGAGAGAGACTGATCGATAAAAATAAAAAAACTTAAAAAAAGGAATAGAGTGAAGAGAAGAAAAATCTGGAGCAGCTAGGATTTTATAAAGTGGGGTTTGCGTTAATAATAAGTCGGCAATTATTTTTGTTGCTTATATTTGGGCTTTTGGTCAGGCTTAGGGGTGTCGTGGGTAAACCCAACCCACCAATTACGGAAATTACCAAAATGCCCCCTAAAGTAAAAAAACTCAAATCATACGGCGCCACCCCTTATCCTTCTCTGGTTCAAAGAGTGAGGTTGGAAAATTTCATCAAATCTCAAACAAAAAAAAAAAAATTGCCAATCACATGAAGAACATGGTGAATATGTAAAAAATCTATATAGAGAAAAAGAATGTAGTCGCAGAACCGACTCACGGTATCTCGGGCGGTTTTCCGCCGAAGCCCGTGGATTTCTCCGGCGGATCCTCGCTGGAGGTCGAAGAAATCGAAGGATTATTCGACGTCGTTGCTTCGCCGGCTTTACTTTCAGAACCGGACGGAACTTCCGGGTCGGAGCTCTGCCGAGCGCTGCCGGTGGTATCTTTGTCTTGATCCGGAAACACGAAGCTTCTAGTGAAATCGGAGGCGTCGTCGTCAAGGCCGCCGATCCGGTTCGGATCGTCGTTTTCGGGCCGGAGATTCCACCCGAACTCGCTGAGAATCGCTGTGTCGTTGTCGCCGCGGCGGCCTCCACGGTCGTTGTTGGTGAAGAAAATCACGTTGTCCGAGTCGGGCTGAAAGAGGGGTAGGGCTGGGTTTTTCATTTTTATTTTGGATGGGAAGGCTGGGTTGAATTTGGTATAATTGTTTTTGGGTTGGATGGGTTTGAATGGGTACTTACTTAAAAGTCCATAATTTTTGGGTCTAATTGGTTGATGACTTGATGTCTATTTAACTCAAATAATAATTGGGTGAATTTAGGTTTAATTAGAATATGTGTGTTTGGGCATACAAATAGGTTTAGACTTATTTTGCCACCACTAGTCAGGCTGGGCTTTGTTATTGGTATATATTATCTCTATTGTATTAATTAAGGGTTTGTTTGTTTTGGGTTCAAATGGTTTCAGGAAATCATTTTCTGTAAAATAGGTTGTTTTGTTGGCTTTGAAAATATAATTTTCTGGAAATTATTTTCAGTTGATCGTGTAAAATGAGTCTTTGACCCGAAAATGGTTTTACATTTTTATTTTCACTTCAAACCATTTTCGGACTCACGCGCAAAGAGAGAGAGAGAGAGAGAGAGAGGAAGAAGAGAGAGCCCAGATCGCAAAGAGAGAGGAAGAAGAGACTTCGTCGACGAACCCCGAGCTCCAGTCCGACAACCACAAATCGAGCTCCAGTCCGACGATAGCACTGCGCTGATCATCGATTGCAGCACCGCGCCGATCGCACCAGATCGCATCGGTCTTGTTGATCGCAGCAACGCGTCGACCGCACCGCGCCGCTCTATCTCGCCTCCGCTGCGCGATCTCAATTTAACCGGATTTGATGAATTTTTTTTATGGATTTTGTTTCTTTTGTGAGTGAGTGTGGAATTGATTCATTTTCCACATGTTTACAGCTGAGGAAGTATATGGAAAATTGGGTGGCTTGGCTATGTAAAGCATTTTCCGTAAAAATGTTTGAACGAACCAAACGCCAAAATTGATTTTTTGTAAAACGAATTCTAAGACAGCCAAACAGCCTGAATACATTTTCCTTTCTCGAAAATAGCATTTCTGAAAAATATTTATTTTCCAAAAAATATTTTACGGGAACCAAACACAGCCTAAGTGTATTAAGCTTTTCTTTATATAAATCACCATAGAATTTTTGCATATTTTATATTCTATATATAAATAAATCAGCACAGAGTTTTGCTTGATAAAATATAATAAGTTTTTCTTTATAATTTCACGTTGAGATTTGCTTATTTTATATTCTATAATAATTTCTCTAAATTTTTTTTAAAAAAATTATAGGGGAATCGACTTACAAAAGTTGTCCTAATCCCACTAGGAAACGACATTGGTTTCCGGTGCTCTATTATTAAAATAAAACTTATTTATACCCTGTAATTTAAAGACCACGTTTTTTTGTTTTTTTGAGAAAGAATTTAAAGACCATGTACAACTACATCTATGGACCATAATAATTTCTATTGTTACTAATTTCCCAGCATAGGTGATATCTTCAGCACCATGCCTTAGTTCTATGATACATATTCGGAAGTATAAGAGCTATAAATCTACAACTGATTGTAAACAAATTTACGTTGTTTTTTTTTTTTTTTGGTAAACGACAATTCATTAAAACAAGCTAAGCAGAAAAACAAAGATCAGGACATAATCTATCGAAGTACATCCCATTGAGGTCATCCTCATACACATTAATCATGTCCACAGGCGGACTATCAAATAAAGAGAAATTAGGAATTAGACTGGCGCTCAATCTAGCAATACTGTCAGCACAGCGGTTAGCTTGACGGAAGCAATGTTTAATCTGAATCTGAGGCATGTGGGAAACTAGCACTTTGCAGTCATCCAAGATAGAGGAGATAAAATTGTTAGCATAGGAAGGATTTTTGAGAGCAAGCACAACGAATTCAGCATCTAGCTCGATCACAAGGGATGGAAGATTAAAATCTCTACACAGCAACATCCCCTCCCTTAAACCCCATAATTCAGCAGCAAAAACGGTAGTGATGCCAATTCTTCTGCTGAAACCTCTTACCCACTGCCCATTAGCATCTCTAATAACCCCTCCACAGCAAGCCAAACCACTTCCTCCCTCCACCGAACCACCTGTATTCAACTTTAGCCATCCTTCAGGTGGCTTTTCCCAACAGATCCTTCTCAGCGTCTTCTGCACAGAGGCTCTCGGCATTGCCTCACAGTGAACGAACTCCCAAGCTTGATTCAAAATATCACCAGCCAGTTTTGGATTTCTTCTTAAACTGCTAAAAACAAACCTATTCCTACTCTTCCAAATATTCCACACAGCAAAGGGAAAGATAAACCTCCAAGGGGGATTGGCAGGAAGCAAACTACAATTATTCCTACAAATTTACGTTGTTAAAGATCCATAGAGTTCAGTAAAAAACAAAGATCCATGGAGTTAATATTTTGCCACTGTAACACATAGGATTTTTTTTTTTTTTTTTGAAAGCACTGTAACGCATAGGATTAAATATAAAAAATCATGTCAAAATCCAAGATTGGGTTGTCAGTTGTGATTAAATGTTTCTTTCTTTTATCCTTAATTCCTTATATATAATAGGGAAAAATATCATTTTCGTCCCTAAACTATCACAAAAGTTCGTTTTTCATCCCTAAACTTTCAAAAGTTCTATTTTCGTCCCTAAACTATCATAAAAGTTCTATTTTCGTCCCTAAACTTTCAAAAGTTCTATTTTTGTCCCTAAAATTTTTCAAATGTATTGATTTTCGTCCCTCCGTCTGACGGAGTGCTGTCGTGGCTTGACGGAGTGCTGACGTGGCTTGACGAAGTGCTGATGTGGGAGGGACGAAAATCAATATATTTGGACAAGTTTAGGGACGAAAATAGAACTTTTGAAAGTTTAGGGACGAAAAACGAACTTTTGTGATAGTTTAGGGATGAAAATAGAACTTTTGAAGATTTAGGGACGAAAAACGAGCTTCTGTGATAGTTTAGGGACGAAAATGATATTTTACCCTATATAATATTTGTTTCAATATTTTGCTACAGTTATTAAACCTTGTTAAGTATAAATAGAAACCCAATTCTCTCTCTCTCTCTCTCAAGAAAACCCTAACACTAATTTTTGTTTGTTTTTTGTTGTTAAAAAAAAAAAAAAACTACTTAAATCTCTCACATTGAAGGCAATTTGTATATTTAGGTGATTGTGTGAGGTATGAAAATCTCATATTGAAGTTGATGAGGACATCAAGATAAATGCGTAAGAAAACAAAGATGTTATCATGATATCACATCTAGTGAACATTTTTTTCCAAGAATTTTTTAAGTTGGCAAGGACATAGAGAATAGAGATCACTGGTAATTTTTTTTTTTCTTTTTTATCTATATTGTTCAATTTTTTTTCTAAGAATTTTTGAAGTTGGTGAGGACAAAGATAACTGATAAAAATTTTCAAAATTTTTTCCCTTTTTATCAATATTGGTCAAATATTATTGTGCATATGCATGCATTACATACTAGTTTGAAATATATGGACCGAGACTTCATTATAGTCCCATTGACTTGGGATTTTTATTTGTTTTGAATCTAGACACGTTTTACATGGTTACATACTTTGATACTTATATGCGGCCTTTTTTCTTATTCCAGTCTGCATAGAATAATGAAGTGTGGATACTGGTTGATGAATCTAACTACATGATATTTTATAGCAACATGACAGTTTAGACTTTAGTCTCTTTCCCTCTCTTTTGTAACTTTTTTTTTTTGGGGGTAAAAACTTAAAATTATTGTTTCTTCAAGTTTTGAATTTGTTTTGTTAGAAACTTTGAATTGTGATTCGCATGTTTTAGATTGTTTCCTTGCAGAAAAATCATATTACATAGTTTATTTAGGACATTTTGAGGCCCTAAATTTAATTGAGAAGCTCATGATTATGTCTTTTTTTTTTTTTTTTGGCCACATTTTTAGGGTTATTTACTACATATTATTATTCAAAAGGTACTGAGTTTGAGCTTGTTTGTTGTTAATTTTGTGTCGTCTTTTTTTAAATATCTATGTTTGTGAAGAATGGAATCGACGTATAGTATAATATATGGATTTATGCGAAGAGAGAATATATTTTGGTGTGTGGGACCAGGAACTTTAAACCGTCCTTGGTACCACCAAATGGTGAATAATCTCCCAATTTTGTGTGTGCATGAGCGAGCATGTATGTTGGATATTCATTTGATTGTGGTTGCACTGGTATCAGTATGGTGAGGCTTAAGATCATCTAAATTTCTTAGAATAACTTCACTATCCTAACCATTTGATTTTAAATGAGTGGTCTTCACCAATGGTGATAGTTAATGTTTGTTTTGAATGTTGATGATGTGGGAAAACCCAATCTTTGCATTTCAAAATAGATGGATAGGATTTAAGTAACTCAATGATGGAGTTAGCCTATGAACTCATGAGGATCCTAATAGAAATCGTGTCAATATCTAATTGAATCATTTTGGGTGATTAATATCTAAAAGCTGAAATGTAATATCTATTATTGCCGCGCTCCTTTTGAGCCGCATTAATGTAGCATTTTGATTCGCTTCAGTCGAATTCGATCCCCTTTTGTCCACTGTTCAATTTGGTCACTTTGGTCCAACAACCATGATGATGGTATTATCTTTAAAACCCAGTTTAGATTTATCAAGTTGCTATTGGGTCCTAATATAAGTTGTTTCTCACAAACAAATTATAGAAATCGAACCTAATTAGGCTTGTTTTGGATGTAAAAGTTTCTGATCAGAAAGTCATACTAATGATTTGAAAGTTTTTGTTTTGATAATATAATTTTTGTTTAGATAATATGTCCTATTGTCAGTTGCCTAATGGTCTGGTTTGTTGGATTCAGGAAAGATGGAAGGAAACATGCAAATAAGAGCAAATTTATAACAAAATGATAGTAAGCATAACACCAAAAAAAACACAAACTATATAAAAAATACTTAGAATTTGGTTTTTATTTAGGTAGAAGGGTAAAAAAGTAAACAAAAAAAATAATAATATATTTTTAAAATATATTAAACATAGGTAGATTAGGTTGGGTTAGGCAAATTTGTAAATCTCATTACCCGAATCCAACCTGGCCAACTGTAAAAAAATTTATGACCCAACCCAACTTACCAACCTTTAAAAACCGACCTAAAAGTTGAGTAAATTTTGGTAGATTAGCAGGTTTATTGCACACTCCTAATATTACCCTTTTTTATATGATATAACAAGTTGCTTTTTTATTTATTAAAATGATGATATAACATTTATTTATTAAGATGATGATGTCAAATTTTTATATGCTAATTTTGTGTTTAAGATTTGTTTTTTTTTTTTTTAAATTAAAAAAAAAAAACAGATCATGAAATTCCAGCTATTATTTAGTAATAAAATAATATGGGACGCATGAAGGGTTACCATGCACTAGATCAGGTGTTATTGATGGATGAAATTTAAAGTTATTCAACTATCAGAGATTTTACCAGTTGAGCTAACTAGAACCCACATCTTTAAATCTCAATCACTGTGTGAAAAAAAAATTTTGAATAATTTTTCAAAAACTTTTAGTTTATTTGATATAAGAATTTGAGTAACCTTATTTATATTTTTTTGAGGTATATGTGAGTAAAAAAGTGACTACTGAAAACACGTTGCTATCATGCTCTACCAAACGGGCTTTTAAATCTCAACCATTTTCTCACTGAGTCGGTCTCGCTTCTACAACACTCTTCCTCTTCTTCCCTCTGCCTATCTCCCTCCGCCTCTCACTCACTCCATCACATAAAACGACACTCTCACTCGTCTCTCACGCACTCCATTGTAACAACACCGATTCGTAGCTCTCTTCTCTGTCGCAGTGCCGTCTCACTCCCACGATTTCAGGTAATCTTTTATCAATTTTTACTTGATTTAATGACCTAATAATTAACATATGCTGAAATTTTAGATTAAATTTTTTTTGTTCCTAAGACGCGCTCTATGTGTTTGTTTAAATTTCTCAGTGAACACTTTTTAGTTTGGCATTGAAGGAGTATCATATCATTATATTTTATTTTCAAGTTCATGTTCATGTTAGTAAAAGATTGAGATAATGTTAAAAGATTGTAGAACACTCGTAATTTCTTGCCATGGATTCATTTGTAACTGACAGAGAGTATTCTATGGCTCCTCCCATTTTCACCTCGCAAGTTCTAATTTCTGGGATGAAGGGCCTCGGTGCCGAGATTGGTATGTGATTTCATGGCTGCTGGTGCTTTTTAGTTATGCTACTATTAGTCTATGTTACAATAACATAAATCATATGTCAATGGCATTAATAGTTGTGATATTGTGCATTTGCATTATAAAATTTTGGGGTTTATGTTGCTTGCAGCGAAGAACCTTGTTCTTGCTGGTGTGAAGTCTGTCATGTTGCATGACAAAGGTGTTGTGGAGTTGTGGGATTTATCTGGAAATTTCATTTTTTCCGAGGATGATGTGGGTAAGAATCGTGCCAATGCTTCTGTGCAGAAATTGGAAGGGTTGAATAACTCTGTGGTAATTTCAACTTTGACAACTGAATTGACTAAGGAAAAACTTTCGGATTTTCAGGTAATGTTGTTGAGTTATTTAATCATTGTTGGTTAAGGAAATTGCATATGAATGGGATGCTTGACTTTCATTGGTAGTACTTTATGTCTGGAACCTTAAAAAAATTTGTTTGGTTGTACATGTTGATGCAGTAGTAGAAATTAAGGTAAGATTAAGAAGAAAAAAAATTAAACTATTTTTGACGTCATAGTATTGGTTAATCAATAATTATGCCAAGAGATATCTTACCACATAATACACTTGCATCATGGAAAATGCAACTTGGTGGTAAGACATTTGATTCATTATGGTCATAGCTTATTTCCTTTACAATTGTTCCATCCTCGGAGAGGTTGGACCTTGGCATGATGGCAAGTGCCCTCTGCCCAATTGATCTGTTGCAGTTACCTTTGGACTACCTCTCCTAGATGGATGCAGAATAATATGTGCATGTAGATTGATGGATGCTAGAATGGGAGTTCAGCTAACATTGGAGGAACTAAGCATTTTTTTTTTTTTTTTAATAAAAAAACATCCATCTTTCATTCTTTGTATTTTTGTTTGTCAATATACATTATTTGTAATATAAGTCAACATAAAGCTTCTTGGTGGGTTTTAGTAGCTTCACTGATAAAGTATCTTGTCGTTGAGCAAGCAAGAGATGTGAGCTTTAAACACCGCCTACATGAAAAATCAATTGGTGTATTGGCCTAATGATAAAGAGCAGCAATCATCATAGAGCGGATGTTATAGGTTGAAATTTTATCATATTTTGAAAAAATAAAGCGTCTTGAAAATAAGTTAATAGGTACTATTAAACCTGACCAAGCCTTGTTGAGAAAAATAATGTCTGTTTCAAGTTCTGAGATGAAAACAGCAAGGGTTGGAGAGTTTGAACCAATTACACAATTATCGTATGTATGAAATTGCTACAACTAAGCTGCAAGTGGATAGTATTTAAAATCCAATAAATAACTGTGTCATAGATTAATTGTTTAGAATATACGAACCAAGGGCCCAACAAATGTTCTGATGGTAGAACTGGTCAACTATTTCCTTGATCCTTGTCCAAGGAACTTCAATGCTTCTTGGAGTTGTTAAGTTGGAAAATGATGTATCACAGCTAAAGAGGGGGATATGTGGATATATGAAGTAGTGTTTCACCTCTTTATATATATTTCTATCAGCCTGATAAATGTTTCTAGGTTGCATAATTCTGCATGTTATCTGTGACATCTGAAATTGTTCTTTTATCAGGTTAATGCAACTTGTATAGTTGTGTTAGTGTGTTTGCTTATGAGTTTGTGAAATGAATTTATGTTTGTTCTTTAACTGCTAGATGGACATCGTAGCTGTATATTCTTTTTAGGAACATGATTTCTGCAAAATGTAATTTGAATCTCGGAAAAGATGCATGTGCTTCGATTCTGATTCTGCTTCTAATTCTATGCATGTCTTTGGCATTTGAATTTTTACAGCTGGTAGTTTTTACTAATATTTGCTTGGAGAAAGCATTTGAATATAATGATTACTGCCGTAGTCATCAACCTCCAATCATCTTTATAAAATCTGAAGTACGAGGCCTTTTAGGTAGCGTGTTCTGTGACTTTAGCCCTGAGTTTCCAGTATTTCATGATGAGGATCCACATACAGGTATTGTCACACAGGTGAGGCAACCTAATGTAAATTTTAAGCCATTGCGAGGAGCACTAAGGGACCCTGGTGATTTCTTTCTATGTGACTTCTCCAGGTTTGATTGTCAACCCCTCCTACACCTGGCATTTCAAGCGCTAGATAAATTCATAATAGAGTTTGGACGATTCCCAGTTGCTGGATCAGAGAATGACGCTCAGAAATTCATTTCTTGGGTCATTGAAATCAACAAGACCTTATCAGATGGGAAGCTTGAGGCAATTGACCAAAACCTTCTTCGTCATTTTGCATCTGGTGCTAGGGCTGTGCTGAATCCCTTGGCTGCAATGTTTGGTGGTATTGTTGGACAGGAAGTTGTGAAGGCTTGCTCTGGGAAATGTCATCCTCATTTCCAGGTTAGTCACATAATTTTGGGGATTGGTTTTGAGTGGATCTTGAAGCTTGATAGATTGATAGTTGGGTCTACTTAAAGCTTTGCTTTGTCCAGACTATGGATTGGGGCTGCTTTACTGATTGAGTGAACCTTTTTTTCCCCTGCTGTCTTGTGTTTACCATCAACTCACATAATAATTATAAAACTTTATCCTATGTCATAGAAGTTTTGACATTTTATATTTTTAACTCAAATGTTATTTAATTTTTTTTTCTGCACAGTTTTTGTACTTTGACTCAATTGAGTCCTTTCCCACGCAACCTTTGCATCCTAGTGATCTGAAGCCCTTGAACAGTCGTTATGATGCACAAATTTCTGTGTTTGGATCCAAGATTCAGAAGAATCTGGAGGATGCCAAAGTGTTTATTGTAGGATCTGGTGCACTAGGGTGTGAATTCTTGAAGAATTTAGCTGTGATGGGGGCTTCTTGTGGTAAACAAGGGAAGTTAATAGTTACAGATGGTGATGTTGGGAATGTAACTCCAGCAATCAATTTCTCTTCCAGGACCAGAACATTGCGCTAGGCAAGTCATCAGTCGCTGCTTCAGCTGCTTGTTTGATAAACCCTAGTCTCAACCTCAACATTGAAGCACTGCAGATCCGCACAACCAGTTGGACAGAGGATACTTTTCATTACACATTCTGGGAGGACCTGGATGTTGTAATCAATGCTGTGGACAATGTGAATGATAGGCTGTACGTTGGTCGGAAGTGCTTATATTTCCAAAAGCCATTATTGGAATCAGGGACCCTAGGTACCAGGTGTAACACCCAGATGGTCATTCCTCACCTAACTAAAAATTATGATGCCTCTCGAGATGCAATTGAAAAGCAATTTTCATGGGACACAGTTGACTCATTTCCTCACAATATTGACCACTGCTTGGCATGGGCTCGATATGAGTTTGAGGATCTGTTTGAGAAGACATCGGCTGAAGTGAATACTTATCTAACGTACCCAAGTGATTACATATTCGCAATGAAGAATGCCTGCCTTAGAGAGAAGCTTAGATTTAACCGACAACGGGAGGCAGAGAAACATATTCCCAATGAAGACTTTAGTTGCTCAGGCCAGGGACTTCTTGGAGCGTGCTATTGAATTTCTTGACAAGGAGAAATGTGAAGTGTTCCAAGATTGCATAGAATGGGCTTGTCTGAAGTACTTATTCTATTTATTAAATGCATTTATTTAATTAACATTATATGATCACATTTTTAACTCAGTGTCTAATGGCATGTATTCTTGGAACCAGGTTCGAAGACTACTTTGCTAACCGTGTGAAGCAGTTAACAGACGACTATCCTGAGGATGCCCCAGGATCTGATGAAGAGTCATTCTGGACTGCTCCCAAGCATTTCCCTAGCCCACTGCAGTTCTCAGTTGATGATCCCAGTCACTTTAATTTTGTTATGGCAGCATCTGTTCTACGGGCAGAGACATTTGGCATCCCAATTCCTGATAGGATTAAGTCTCCTACAGATATGGCTGATGTTGTTAACAGTGTGATAGTCCCTGAGTTCCAGCCTGATGTGGAAGGCATTTTTAAAGATGATGCTGTAGCTATCAGGGAGTTGATCATGAAGTCAAACAAATGCCGGATTCAGTTGCCGCCAGCTTTCAAGTTGAATCCAATTCAGTTTGAGAAGGTTAGTTTCCTTTCTTCTCTTCTTTTCTCCCATCCCTACTCTTTCCCCCTTCCCTCCTGGAAGTGTTTAGAATGTGCACATTTGTAGTGAATTTTTTTGGACTTTTACAATCATGTATTAAAGTTCTTGTATATATAGAGTCGTGCTACAGTTCTTATATATATTGTCATGTGTGTAGTTCATAGCTGTACATAATTGATTTTTAAAGTTATGCCCTTTACGCCCTTCTTCGGGAGGTTCATTTTGATGGTGGGTTGGGTCATGTGTTTGGCTAAGGATGAGAGGAGGTAGCTTTTACCTTCCAAATCTTACGTTAGGTCAATGTCATGTGTTTGGCACGGTGCTTGGACCTTTTTGAAAAACCATTTCTGAAGGTCTCCAAGTTGATAAATCAGTTGCCATATTTAGGCTTGTTCATCCTGCATTATTCTTGGTACTGAAATGATAAGACACCATTGTTATTCTTATAGTATTCACTTCATACTGATGATCTCCTTCCTGTTTTCAAATACAGAATTCTGTTAATTGGTGTTAATTTAGATTCTATGTTAGAATCATGCATCTAGGTGGTTGGTTTTTTTTTTTTTTTTTTTTCCCTTGTAAGTATTGGCCCAAGGGGAGGGAGAAGTTTTTAGTGCACTTAACATAGTTTCTAGATGGCTGACTGTGACAAGTTTGTTAAGAATCCATATCTGATTTCAAACTTTTTGGACTAAGACTTGGTTGTTGTCAACATATTTTCTTAATTCCAACTTTGAGAGAGTTTCTTCAATGGCTGAAAGACAAAGGCTTGAGCATTTTCAAGATTTCTCACAGGAGTGTCCCACTTTATAACAAATTCAACAAAAAGAAGAATCTTGAGCTCATGGATAGGAAGTTGGTGGATCTGGCTAAGGAAGTGGCCGAGGTAGATCTACCTCTATATCAGCATCACCTTGAAGTAACAGTGAATTGTGAGAACTGTGATGTTGATATAAGCAGTAAATTCCGTTTTATTGATTACCCACCTGTTACGATTTGCTTTAGGTAGGCATCTTGACATACTCAAATGAATGGTGTTACAGTCTTAGGATAAAACCCTGCTTTTATTAGAAATTCAGTTTACTTGGCATGGGATGCAAGTTATGATAGTGTTAACTCCTTATCTGCATATACAGTATCGATTATTGTTCAATACCAATCTTGGCGTTGCTTTGCTTTTGAGGTTGAGCCACGGTTTTGTGGTTGTTTCCTCGTGTCCTTTATCTACTTTCACAAAACTACACTTTGACCCCCAAACTTTCATAAATCGCCTTTTTTTTGTCCCTAAGGTCACCAAAGTCTCTTTTCAATTTCTTTAAATACATGATGTGTCTTCTTCGTCAATAAATTCACATGTTGGTTGATTATATTTGCATGATATTCTCTTTGGAATTCACATGTTTATCCATGACCCACAAATAAGCCAACAAATCCCCCATCACCTAAACACTAATCTTTCCATTAGTGTTTATTTTGCATGATGATTATAGGAAGTTCTAAGTGATGAATTGCTAATGGAGTGAGGTCAATTTCTTGCGTTTAGTATAATTTCTCTATGCATGCCTAATTGCACTTCCTCGCATGCTAGTATCTCACATGCACATGCTTCTTTTACATGCCATGCATTCTCACATCTTCACATGCTCACATGTCCACGAATACTCACACCTCGCCTGTTTCCTTAAAAGCCAAATGCCAAATAAATGAGTCACATTTCAAATGATAGAAAGTTTATTCTATTGTTTAATGAAAACACATTTGTGTGCAAAAGCAGTGAAACGACACAAGGCGGTGAAGAAGGAGCCACAAAGAGGCATTGCTCTATTGCAGGAACCATAGAGAGGAACAATGACAACATTTCATCTGATATCAATGAGACACTGCCGCTGCTCTTCACTTCTCAAGTTACGGTTTCTGGGATGCAAGGCGGCGAAGAAGGAGCCACAAAGAGGCATTGCTTTATTGCGGGAACCACAGAGAGGAACAATGATAACATTTCATCTGATATCAATGAGACACTGCCGCTGCTCTTCACTTCTCAAGTTATGGTTTTTGGGATGCAGGGCCTCGGAGCCAAGATTGGTATGTAAAATTAATCTGAATCTTAATATGAAAATAATAATTGTGATGTTGCATGGTTGTCATAGAAATTGGGGTGTTTTGTTGTGTGAGATGAACAGTCCTGGTGTAAGATTGGTTTTTAATCTCTTGTTTTGACCTTGTGCGAGTGGCTCTTAATTGTCCCTGTGTTTGTTTGTTTTTTATGTTTTTCATTCACAAAATAACTAATTTATAATTGCTCATTTAAATTCTTATTTTTTTTTTTTGGTCTAGCCGTTGATTCCAGAAAAAGAAAGACAATGGAAGCTGATGAAACAGAATATTCAAGCAAAAGAAAGACAATGCTAGCTGATAAAATGGAACAGCATATGCAAGTTGAGCTCTCCTATCCTCCTTTTATCATCTACCCCCAACAATACCCCTGGTTGGTAGTCTGTGAAGGTGATGATCAAGAGAGTCAAACTTTTGTGGACATATCAGCGAATCGATTCTACAAAAACAGTATTTCGGAGATGCATGGTAAGGTAATATGCAGTAGCAGAAACTCGTGCCTGGTGTTGAAGACTGTTGTTTTGATAGAGGTCTCACTTTTTAACATTATCTCTAAGGTTTTGGTGCAACTACCACAGTTGTCATCGTGTGGGACTATGGATATTTGTCTCCTTTTGTCATCACCAAATGAAGGTGATTGTTGTGTTATCTTCATTAACAGCTCGTCAAATACATTCTACTATTGGAAACCTGGAGAAGGGAAATTTCATGAACAACGGTTTCGTGTTGAAGATTGTACCATAGTTGCTGCTACTGTATTAAGAGGTACAATTTACTTTTTAGCACTGATAACAATTGAAGACCGTAAACAGTATGCATTGTCATTGTTTACAGCTGTCTTTGTTGATTCATTTGTAAATTTCTCAAAGCGCAACTATGAATCAACAAAGACAGCTGTAAACAATGACAATGCATACTGTTTACGGTCTTCACGGTCTTCAATTGTTATCAGTGCTAAAAAGTAAATTGCACCTCTTAATACAGTAGCAGCAACTATGGTACAATCTTCAACACGAAACCGTTGTTCATGAAATTTCCCTTCTCCAAGTTTCCAATAGTAGAATGTATTTGACGAGCTGTTAATGAAGATAACACAACAATCACCTTCATTTGGTGATGACAAAAGGAGACAAATATCCATAGTCCCACACGATGACAACTGTGGTAGTTGCACCAAATCCTTAGAGATAATGTTAAAAAGTGAGACCTCCATCGACAATGCATACTGTTTACGGTCTTCACAGCCTTCAATTGTTATCAATGCTAAAAAGTAAATTGTACCTCTTAATACAGTCACGGTCTTTTTGAATCTGCTGATTTTTTATTGGGTTCTGCTTCTTTTAGAGTCATGGTACTATTTGAGGCCATTGATATTGATACCTTATGCCGAGATATCCACCTTATGCCGAGATAGTTATTTTTTGAGTGCTATGTAGTTTTCAAGTTACACTGTTATGCAATTGGACAGAGTTTGATATAAGAAACTATTAAGTTTTCTTTGTTATCATCCACTTATATTAAGTTTGGATTTTTTAATTTTCCTTCTTTTTTAATTTTTTGATTAGTGATTGATTTTCAATGCATATGCAACCATAACTTCATTTAAAAAAAAAAATCTACTGCAAAACATTTGATAATGTAAGCACAAATCACTTTTGAGAGTTCTTTTGTCATCAATATCAACTGCTTGGTATCCTTTTTTTGTAATTTTCATCAGAAGCACTTTGCGATGAGGCTTCACAAAGCATTTTTTTTTTTTGGGTGTGTTAAATTGTCTATATGTTAAAGAAAATAGTGAGTATTTGTTGGGCCGATTTGAAAGAGTGCGTCATTCTTGAAAAGAAAATTAATAAAGTTCAAGCCCATTACTTTCTTGAAAGGGCTAAAAAAAAAAAAAAAAAAAAATTAATGCATGTATTGGAAATTACTTTCTTGGATTCAAAACCTTGATAGGTTATCACATTCAAGCTTAATGAAAGGGTTTGATTCTCAAAAAAAAAAAAAAAAAAGCTTAATGAAAGGGTTTAAGAGTCCATTAGGTTTTACAGCTTGTTAAATAAAATGAAATCTTTGTATATTACACCGACAATGACGTTTTGTCAATGCCCAAATGGCTTAGCTCTAATGGGCCTCTTACTTAAAATAACAATGCAAATAGGTTGCCTTATTTTATTGACGTAATAATATGGTACAACTAATATAAGTAAACATTCCCTAAATAAGGGTCAATAAGAGCAAAGACTTGCTCTATTTCCATGCAGGTAGCCAGCCTAAACTTTACATGGTTGGGTAATTGGGTAAGTTGGGGTTTGCCTATTGGGTTGGGGTTGGGTTTGGGCTAAGAGTAATTAGTTAAATGGGAAATAAATAGGTAAATGAGTTTTATGTACCCAACTGAATTATGCCCACCCTAAACCTATCAAAACTCACTCATTTGACACTTCTATTCGGTTGAGAGAGGGGAGGGGTTGTTGCCTCAACTAGAGAGATTTTCCTTCGAAAATTCTGGTGTTCATTGAAAATGGTAGCTTCAAGCCTTCGTCTTCAAGGACTCAAACCATAAGTCAGGTCGTAAAATATTTTGCGTTGTGGTGGATTTTCCAGCTAGAGGGGAAAGAGGAGAAAGCTCAAGGAGTGAGAGATGTAAAGGCTTCGGGGGAGGGAAGTGACTGAGAGGGAATCAAAACATGAGAATGAACTTGGGGTGGGAATATTCAGGAAGATAGAATATGATTTGGGTGAGGGGTGAGGTGCCATCCATGTAGAAAAGGGAAGTTGGTACGTGTAGTTTTATAGCTAATACAATAGCCGAGTAGGTAGTACATAGTTACCAATCTACCATTTCATATTGCTAAAATTACAATTTAACAAATCTTTGAAAATTTATATTACACCTTAACCGTAAGGCTTTGTAATATTCAAGTCTTATTTATATCTTCATATAATGATTAATATATCTGGTCATTTAATTAGTAATATGTATACAATCCTTAAAACATAATCATTGCTATAATCTTTACAAATTTTACTGATAGATCCTTTAATATATTTCAAAAATACCTATAATTTATTCAATGCTATTATAAAACAACATGTTATATAAATAACTTTTATCAATTATAAAAAAACTAGTCGCTAATCTGTGCGATGTACAAGAAAGCTATTGACTATGAAAAAAAATCTAACAATGAATAAATAGTTTTTTTTTTATTAGTGCTAATTCGGAAAAATGTGAGAGTTTCAAAATAAGTCAGAGGCTTCGGTTTTATAGTATATATAGATTAATGCATGGTCAAATTGATATATAACTCAAAATGAAAGTATGTTTGCATGTGTTATATGTGCATCAGAAGTAGGGGTATTTATAGGACGTTGCTTCTCATCAAATTTCACATGTTTTGATCAATGCAGCATCATAGGAACAAAAACCTGAAATAGTACTACATGCCATACAAAGAAGAATACCAACCAAATATAAGTTTTATACTAAAGATACAAGTAAAATTGTACAAACAAATTGATTCCTATAAAACTATTTTATGCTCAAAGTTATAAAAACATTAATCTAAAGAAACCTCATCCAAGCACCGAGATTCAAAACTTTTACACTAACCTTAAAATAATATCAACCATTTCAAGCTTTTAGGAAAAATAAATCTTTGATCACAAAATAACCATTCAACCACAAATTCTAAATACAAAAAAGGAAATATGTGAATTGAGAACATGCAAATACGTACGTGAAGAATAAAGTTAGAGAGAGAGAGAGGAACTGTTGCTGTGGTGTAGTTAATTTCCTTGCTGCAACCCCTAAACTTCATGTATTAGAGAGATTTTTTTTTGGGAGAAAAATGTATTAGAGAAATTGAAAGAGACAATCCAAATATAACAAATATATAGAGTTGAAGTTTTTGATTGTTTCGTTTCGTTTTGGTGTTTTTTTTTTTTTTTTTTTTTTTTTTTTTTTTTTTTTTTTTTGTGTGTGAGGAGAATACTAAGTATTTTTAATACACACACGACGAGAGGGAAGAAAGTTTTTTAAAGGAAGTTTTTTAAAGAAACTTATAGTGGTGTATATCCAAAAGGGTCTGATTGTTTTATTGAAAGAAGAGGAAAGGATGTAGAAGATTTATTAATTTTTTTGGTAACAATCATATATCAACATATGAAAGGTTGGATAAACCCATAAAATGTAATAGTTAAAAAGAGTAAACTTAAAATGGTAAATGGAGTCTATCACGGCAACACAATAGGAAGTATAAATAAATGTTGAATGAAAACGAAAAAGAAAAATATTGACAACTTAACATTCAAATGGAAACAAAAAATAAAAGGTAATATCGGTTCATATGCTGATAAAGAAGGAGAGAGAGAGAGAGGTGTAGAGATATGCTTAATTGGAACGTTAAGGGTCATTATGGTAATAGGAAAATGAAAGAAGAGTAAAGAGTGTATAGAATCTATAGATATTATGGTAATAGGAAAATGGAAAAAGAGGAAAGAGAGCATAGATCTTTAGGTTTATGGAAAGGGGAAAAAATATAAATTGTTTTAAATCTAATTTCATAATATATAATTAGATTTGTGTTTTAGGAGTGATGGAGGGGGACAAACCAAAAAAGAAAAAAAAAGAAAAAAAAAGGAAAGAGTGTTTTTTTTCCCTTAGGAAACAATAGATTTTGTTAGGGGTGATTTAGTTATGGTAAAACATGAATTTTGGGTTACTTAAAAAAGATCTAAGCAAGAAAAGGAAAGGAAAAAAAATTGATGGTGTATTTAGGTTTATAGTGGATATTAATCATAATGGTGGAACTTATAGTGCATATCGTTGAAACATGCTTAAAAAATTGATAGGAATCAATAATCATTTGCCACATGGTGTTATTTGTCATATCATACCTAATAAATGGAAGAAGTTACAACATATAAAGGATGTAATGAGGTTGTAATCTATGGTGACTGTCAAAATTTCATATAATAGAATTAAAGAGTAATGGAGAAACACATGATAGAGTTAAAGATAGAGTAACACCTAAATTTGAGGAGATGCTCAATAAATGTTAACCGGTAAATCTAAAAAAAAATGAAAAAAAATGTTGACATGGCACTGATGTGGCTTAACTAGAGCATAGCAATAATAAATGCTATGTTTCAGTTTTTAGTAATATATAAATAAGTGGCTCAAATAATAATTAAACACACAATCACAAAGGTTAACCATAAAATTTGGCCAGCATATTACAATTGTAGTGTGGATCTCCAACAAATAGGCCCTCCTGACAATCTAAACACATATCTTGTAGTAGACCTCTTGACATCCATATTACCTGCATAGTCGGAATCCACATATCCTACTACTGAATTATCCCTATGTTGCCTTGCAAACAATATCCCATATCTTGTGGTTTCATTTAAGTATTTGAATATTCAATTATTCATTTCACTGCATTCCAGTGCTCCACGGGTAGGCTTAGTTAAAACTAACTAAACCACAAGTGAGTTTACTGTAATTACCTCTTAAATTTATGTACAAAATTTAAAACTTATGCAAGAAATTCTTCTTATGTCCAATTAAATACACAATTCATAATGATTTTTTTTTTTCAAAGATTTGAATTTTTAATATTTTTGCTTTGGATATCATATTATTCAATAGAAAACATGACATATAACAATTTCAAATGATTGTACAAAATCTAAAAATAAAACTAAGAAAGTAACAAGAACTAAATTTCAGTATTTCACAATAGGTTGAAGGCTTCCTGCCTTTGAACTCAAATTGTTTAAAATACAATAATTTTTTTTTTAATATATAAAAACATCTAAGCAATAGACATAACCAATACTGGAAAACAAAATTAATCTCTAACCCACTAAAATTTCTTACCCCAAATAAAAAGCCTCTTTGAATAAGTCTTCAACTAATGCAAAGGAATATAAATCCTTTTTTTAATTAATTCTATTTCTCACCATTCAAACGCTTCATCCAAATCTTTGCGCACAGGGTTAATCCAAGTGCAGTTGATGAGTTCGTTTATGTGAGATAAAGTCCTAAGCGAATGATCTTTGCAGAAGTAGTGGTATTTCTTAGTTCTGAGAGAGTAGAATACATTACTGTTGCCTTCAACAGTTGGCATGAAAATCATATTTCCCATACCTTCTATCGCAGTCAATTTTGAGAAAGAACCTCCAGAACTAACATAGAGCAATTTGTTTTCCATATTTCTCTCTAGACGCCATCTCTTTCTATTCCGCCCAATCGAATAGAGATTCAATGCGAAAATGTAAATAGATGGCTCATGATCGTGGAGCTCAAATATTGCGAAAAGCTCCTTAGCACTTTCCACCAAATAACTTTTGTGAAGAAAATCATGTAACTTTTCCGGAAGAATAGAAGGAAGATATGTCCATTGACACGAGTATTCATTGTTAGTATCTTGTGCTTTCATGTATTTTTGCAGATCAAATACTCCCACTTGTCCTGCGTCACCCAACCAGTAGCACCGCCCTTTGTATAATAGGGGATTGCAATTGCATATACCATGTTCAAATTCCCCTATAAATTCACGTATAGTCCAATATGCCTCTCCACGCCTAATGATGCCGAATTTTCCTCCATTGAATGTGATTCCAAAAACAAAACAGTCTATAGAATCTGGAGGAGATGAAAAGCACATTGTTTTAAATGCATCTTCTATGGGATAACTTGGAAGTTCTATTTTGATCCTATTGAAAGGATGGAAAAAGAAGATACTACAATCTTGTCGAGACAAGAGCAGCCACCCATACATTGAGAAACGAATATATGCACCCTGCAATTCTGGCATGTTCATTTGATAAGTCGCATTTTTTATTGGGTGAAAAAATCTGCATGTGTGCTTATCCAAGAAGATCAAACATGGAGATTGAGAATACGGGGATTCCACTAGAGGAAGTAGTGGCCGACTGACAGGAATACTTGATAGCCATGATTTGCAAACGGCACGAAAAGCTGAGAGGTCCGACACAAGGAGGCGTGCTGAAACTATACAAAGAATATCTTGTGGAAGCTCAGACCATGATCCATTTTGCCCTTCTTCCTCCTCTTTGTCTTGCTTGAAAGATTGAACATATTTATTGAGGTTCTGATAACAATTTAGATAGAAAAAAAAATTAAAACTAAAATAATCAAAAGTCCAAATAATGAAATAAACCAAATCGAGCTTTAAATATAAATAGACGACATGAGGATTATTGAGGAACGAAAGAATATTTAAAGTCATAAAATGATTATGAATTATGAAACAATGAAAACAACCACCATTCTCCCTCCCAGTGATGATACCATTAGAACGCAAAAAGAATATTAACGTGGTCTAGCAGAGGCAGAATAATAATAATAATAATAATAATACTTATAAACCATATATACTCCTACTAGAAACAACTATGGTTTTGTATTCCATTGAAAAATTAGTCAAAGACAATAATCCAACAACAAAAATTTTTAAGTAAAAAAGGGTACCATCTTCGGTTGAGGGTTATGTATGCTCGTGGTGGTGCAGATGCGGAGGACGTAGAGGGTTGAAGAGCTCAGAGCTGACAACGAATTCCAAATATAGAGCTGTGTGCGTTCAAAACTCCAAGCGTTGGAGAAACTCTTTAATAATTTTTTTAAAACAGAAGGGCCTTTAGATCTGGTCTATATATAAACGACGTTTATGGAGGTTCACTAATCATGTTAGTCTGGGATTTCCTAATCCTAGCTTAATTGGGATTGCCTAGTCCTAGAATTTTGCTTGGAATTATGATTTCCTAGTCCTAGGCTGATTACTTGATGAACAAATTAGTCTGTTATTGATTTTTTTTATTTTTTTATTACCATATGGTTTCTTAATTATCTTTTTATTTAACTAGCCCGTGCATCCCACGGGTTAGCGACTAGTTATTATTATTTTTGAGATAAAAGTTGAAAGATAGAAACTTTATTTTTTTTATTTGAGAAACACACACATATATGAGAAGGAATATAAGATAAGAGAATATACCCACACTTCAACGTCAAAATAGAAACTTTATTAATGAAAGTAATCATATACAAAAACATTTGACAAGAAACAACTGTGCTTAATTTGCTTTAGTGAGCCAACTCAGAAGGAAAACTAAAAAAAGACATGAGCTCCCACCGGCAACCACCAGATTCATTCATAAACGGTGCAACATAGCATGGCTGTCAGTAACTCCAATTAACTCCAGGCTCAGTGGCGACGCCACGTATAAGTCAGGGTGTTCCCAGGAACACCCTGACTTGAAAAAAAAAAAAAAAAAAATTTTACTTAATCTGTAGGAGGAACACCCTAATCACAAAATTAGGAACACCCTCAGTAACAAAATTAGGAACACCCTCAGTAACAAAATTAGGAACACCCTCAAATTAAATAATAAAAAAAAATTATGTTCTACTTCCAAGCAAAAAAAAAAAAAAAGCCCAAAAAAAATTTGAACTAAAATCTGAAAAAAAAAAAAAAAAAATGTAATAGAGCCAAGCCCACGGCGAGCCCAATAGATTACACAGTAGCCCGTAGCCCACGGATTCTCCAAAAAAAAAAAAAAAAAAAAAAAAAAACAGAGAACAGAAATCAACCCACGCCACGGTCACGTCGCTGGCAGGGAAATCAGAAACCAAACCCCAAACCCCAATACAGCCAGTCCATGAGCAAAGCAAAACAAACCCCAACTAAGTTAGTGTTCATCTCAAAAAAAAAAAAGCTCCCAATATAGAGAAAACCAAAACAAACCCCAACAAACTCTGCCCACGGACGGTCACGTTGCCGTCGCTCGAAGACCGCTCGTCGTCGCCGTCGCAGTCTCGCAGATTGGTGCTCGGTGCTCGCCGCTCGCCGCCTCGCCTTCATTGCAGTCTCACAGTCGTCGCCGTTGCAGATTGCAGATCGCAGTCGTCGCTGTCGCAGATCGCAGTCTCGCCGCTCGCCACTCGGACCTCGATGCTCGCCGGTCGGACCTCGTACTGGGTATTTCTCTCTCTTTTTCTCTCTTTTTCTCTAAGTCTCTCAGTTTCTCTCTTTACCTATGAAATGCAAAACTGAAATGACAAATGAATAACAATTTCTCTCTCTTTATTCTTTAATACCGGTAACTCTCTCTCTCTCTCTCTCTCTCTCTCTCTCTCTCTCTCTCTCTCTCTCTCTCTCTCTCTCTCTCTCTCTCCATAATTATATGCTTTTGCCTTTTTTTTTTTTGTTGGTCTTTTTGAATTTGTCCTAATCCTATTGGTCAGTGTGTTGGTGTAATGGTGTTCACCAACACCATTACACCAACACACTGACCAATAGGATTAGGACAAATTCAAATAGACAAAAAAAAAAAAAAAACAAAAGCAAGTAGTTGGTCAGATTGGCTGGCCGAATTGCTTGCTTTTGCCTCTTTTTTTTTTCTTTTTTTCTTTTTTTTGAATTTGGCCTTATCTTTCCTGTTGCCTGTTGGTGTTGGTTCGTGTGTTGGTGTTGGTCAGTGTGTTGGTAATATATTGATTGCCTTTTAGTGTGATGTAAATTGCTTATTGTGATTGTGAAATTTTCTAATTGGCAGGTTATTGTTTGTGATTGTTGATTAGCAGTGTAATGTGCTACACATTACACTGTTTTAATTATTGTGATGCACATAGAATGTGTAACGTGCATAAGACAAATAAAAGACAAACAAATATAATAAATTAAAGTAGTATAATTAATGACAAACAAATTAAAGCAATATAGTTTATTGTTATGCTAAATAACAATAATTAAAGCTATATAATTAAATTAACTAATATATTATAAAAGACAAATAAATTAAATTATGTTAGGCTAAATAATAATTAATAATTTTATAATTAATGAAACAACAATATAACAAATTATAATTTATAAAAGAAAAACAAATTAATGAAACAACTAAACAATAATAATTAATAATTTTATTAATATTTCAAATAAACTTATAGTTTATTTTTTATTCTTTTGCTAGAATTATGGACAAATATTTGCTAGAATTATGGACAAATATTTGATAATGAGACTATTATGCAACGATTTTAAAAGATGAAAACTCGTGGAATGCAATTGTAAATTTTATGTATTTGCATATTTTTTAATTGTTGTTGTTGTCAATATATAATTTTTTTTTATTAGATTGTGTAATTTATGCTTGTTGAGGAACACCCTGAAAAAATTTTCTGGAGTCACCACTGTCCAGGCTTAGATATTTTCTTGAGTAGCCAAAACCCACTGGTAGGTCTTCGATATCGCTAATGCCCCTTCCAATATTACCTTTGGCTGTGGTTGAATTTTCTCAAAGTAGACCTTGTTTCTAGCTAGCATTCCAAATTGCCCATGATAGGGCTGCCCATTACTCGAGTTCCTTTTACGTCAATTTTAAGGGGTTTTTGTTTTTATTTTTATTTTTTTTAATTTAGATTGGGTGGGTTGGGTTTAACCCAATACTAACCCAAAACCCAAATAAAACTTGCTTGATTGAACTGAATCCAACCTAAACTCAACTAACCCGCCTGGGACCCTTTAGATTGGGGGCAGGTGGGTTGGGTTGACCGGGTCCATGCTTATCCCTAATAAATATAACCTTGTTAGTATGAAGTTGTTTAGAGAACATATGACCACCCACTTGAATAAATCAAGATTCCTAGAACATGTGAACTATTAGAGGGTGTTTGGTACTATTGTTCAAAAGTTTTTAGTGTTTAAACAATATTACACATTTGTTCATACACTTTTTCACTCATATGTATTTACACAAAACAACAGCAACATTATTATGAATCTTTTACCTAACGGGCCCTAAATCTGTAGAAGAAACTAATGTGTGCCTAAACTTATATCGAGTCAAGATGCGTGCTCCACTAATTGCATTAGTATTGATGATGCTAAATAGCTAAATTGCTATTTTTAGCATTACCAAATACAAGAATATGGCTACATTGGTGGAGCCAAAGCCAAATAATTTGGCTCCACAACTACAATGCACAACTACTTTTGGCTGTGCACTATAGCTCCAAGGTATTAAAAAAAAAAGTATTTAATGTAGCTTCAGAATATTTTAATTTTTCTTTTCTTTTTTTAGCTCTTCATTCTCCGCCCCTCTCTCTCTCTCTTTGCTATCTCATTTTCTCAACTTTTTCTCTCTTTCTTCTCAAAATTTTCACTCAAATTCTTTTCTTTTTCTTCTCAAATTTTCTCTCTCTTTCTTCTCAATTTTTTCTTTGCTGTTTGGGGGTCTCTTCTTTTGCCATGTGGGTGTGGGTGTGGTGGGTCATGCCAAGCGACAATTTGGATTGAAACTAGGCGAAGCAACCCCACGGTTTAGACTAAACCCAGGTGACGGCCTTTGCTCTTTGAAACGACAAACCCTTTTCTTTGAAGTGGCCTCTTCTCTCAAGCCTTGATCTAACGACAAACCCTCTTCTCTCAAGCCTTTGGGCATTTCTGAATCTTTGATTTGGGTCTTAAGAAAAAAAAAAGAAGGAAGAACAATGGGTTTTAGGTATTTTTCTGAATCTTTGATTTGGTTCTTAAGAAAGAAAAATGAAGAAAGAACAAGAACTTAGGTGGTGGTGGTTGACCGATGATGGTGGTTGTGATTGTTGTTTATTATAGTAGATATATTATTTTATTGTAGCAGATATATTATTTTATTGTGTTGTTTGTGCTATTTTATTGTGTTGAATGCTAAAATAAAACCACTAACGTTTGTAAAGTGAGAAGGTAAAATAGATAAAGTAACTTTTGATAGAGTCAAATAGCTAAACTTATGGCTCTTGCTCTTGTGGTGTATGTACTTGTGGTTCCATGGCTGCTCATGCTGAATATCAAGAAGAAGAATGTACCATGAATTTCTTGATGGGACTTAATGATTCTTTTGCCTTAGTGAGGGGGCACATTTTATTGATGAAGCCCTTGCCTTAACTTAATAGTGTTTTCTCTCTTATCATGCAAGAAGAGAAACAAAGGAGGGTTGGTAAGAATATTGCAGTTGAGTCAGCTGCTTTGTTGTCAAGGGGCTCTACTGTTTCTAATAAAGGTCATTTTAATAAGCCTAATGGGAAGAAGGACAGACCCATTTGTTCCCATTGTGGAATAATTAGACATGTAGTAGATAAATGCTACAAAATTCATGGTTATCCTCTTGGTTATAAGGCCAAAGGGAAGGTCCATACAGCTGCTGTGGCTTCTTCATCCAATTTTTCTATGGAGAATGAAGAAGAGCTTAAAACAGTAGCACTCACTCAGTCCCAATGCCATCAACTCATGTCCATGCTACAATTTGCTTCAATTGCTTCCTCTAAAAATATTGGTACTCATCAAGCAGCTACTGTCCTTTCTCCAGCCTCCACATCCAATCCTTTCAATTCCGCAGGTAATGACCTTACTTCTATTCTAGAGATGCCACATTCTTATTTACCCTTTTGTCTACAATCTTCAGTGTCTTTAGAACATTCTGTTTTTTCTTCCAATCTAACCATTCCATTTGATATTACACCCAATGATTGGATCATTGATAGTGGTGCAACTGACCACATGGTTTATTCAATCACTCTTCTCAATAAAATCACTTTTGTAACACACATTTCAGTTAAGCTTCCTAATGGGGAATCTGTGTTTTTCACTCATATTGGTCAAGTACAACTCTCTACCAATCTAATTCTTGATAATGTGCTATGTATTCCATTTTTTCTTTCAACCTCATTTCTATTGGGAAGTTAACACATCATTTGAAGTGTTGTTGCATATTCTTGTCTCATTTTTGCTTTGTCCAGGACTTACAACTATGGAGGACGATTGGATTGGGTAGAAAGCATGGTGGTTTGTATCTCTTATAGCAAACCAACAATGCTACTCTCTCTTTTCCAATTCAATTCTCTACCTTCATGCCTACTGTTCTTTCATTTCCTGATGTATACTACCCATCTGCTGTTTCTTCTTCATGCAATTCAGCTTTCAACACTGCTACCTCTAGTGTTTCTGTTTCTAAATCCATTTTATGGCATAATAGAATGGGTCATCCCTCTCCATCTAGGTTACAATTGTTAGATTCTATTGTACCAGATGTTACTTTCAATTCTTCAGATTTTCCTACATGTAATATCTGTCCACTTGCAAAACAGAAAAGACTTGTTTTTCCTAATGAGAATAATATGTGTTCCTCAATTTTTGATCTTATTCATTGTGATATTTGGGGTCCATTTTCTGTTCCTACTATCAATGGTTTTCAATATTTTCTCACAATTTTGGATGATTGAAGCAGATGCACTTGGGTTTACTTAATGAAATTCAAATCTGATACACAAGGCATTTTGCATTCTTTCTTTTCTTTTGTTGAAACTCAGTTCCACAGTTGCATCAAGTCTCTCAGGTCAGATAATGGTCTTGAATTTGCCATGCCTAAGTTTTATTATGCCAAGAGTGTTGTTCACCAACTCATATGTGTGGATACTCCTCAACAGAATTTAGTGGTTGAAAGAAAGCACCAGCACATTCTTAGTATTGCTAGGGCCTTTAGATTTCAGGCCAATCTGCCCTTAAGATTCTGGGGTGACTGCATACTTACTGCAATTTACCTCATCAACAGATTGCCTAGTGGCCCTAGTCCTTTACTTCAAAACAAAAATTCTCATAAAGTTCGTTTAGGCACTATTCCTTCTTGTACTCATCTTAGAGTTCTAGGTTGCCTTTGTTATGCTTCAACTTTATCTAGAAACAGGTCTAAGTTTGATCCTAGGGCCACTCGTGTCTTCCTTGGCTATCCATATGGAGTTAAGAGTTATAAAAACAGGTCTAAGTTTGATCCTAGGGCCACTCCTTGTGTCTTCCTTGGCTATCCATATGGAGTTAAGGGTTATAAACTCTATGCTTTAGATACTAAAACCATCTTCATTTCCAGAGATGTCATTTTCCATGAAAGTATTTGGATAGTGCTATAATAGGATTATTGTTATATTTCCGTCATTTAATTGTTAGTTAACTCAAATAATTTTTTTATATATAATTTATAGTTTGAAGACTCATAAAATATATAAGTATATATATATATATATATATATAGCCCCGAAACTTGGGAAGCACAAGTGCTGCTAATTAGCAGCCATACTCATGTCAGACGCGATTTGGACATAGCATGCTGCCTGGACGTGGCTGTAGATGCGTCCCAAACAATTTTTATTTATTTATTTATAATTCAAATGAATTCAAACCCATCAAACTTAGGTCGCCAGTCATCATTTGCTTGAATGAGCCCAGCTCACCTTTTTTTTTTCTCCTTCTTCTTCGTTTCATATCTACTAGGTGACTTGTCTTTTTATCTGTCGATCAAGTGATTGAAAAAAAATATGTTGATTGCTTCTTTTGTTTTTTGATAAGTTGTATTGTTGAGTTGATTTCTTGATTAAAAAATATATATGTTGATTTCTTTTCTTTTTTTGATAAGTGAAAAATATGTTGATTTCTATTTTTTTTTTATTTAATAAGTTTTACTCTTGATTGAAAAAAAAATGTTGATTGCTTTTTTCTTTTGTTGATTTATCTTGTAATGGTTATGTATTCACTTTATTATCTACTATTACACTTAAATTGATATATGTTTACCATTATACGGAAAAAATGCTTAGCAATATATTAAATATATAAATAAAAATATATTTAATAATTAATTAATAAATGTATGTTGTTGCACCTGTGTCCTACTTTTTCAAAAATCGTTGTATCACCACACTGCAATCAAATCAACATATTTTGGGTAAATAGGTATGCAAAAGGGATTTATTATTTTGGAGATTTATTTGAAAGGCAAATAGGTATGCAAAAGGGATTTATTATTTTTAAGTTAAGGCAGGATTGGGTAACTGATATCTTTAGGGTATTTGATAAGATTAGGAAATTTTTAAAAAAGTTTTGATACTATTTATGTTTTCAATTTACACAACCAAGCAATCATCTTTTTCAATGTGCAATCATTAAACTACTAATTTCTCGTTCAATTACCAACATATTGCCTAAATATGTAACATTATAAACATTTATAAAAAAAGAAAAAGAAAAAGAAAAGTAACATTACAAACAAAATGCATCATCCTTTTTTATGATTTTTCCAACCAATTTTTGTATTTTCTAAACTAATCAAGATTAAATCAATGCAATGCTCCACTAATTTTTATTTTAGGGAAATCATGGTCAAGAGGTTAACAAGAAACTTTTTTTTTTTTTGTTGGTAAATATGCTCTTTTTATTTCATCATGATCATTAGGATGACATGATAGTACATTTTCTCATAGCCTAGGATCTAAAAGAAAATTATTGAAATCCTTATACAAGTGCTTTCCTTATAAGAAATTGTCCATAAAGCTAGCAAAAGAATAAAGAATAAACTATAAATTCATTCAACATATTCAAGTTAGGTATTCAACCGTTACATTAATCATGTTCAATAAAGTATTCGAACATTATTTTAGTGTATATGCATATGTACAAAATGTATCACATAAATCCAACAAAATCAGATAAAGATTAAAGCAAGCACTACCGGCCTAACAATTTGAAAATGTGTTTTTTTTTTTTTTTTAATAGAGATTTCAAAATATGCCATTTGAAAACAACCTGTATATGTCTTATTTTCACAGGAATTATATTTCAGATGAGTGAGTGGTGGAGGTGTTCTAAGATGAATGAATGGGGAGATAATTAAAGGACACAACCTAGTTCTAGCAATGTACCACACAAGGGTGTGACTTGATGGTAAGAGTCCTCGTTCTGCACCCAAAGAGGAGCGATTCGAGCGATAGCCCCAGCAAGGTCTGTGTGGTACACGTGGTATTACCCATTGCCGTCACATGGCTCGGGGTTGATGAGCCCACACTGGAGACCCTTTTTTTATTAAGGGGAAAAAAAAAAAAAAAACCTAGTTCTGACAATGTCAAACACTTTAGATACACTGTTTCTTATATTTCCAACCATTATTATAGGGGCGCCTTTTGATAACCTTAATCCTCAAAGTACATTTGGAGGGTTTTTTGGACTTTTCCAAATTATATTGAATTCCTATCTTATTTTATTTATGTGGTCTTAGAATTTATTAATTCACAACAATTTTGTAATAATAATGCTTGAGTGAACCACCGCGCACCCTTGGTGCGGTGGTCACTCTACAAGTATAAATGCTTGTGGGGTGTGGAGTGCAAGGGTCGGGGTTCAAGTCTATAGGAGAGAGTTTCACACACATATACACTTAGATTAGGTTAGAGTAGAAATTCTATCTTATATCAATGCTGACATTAATTTTTTTTTTTTATATCTAATAACAACTTGTTACATAAAATTTATTAAGAAATTTTTGTGCAAAATGTTATGTGCTTACCTTTTATCAAATTTGATAATTAAAACAAATAATTGCCTTATATATTTCGTCAAAGTATCATCATCCATAGATAGTCATAAAGCTGATTACGAGTCGTGTTGGGTTGGTTTTAGTCTTTTAGGCCCGACTCCCACCTTAACCAGATAAAACCCAAACCCACACATTTTTAACCTGTCCAAAAGTTCAGTTTACTGGGTGGGTTGGGCATCGGGTCCCTTCTTTTTTCTTTTCTTTTTTCTCTGTGTGTGTGGGTGCTATATTGGACTTTGGATTCTTTCTATTTAAAATTATTGTAATTTGACCAACTGAGCAACTATAAAATTTTCTAACAAATTTTTTTAAATAATTTTAAAAAGGAAATGAATTAACTAGTAATGACATTTTTTTTAATAGGAAGTAATAATGTCTCTATTTGATTGCTATGAAACTTAAGGATAAGTCTAAAAGGAAACAAAAGTACTTTCTCTGTTCCAAATTGTTGGTCCTCTATTACATTTTGAGATGTTTCAAAATTTTTTCCTTTTTCTAAAATCAAAAGCCATTAATTTATTGAGTTTCCTATTATGCCCCTTCCAAACATAAGCACTTTAAACGATAAATTTTTTTGAGAATTTTTTTAGGGCTAATTTTGGAAACTTTTATCTTTTTAATTTTGGAAACTTTTTTTTTTTTTAGTTTCCCTTTAAAAAGTTAGGTTTTCTAAACAGGACCAACAATTTGGGATAGGGGGAGTAATTAATTGAATGCTAAAAACTCAAAATTATTGAAAAATAAATGCATTTTTTTATAAGGAAAAATTGCAATTGAACAATTACAATTTATTTTTGGGTAAAAACTACTAAAAAAAAGAAAGAAATTAGCATATTATTTGGCATTAATGACCCAACTCATTATAGAGAATGCAACTTGAATGTATTCCCCCTCTTAATGGGAAATTATTGTGTATTCCCAAAGTATTATAAATGCGTACTCCTTCCTCTCATATGAATAGTGGGTCCCACTAATTATATTCATGGTGGGACTCACCATTCATGTGAGAGGGGGGACTACGCATTTATGGTACTTCGGAAGTACCTAATAATTTTCCCCTCTTAAAGCAACTTTAAATTTTAAATCTATTTTAGTCAAATTCCTAATATGACCAAATTCAAAATGAGACCTGGTATCAATTTTTAATGGAGGAAGACTAACACCAAATTTCATATAGCCATAAGCAAATTCATCTCCTTGAAGTCTCTCTTCTTAGATCTCATCTCTCTTTCAAGCTCGCTCAAACCTAACCCTAAAAAACCATGGCCGAAACCTTCGCCTTCCTTCTATCTAAGGGCAAAATTCCAACCAAGGTCGAGACCTTGCGAGAACCACCATGCTAGTGGTGATCTACGACAGTGTCGCCACCAACGGTGGCTGTCGCTCCTCTTGTCTCTCTCTTTTCTCTTTCTTTTTTTTGTTTGTTTGATTTTGGATACCATGTGAGTAATTGGGTTTGGTTTTGAAAGGTGTGATCTTTGGCTTAGGTGTGGTAGCTATGATTTGTACATGTTTGTGATCGACTAGTTGTGGGTTTGTGCTCTGTGTTTAACCAACAATTTGGGACAAAAGAAGTAATTAATTCAATGCCAAAAACTCAAAATTATCCAAAAATAAACACATTTTTTTACAAGGAAAAATCACAATTGAACAATTACAATTTATGTTTCGGCAAAAACTATTTTAAAAAAAATTAGCAAACTATTTGGCATTAATGACCCAACTCATTATAGAAAATGCAACCTGAATGTATTCCCCCTCTTATCAGCAACCCACAAGAATACCCTTGGCTGGTAGTTTGTGAATGTGAAAATCTAGATCGTCAAGTTTTTGTAGACATATCAAACAATCAATTTTACAAAGCCAGTATTCGGGAGATGAGCAGTAAAAAAAATATATGCTTCAATGGCGATTTCTCTTTTTAACATTTGAGTTGGCGCAACTACATCATGTGGCATTTTGGATAGGGTCCGTTTGGTACATTAAACACATGTTTTCAACTTTTAAACAACATTACGGGTCCGTTTGGATACAGCTGAAAACTGAAAACTGAAAAACACTGTAGCAAAATAATTTTTAAATGTATGAATAGTACCGTGGGACCAATTTTTAATGAAAAAATGGTTAAAAAGTGAAATTTGTGGGTCCGTGAACAGTGCACAGTGTGCACTGTTCACGGAAAAGTCAAACTTTTCGTCTTTGGGAACGCTGAAAAGTAAAAAAAAGAAAAAAAAAAGAAAAAGGAGAAACGCAAATGCGTTTGGGAAGCGCAAAACGCGCTTTCCAAACGCACACTACACGTATTTCTACACACTTTTTTACACACACGTATTTCCAAAAATACAAACAACGTTACTAGAACAACGTTACCAGATGGCCCCTTGTATTCTTTTGTCACCACCAAATGAATCTAATTGTGATGTGATCTTCATTAATTTCTCATCAAACACATTCTATTACAATGAAGATATTATTGCAATAATTTGATTCGACTTATTTTAGTCAATAATTTACAATCTATTGCAATAAGATTTATGAAGTAATAGCCTATTACAATAAGATATTTGAAGCAGTAAATTATTTATTTATTATATATATCATTGCATCAATGGTGTTTATTGCAACAAATTTTTTGTTGCACAAACCTAATAACTCAAATTTTCTTGCAACACCTCATAACAATTATTGCAATGACTTTAATATTATTGCAACAATTTTTTTTTGTTGCAATAAACATTTCTTTTCTTGTTATTTAAGTTAATACATAAATAGTACTTGTGAAGAATTAATTAATCTTGTTTTATAGGAATGGAGTTGGCACATGAGGAAAAAAAAAAGTTCATAGCTGTTGATTCAAGTAAAAAGAAAGACAATAGAAGCTAATGAAGTGGAGCATTAATCACTCATCAAACACATTCTATTTTTGGAAACCCAAAGATGAGGAATTTCATGAACAACAATTTAGGTTTGGAGATTAGGACATAATTGCTGCTACTGTATTTGGAGGGACTATTTAATTCATGACAAGGTTAGCAATAAGAGACAATGGAGATTATGCATTGTTTATCGCTTACTTTGTTGATTTATCTTTACATTTTGAGATACAAGTGAACACTTACCTCGACCATCATTTCAAACTAGTCGAGTTCTCACACGATGTGCAGTCACCTATTTTATTAGTTTCCTCCAATATTTCAATAATTTAACTTCCAAAAAATTGTAATATTGAACATCATATTGTATAAACAAATCAGAAAGACAATAATAGGAGTGTAATAATTTGATTATAATATATGTGTTTACAAATTTGAAAATTGCATGATATTATGACTAAATATATGTTGTAGTATTTTCTTTTATCTTTGCATTTGCTTAGAGTATTAGCATCCGGAGATGCAAAAAAATTCTATTTTGCATCCTCAAAACCCACTTTATCTATTTTACCATTTCATTTTACAACCTGCCCAACATCCAGTTCTATTTTTTTATACAACTCAATAAAATAATATAAATTACTTAATTAAATAATATAAACAAATCTATTTTTCTCTCTTCTCTCCCATCTCTCTATTCTACCCAACACCTCTTCCCCCACTGCTACCCGCCAACCACCAAACCCACAAAATCAACCAAAAACCCAAACCACGATCATCCACCAAACCACCAAACGCATAGCCAACCCACAGCCACAAACTCCAAACCACCAATCAGATATCCATACCCACAAACCCAAAAAAAAAAAAAAAAATACAAAACCCAAATCAGAACTGCTACCCACCACCACAAAAAAAAATACTCACCATCACCATCCGCTAATGAAGTGGAAAATTAATTGCTCATCAAACACATTCTATTTTTGGAAACCAGGAGATGAGGAATTTCATGAACAACAGTTTAGGTTTGGAGATTATGCCATAATTGCTGCTACTGTATTTGGAGGGACTATTTAATTCATGACAAGGTTAGCAATAAGAGACAATGGAGATTATGCATTGTTTATCGCTCACTTGTTGATTTATCTTTACATTTTGAGATACAAGTGAATACTTACCTCGACCATCATTTCAAACTAGTCGAGTTCTCGCACGATGTGCAGTCACCTATTTTATTAGATTCCTCCAATATTTCAATAATTTAACTTCCAAAAAATTGTAATATTAAACGTCATATTTTATAAACAAATCAGAAAGACAATAATAGGAGTGTAATAATTTGATCATAATATATGTGTTTACAAATTTGAAAATTTCATGATATTATGACTAATATAGATAAGCCTGTTTCATGCCTACTAAAAAAAATGCAAATATCATTTTGATAAATAAAAATAAAAATAAAAATATCATTCAATAATTGTTTTTAAAAGCTAATGTGTACCATGCTAAATCAACACTTCGTAAAATACTTGTAAAATTGTTTCTATCTCTAACATTACTCTTCTTTTAAATATGGCAAAAGGAAGCCACTAATTGAGAAAACATCATGGTTTCAAAAACCGAACCGGTCAATGAACTATTTTTGCACCCGATTCCTAGTTTTTTGGTACCTTCTTGAATCAGTCAAACCGGCCGGTCCGGTCCGATTTTAAAACCATGGAAAACATGAAAATGTGTAATTTTTGTAAAATTACACTAGATGTAACTTCACTAACTTGAACCTATATATATATTGTTTTTACATTCTCGATTATGTGTTATTATTTCTTTTTCCCTTTTATTGAACCTTGTTTCCAAGGTAACAAAAGTAACTAAATTTGTAAAAGAATACCATATTTCTATTCAATATTTTATAATATAAATCTTAGAAAACTCACATCAAAATTTCAATATACTTAAACAATTAATATAACAAAATATATTTATTTATCATATTAGTAATCTTTTTAATTACATAATTTTGAAAGGGCCGTATTAATTGTTTTGCATAAATTTTTCTTTCATCTCAACTTTCCATAGTTTAAGATTTTATTAATTGTTTATTTTATGTCAACATATTAGATTCATTGTCCATAAGTTGTAAACTCCATGATTTACTAGTCTAAATTTTAAATTCTCGCATTTTGACTCTTTTACGCAATATTTTCTTTTAAATAATACCAATCGGCAAAGCAAATCAAGAATTGTATCTTTCGCACCCTTAAAAAAAGAAAAGAAAAAGGAATTGTATCTTTTAGGTAAATCATTCGTCTCGCTCACTTAGTCACTCAAAGTATTCTATTTTATATTCCACCAATTGTAATATATTGCATTTTGAACTTTGATTAAATTAGAACATCTGATAATAGGCATAGTTGATAGTTCTATAGACTTGGATAGAAGCGCATAAAGCATGCAATTTTAATTTAGGATCCAATCAATGTCTGCACAAAGGGCAAGGGGTTCTACCAATTAAAGGAAGAGAGAAAAGTGTAAGCAATTGGGTTTCATTTAAAGCACTTTTAAGATGGGTTCAATATATCACCAAGCAAAAAAAGTATCCCTGTGTGTGTATTAAAAATATTTAGTATTCTCATAAAAAAAAAAAAAAAAAATCTCACATGTTAGAATTGAAAGGCAAATAGGGATGCAAAAGGGATTTATTTTATTTTAAGTTTAAGGGTTGGGTAACTGATATCTTTAGGGTATTTGATAAGTTTAGGGTATTTTAGAAAATTTTTAATACTAGTTTTACATAAAGTTTTAAAATTTTCGAGTTTTTATATTTTGAAACCATTATATAATAAATTCATTACATATTTTTCAATTTACACAACTAAGCAATTACAAAATATCTTTTTCAATGTACAATCATTAAACTACTTTTTGAGAATGTACAATTATTAAACTACTAATTTCTCATTCAATTACCAATATATTGCCTAAATAAGTAACATTATAAACAAAATGCATCATCTTTTTTATGGTTTGTTCCAACCAATTTTTGTATTTTTTATATTAATCAAATTATATCCATACAATACTCTACTAATTTCTATTTCTATTTCTCTTTCAGGGAAATCATGTCCAAAAGAAATCACGGCTAGTACTTAGCAGCCACTCTTAACGGTCACTCACTCCAACCAAACCCAAATGCCAATCCCACCACTCTCTCTCTCTCTCTCTCTCAATCTTCCCTTGTCATCGCCACAACCCATCTCTCCTTCATAACTCTCTCACTCACTACAACTTTCCCATTACAAGTGCTCTCTCTCTCACTATATGCATTGTGGGTTTTGTTTTGTTAAGAATGATAAGCTAAACCAATTGTTTGAGCTTTCAACAGGGACAGGCAAGAGGAGACCCTCTAATTTCTCATTCAAAACTACTATATGCATTTAGTAGTCTTAGGGTCATTTTTGCCCCATTTCCTTTTTGATCCCATGTGATTATATATATAAGAATTTTATGATTGAGACTTTGAGATCAAAGTTCCTAGCAATTGGTGGCATGTACGTTTCTTACAAATTTGAAGTTCTTTACGAGAATGAGAAAGCACGTGAAGGTTTTCATGCCCACATACCCACATTTCGATCTTTATGAGAAGGGGAAAGGGCATTTTTGTAGTTGTTCACAGTTATAGCCTTTATCAAGTGTTTGATTATTTAGTTTTATGCAGAGATTACTAATTGTTCCTCCTGAGCTAGCTTATGGAAGCAAAGGAGTCCAGGAAATCCCTCCCAATGCAACAATAGAGGTAACTCGTTTTTATCTCTTTCCCAACATTTCTTCCATGAAGATTAAGAGCAAAGTTAAGTTTTTGCTTGAACTCGAATGGTCCATTGTATTTTGGATATATATGAGATATGGGAATCATCTTTGATGGGTTCTTCTATTGGCTGTTGTAGCAGTTAGCGTATGATTAGCTTTGCCATGGTTCTTCAAAATGAAACAGTAACTTTCTTTGTGCCTAAGCTAAAAATGTTAAGAGGCGCAGCGCTAAGAGGTATAGTGGCTAAGATTGTCTATATCCATAGGTTAATATTTCTTAATTGTGTCAATTTGTGGAGTTGAAAATCTTCTAATTATTTGTTCCACTTTTAGCTATAATAAACTAAATTCTTTTGAATCTTTTCTGCAATAAATAATAAGATTACTATGGTTTAAGAGAAGCAATGTGGTTTTCTGTGCTTCAAGCATGGCCTCTGATGCTTTTTACTTATCAGCTAAAATTTTGGTGAGAAATGACATGTCTGGGCTGCAATGCTTGACTTCCCATCTTTCTTTTATTTATATTTTTAACTTTTTTGAACTTCACTTATTCTTTCTAAACTAGTGGCTCATTCAGAAGGCCCAACCTCTTTCTTCCCTTGGGTTTTCTGGTCTCCTTTCTGGATTTAAGTTGGACCAACCCTGTAAAGGAACTGGTTTTAGACTTTTTTTCAGTCTTGGAGTGATTAGCCAGTCCGGTCCTGTAATTATAAAATTGATCTGCAAGTGGTAAGCCCAGTAAGAAACTGTAAGTTTTACCAATGGAAGAAATTCCCTCAGTTGATTAGGTTTTCAAGTTCACAAAAACAACTGAACAAAATGCTTAAGCCTCCATATCATTAAAAAAAAAGGCCAGATGATTATAAATGAACCAAGTTACTTTAAGAAACTAAATTTGCCTGGGCTATTCCACTTACATCCTTTACACTAGTTAACATTATGCTCAGCATGTTCCATGCCTGAAATAATCCATGATCTAGAAAACCCCCCATGTTTGTTACAGACGTTTTTGCAATTGATTTTATGGGACTCTCTTCTCCCATATAAGAACATAATTTCCGATAACACACCATGTCCTGTCAGAATTAATTCTATAACCATAGGTGTTATTAATCAATTTACTTTTACATTCCTAAAACCTTTTCTTCGCCTTTCTACTATGGACTCTTCTCCACATGCATCTTTACTGTTTTCTATCGTCATTGGACTGCAGTTGGATGTTGAACTACTGGCCATCAAACAAAGCCCATTTGGGTAAGTATTGGGTTATGAGAACAAAAAATCTTGACCTTCAAGTGTCCTATATTCCAATTTCCTGGTGATTAATTTCTGTTATTAATTTGTTGTGCAGGTCTCCTGTAAATATTGTTGAAGGTTGATGCTGTTATGTCCTCCTGATGCTGTCATGTTGGTAATGATTTGTTCATATGGGATTGAAAGCTGAAAACTTGTGGGAGAAAAGGACTTCTTCCTTGCAGACCTTCAGTTTCATTTGTTCCTGGACCAAAAAAAAAAAAAGACTACATAAATTGATAATGTATGTAATTGTTCTTGTAAGTACTGTTGACCTTTAATAAATATCCTTCAACTTTTCGGTTTCTCAAAATTTATCTCAAGTTCCCCCTCTTTTCTAAATGTTCTACTTTGAATTTATTTGTAAATCCTAACACGAAAATGTTACCTGGTGGAAGACATGGAAAATAAGGATACCACAGTGGAGAAAATGGAAAAGAACTCGTTTTGATTGTTCTTTCTTATGTTTCCAAACAGATAGACGGTTTGATTTGTTTCTCCATGAAGGACAGTCAACAAACAGGACTTCTTATTTGGTAACATTTTCTTGTTCATTTGTTTTAGTATGAGATTTCTTGGACTGCTTGGTCATTGCATATTATTAAGGAAATAGATTATGTCTTAAGTTTTCTTGTAGTCTATTGGTATGGCTCCCACTTGTCTTGCGACTGATACACGTGATCATTTACTAAAGGGAAGAACACTGAGAAGTGAGAAGTAGTAGTGCAGGGGCCACTATGTTGTGGAATTCCTCCTTGCAATTCATTAATCAACTGTAATTTTTTAATCCAAATTTTCAAAATTCTCATGATTTTTTGCTTAACAACATGAAAGACAACGAAAATTCCCTACTCTTTAACTTGGTATTAAGGCCATTTCTGGTAAAAGCTTTCCTCGAGTACAGCTAGAAATGCGTCCCTCTAGACACCATAGAAGAGGAATCCACCTCTCCAATAAATGCCAAAAGTTTCATGGTTTTTTATATAGATTCTTGTGCCCACTTTATTCCTTTGCTATGGGCCTATAGCCTTATATTTACCCTCTCTTCTTTCCTGCATGTACGATGATCTTTTCATCTCTTCTTCCCCTTTGCACATGCAAAATGGTCATCAAGCCAAACACAACACCGCACTTCCTTTGTAGCTGTATCTTCTTTCTTCTTTTCCTTAGTCTTCAATGTTCTTCTCAAAAGGCCTGTCCAAATTGTGGCTCCATTGAAGTCCCATATCCTCTAAGCACAAATCCCAATTGTGGTGACCCAGACTACTCTCTTCGTTGTGATCCCCACTCTAACAAAGTTTATTTTGATACCCTCAATGGAAGTTCTTATCTTGTACTCAGCATTATGGCTGCATCTCAACGCATGGTGGTGCAACCATCGGCGTGGCTGCCTGATAGATGTGTTACTCAAGACATGCTAGTGAGTGAGGGTCTCTGGTTGAACCAATCTCTCCCTTTCAATGTCACTTCATCTAACACAATCTTCCTCTTCAACTGTTCACCGCGGCTTTTAGTCTCTCCTCTCAATTGCACTTCTTCTAGTCTTTGTCACCGTTACTTGGATAGCTCGGGACAAGTTGACACAAAGAGAGTGCTTCAATGTGCAAGTAATCTTGACCCTTGTTGCACCTTTGTTGCTGGTGGTATGCCTTCAGCATACAAGATACGGCTTCACAATTCAGGTTGTAGAGCCTTCAGAAGCATCATTCATTTGGATCCTGAGAAGCCTGCTGTTCAATGGGAAGAGGGATTGGAAATTCAATGGACTCCCCCACCAGAACCAGTCTGTAAGACTCAACTTGATTGCTCAAGGGCTTCCAAGTGTTTACATTCTGGTCTAAATGGGCGCCTCCGTTGCCTTTGCAACAAGGGATACCACTGGGACCATGGTGTTGGAACGTGCTTGAGAAAGAAGAGAAACACTAAGGCTGGCCTCAGCTTAAAGGTTTCCATGGGGGTAATCTCCTTTTTCTCTCTAGCAGTAGCAATGACTGCTATTGCAGTAAGAAGATCCTGGAAACTCTCCAACCAGCAGGCAAAGGTGGCCAAGGCAAGAGAGGACATGTTGAGATCAAGCAATGGTGGGAAATCTTCAAGGATGTTTCACCTGAAAGAGATGAAGAAAGCTACAAAAAATTTCTCCAAAGAAAGGGTTTTAGGGAGTGGTGGTTTTGGTGAAGTCTACAAAGGTGAGCTTCAAGATGGGACTGTTGTGGCTGTTAAATCAGCTAGAGTGGGTAACATCAAAAGCACAGAACAAGTTCTCAATGAAGTTGGTATACTTTCTCAAGTCAATCACAAGAACCTGGTTAGACTCTTGGGTTGTTGTGTGGAAGGTGAGCAGCCGTTGATGATCCATGAGTACATCTCAAATGGGACCCTCCATGACCATTTACATGGTAAGTTTTCCACATTTCTGGACTGGAAAACAAGGTTAACAATAGCTTTACAAACTGCTGAAGCACTGGCTTATTTACATTATGCTGCATACACTCCTATCTACCATCGAGATGTCAAGTCCACAAATATACTATTAGATGATGAGTTCAATGCAAAAGTTGCAGATTTTGGGCTGTCAAGATTGGCTCACCCAGGGCTAAGCCATGTATCAACTTGTGCTCAAGGAACATTAGGGTACTTGGATCCTGAATACTATCGTAGCTATCAGTTAACTGATAAAAGTGATGTTTATAGTTATGGGGTTGTGTTGCTTGAACTTCTGACCTCCCAAAAGGTCATTGATTTCTCACGTGATCAAGATGATGTCAATCTAGCCACATACGTGATCAACCGGGCCAACAATGGTGCAAGCATGGAAGTTGTAGATCAGCAGCTTCTTGGCAATGAGCTCCCTGGTGATACACTACTGGCAAGCATAAAGCTCTTCTTAGAGCTTGCACTTTCCTGTCTTAGAGAGAAGAAGGGGAATAGGCCTGGAATGAAGGACGTTGTTCAAGAATTGCAGTGCATAATCCAAATTGTTGATCAAAAAGAGGTTACTAATGACGTTGGTATTTAGAGTATGAACGTAGTATGATGGTACTGTGATAGTACTTTTTTTTCTTTTTTTTTGGGGGGTGCTTGTGTTTGGAGTATTTGCCTGTTAGATATGTATGTTATGTTTTTTTTAATGTCTTTTTTTTTTTTGGTTGCTAAAGTATGTTTGTTATATGAATGTATGTCATCTTTGAATATTCATGTTGCAAAGTAGAAGGTGCGGATGAGAGAAGGTAGTATAAATAATTCCAAGAGGACGGTGATCATGAATAGCCCAAAGAAGCTCTAAAGTGATTCCAAGGTTGGATTTAAGTGACTGGAAAAGATATAAAGAAAAATTTGGGATCAGATGCTTGCTTTCCACAGAAAGTAAATGGAAATCTCGTCAAAAAAAAAAGAAAGTAAATGGAAATGCTCTAGAAGACATGGACTTGCAGTTAATGGGGTTACTGGAATCAATTGGGGCTTAACATGATTGTTGCTTTGGAGAAAAACAAATTAACTTTTGGAAATGGAGAAAGCAGTTGCATATATATAGTTTGAATTGGGAAAGGGGATTGTCTAAAAAAGGAAAGCATTAACTTAAAGTTAATAGTTTTCATTTGTGTGTGAATCATGATGGCAATCAATATCAAATCGTATAATGTTTGTTGCTCCATATTCTCGCCCACAAACTTAAGTGGAATACTAATTTAGTAATTTATAAAGCTTTTTTAAAACATTAATGATGGCCAAAAATAAAAATATTAGAGCATGCTTTTATTTTTTACATGAAATCCTTTTCAAAGTTGAATCCATGTGAAAAACTCCTGAGAAATATGTTATTCTTTTTTTAGAATGAAGATTTCTGATTCTTACCTGATAGACACGAAGGAGTTGCAAAGTGATAAGCACCCCATAAAAAAAAAAAAAAGCTTCTTACTTCCTAACATCTACTACTGCATTAGCAATCAAGTTTTAGTTTAAAAATTTTCAAGTTAGCTACAAATCCTCAACAGACTAATCACAATCAGCCATGTGTATTCTTTTATATTATTATATTTCAAAAATAGAATCTCTATTACCACCTTAATTAACATGTTTTTTTTACTACCTCTACTGATATTATTTTAGGTATTCTTATACATTTGTTAGTTCTCTCAACTTGAAAAACTAAACTCTTCCTTCACTACTATATTAATTGATTGCCTTCACACATAACTGAATCATCTCAAGCAACTCTGTGTCATCTTTTCATCCATAGGTACTACCCCTATCATTAAATGAATTTCCTTATTTCGAATCTCATATTTCCTTGTATTTTTAGTTATCTATTTTAACATTTCATTTTAGTTACACTGATTTTTATGAACATGTTGCTTCTTAACAACCCAACATTCAATAACATAAATCATATTTATTGATCCAATCCTAACATTTTCCTTTAACTTAATAAATATACTACGATCACAAAGTACTATTAATGTGCTTCTCCACTTCACCTACGCTGCTCTTATCTTATGATTTACATCATCTACAATCTCTCAATCTTGATGAACTATTGATCCAAAATATCAAAAACTCTTGTTCTTAGGTATCTCTTAACCATCAAATGTTACAACTCATTTATCTTTATTTTTACTTTTACTAAACTTACATTCCATTTATTTTATTTAAATCATATTAATTGAAAGCCTTAAGACTCTAAAGTATCTCAAATTTTGAAACTTAATTATTAAGTCTACATCTAATTTTATTCACTAAAACTATATCATTCGCAAAAATTTACACCAAGAGATTTCATTTTTCATCAATCTAGTGAGTTCGTCCATTACTAGTACAAAGAGATATTTAGTTGGGGGAAAAAAAATCAAAATGCTTCTGTTTAATGTTCATCACATCCAATTTGAGAAGTAAGAGAAATAAAGGACGAAATAGAACCAGATGGAACCAAGGTTCCTCAATGTAAGGATATTAACATTGAACAATATTTTACTTTTAATTCCTTCTCAAGGCTAATCGAGGGACTTAAGGGTAAGAGAATGGAAATGAGAAGTCACTTAGAATAATGCAACTAGTCAAAAAGCAATGTGATTACTTCTAGTGGTGTTTATTGTAATCATCGTAGTATTTAATATTTTTGCTCCTAAGTTTCTGAAGTAGCAATTAAAGGAATCATCGAACGACCGTATTTTGCAAATAAAAAATTATGATTTTAACAGTAACCAGTCCTTATACAGTTATCTGCATAGCCAACTTATAGTTTTTCTTTTTGGGGTTCTTCTTTTGAGTTTTCTCTGTGTGTTTGTAACTGGTATTAGAGCCTCTTACATACTTGTGTTACGTATACAATAAAACTCTATTACCTTTGTGTCTCCTGAAATAAGTGTGAAGTATCTAAAACATCCTATCTACTACCTAAAAGAGTTTGTGAGGTAAATTTGAAAGATTTGGGATTCAACTCACAAGAAGGAAATGATGAAGGAATTGAAGGGCTACCTTGACAAAGATTTTTATAGCAATAAAAAAAACGGCAATATTTGACATAAGCCTCTTCCTTGGAGATATTTTTTACTTAGTTTAAAAAAGGCCCTGTCACCCTCTCAATATTTGACATATTCCACAAGATATTCCTTGCATTGCGTTATTACCTAAGCATGACGAGTCCTGATCTCTCTCTGGTACAAAATACAAATACTCAACTTCTTTTCTTTTATTTTCTTTCATTCATAAATTATGAGTAAGAAGAGAAGGGGAAGTCTCCTGTTGACTTTGGTTTCTCTCAAATTAGAGGTTTCCAATGAGTTCTAACATACTACTCTTAATGCAATAGAATGAGATAGTAAGTTTAAGTTTTAAATATGGCACAATGCTTGAATCCTCTCTCTGACACCATCTCAAGACTACACCATCTATATCAAATTCGTTTCTTTATAACCTTAGCTAGAATACCTTAAATCATCTCTAAAAACCAACCCATTCTATCATATGCAAGCTCATGGTGCAGCAATTTTTGGAGTTTGCAATATATATGTGACCAAGAAAAGAAACCTATGATCCTATGCAATGATCCTGAGTATCCCGGAGTTTAGTGCAAAGGTCAAGATGTCTTTAAGCACCCAAAGTTCTGCCATATCAACAGCATTAAACAAACAATGATGAACACGGTTCTGAATCCTCCCTCAAATGCCATTTCAAGATTATACATCAGTGGAATTATATGTTTCTCCCCATATGAAGAATTTGGGTGAGAATCCTCAGTTCTGTAAACAAAACAAAATACCTATGCCATACAGCATCTATATCAAATTTCAGTATCCTTCATGCCCCATATACCGGATCCAGAGCTAAAACCCACGATCAGCTAGTTTACAATGGCAACAATATAATCTTAAGACCATGGCCATCTGTACAAAGTACAAGCCCAATCTTGAAACCCGAACATCACCCTTTTTTTATAAAGGAATTGATAAAATGAGTGTATTATAATTTCAGTTACGAAACATTGGTGATTGGACAAAATCATGTGCATATGATATGATTTAACTCTGCCAAGATTATTTTAACAAAATGTTCTTTGTTACAAACATAATGTTTAAGGGGTTAATAATTGATCAAATTAGAAGCAAAGGATTGACACTTATATTAGACTTTTACTTTTTTAAGTATAATTTCATAATTGACCCCACTAAAACTTGAAAAACAAAAAAACAAATGATGTACAAGAAAATATGCTAAACCATAACAAGCCAATAGCTAAAATGACGTACAAGAAAATATGCTATCAGTTGGATCAACATATAATAAATTCATCAACTGGATGGTGTTATCTATAAGAGTAAGCATATAGAAATTTATAACATAATGACTTTTGCTCCTCTATTTATAACATAAGAGTAAGCTTAAGATATATGATACAAATGATATTATTACATGATATCCTCAAGCATGCACCAAAATAGAGTAACAGGAAGTTTTCACTTTTAACAACAACCACAATACGGGGTTTGGTCAAGGCACTCACCCTTTTCTTGGTGAACTTACAACAATATATAATTTAACATAGATAACCATGAAATGAATTCTACTCCCGGTTTGACACAGAATATTAAAACAATAATGACAATAGAAAATTTGAACTTTGCATACAAAAACAAGACCAGACTCAGATATAAAAATAACGTAAATATAAAGCACAGTGACATAAAATCAATCACTTTATATTCTTCCTCATAATCAAGATACCAAATAAAGTGACTAGCAATGTCAATTAGCAAAATTTTCATAGTCTAACCTTAAAATAGAAAAGAATAAAACACAAACACAAAATACTATGTATTAAACAATCAAAACAAAATTTTCCAGAAGATGAATTACCATCTCTTACTTCTAGTCTTCTAAATCAAATTACTCCACTGCTTTCTTGCTTTTCTTAGGCTTCGCCTCCTTCTCTCCACTTTTCAACTTCACCTCAGCACTCTTCTTCTTCTTCAACTTCTTTTCACTAGACTTCTCGTCTTCAACAGGCAATTCAACCTTCCTTTTCTTTACACCATCTTCCTTCCTCCCCTTGGTAGCCAACAACCCATCTCTGTTCTCTGTAAGACCATCTTTATTCTTCGCCTTCTTTTCACTAGACTTCACATCTTCAACAGACAACCCAACCTTCTTTTTCTTCACACCATCTTCCTTCTTTCCCTTGGCAGCCAACAACCCATCATTGTTCTCTTTAAGACCATCCTCCTTCTTCACCTTCTTTTCACTAGATTTCACATCTTCAACAGACAACCCAACCTTCTTTCTCTTCACACCATCTTCCTTCTTTCCCTTGGCAGCCAACAACCCATCATTGTTCTCTTTAAGGCCATTCTCCTTCTTCACCTTATCCGACTTCTTCAAGCGTTTGGACTTGCCAGAATCCTTTCCCTCAGTCTTACTCTTATCTCCCTTTTTCCTCTTCTTACTCTCCAATTCACCACTACCCATTTCACCAACATCCTCACCCTCATCACTCCCCAATTGATCTCCATCAAACACATCACCAATATTGACATCCATATACCTCACTTCATGAATTCTTCCCTTCTTCTTCTTCTTCACTTTCTCTCCCTTCTTCCCCTCATCAACACCAACCTCTTCACCCTTTCCTTCCTTCTCCACCACCTCCTCCTCTTTCTCCTCCTCCACTTCCTCAGCCTTCAATGTCACCTCCGGCATGGCCTGATACACGGGCAACGCCACTGACTCCATAAGCCTCAAATGCAGTGACCTCACACCATCCCACTTCCGTGGCACAATCTCCACAACCCCATTGATTGCAGCCACCACATTCTCCGCAATCTCCTTCTTCCCCAAACTCAACCTCGCAACCTTCACCACACAACAAGTCCCACTCCTCAAATACACCAAAGCCGAAGAGCGAGCCCTCTCAATCTGCTCCTTCCAATTCTTGTGAGTCAAGTCCACAGGCACAGGAAGCTTCTTCTTCTGATAAAAATGCTTCCCCAACAAACCGGGCATAAGCGGCACAATCCTCTTGTCCACAAAGAACATATCATACGAATCACACAGCTTCCTCTTGGCCTCAAATGGGCGATAATCCGATTTCAACTTGGACAATTTGAGAACTTTCGAGATGGGTATTTGCTCAGATTCGATTTTGGACTTAGCAGCGGCCTTATCGAGATTGGAGTGAGACCGATCGTCGATGATGAGGCAGAGCTCTTGAGCGAGAAGGGGATGTGGGATTGGGATTTTGTATGGGTTAGTGCGAATTTGGGTGGGGATTTTCTTGAGGGTGAGTATGAGGTAGAAGAACTCGTCGTCGCCGAGGAGTTGGGGTTTTTGGGTCTGGGATTTGGAGTCTCGCCATTTGAGAAGCGCTTTCACAGCTTTCTGGATGGTCTTGGGGCTCACCCTTGAGGTTGTGGGAGGTGGGTTTGGGTCGGCTATGGCCATTGCCATGGATAGAGAGAGAGAGGAGTTTGGTTGCTAGGGTTTTAGAAAGAAGAAAACGGAACCGTTGCTGTAAGAAATTAGGGTTTTAGGGTTTTATTGTATTATGGGCTTTTTTTGGTAATTGGGTGTTTTACATTGGGCCTAAGCAGATTTCAGACTAAATTCTTCCATTTTAGTATTTTACCATGTTGGGCTTTTTTTTTTTTTTTTTTTTGGTAAGATGTTATGTTGTGCTTCGTTTTAATAATGCTAAGTAGTAAGTACACAACAATTTTGATAACTTCTACCAAAAAAAACATTTTTGATAACATTTTTCAAACCAATTGAGTTATCATGTTTTTATTGGTTCTATTCGAACCTACTACTAACATCATTATATTATTTATCATCAACACAAAACAACTTGTCACTACAGTTATAAAATATTTTATAAAATTTTAAGTGCATGTAGAGATATTGTTTCCGTTTAGGATTAATATTCTTATTTTTAGACCATTTCTAATATTTTATACTCATTGATTTGATCTCAATTTCTTACCACTAGCCTGTTGATATGCTTCTATTATATATTCTGATGTGTGGGGTTTTTACACAATTCATTTTTGTGGTAGTATTTTTCGTCAGCTTAATGGAAATTTTTTTTTTCTACAAAACATTTCTTATTCAACGACAAAAGACTTAATCAGTTGAGATAACTGAAACCCACGTTAATGGTTAACCATAAAGGGATTTAATTTATACAAATATAACTAAGAGTTAACTATGACCCTCTTATTAAGAACATTACTTATTTCCTTGGACTTTATTAGTGTCTTTCATTCGTGTGTATACTTGACAGTTAAGAAAAACTATCTCAAATAAAGTATACGCAAATAATTGATCAAGCCATTCATCCTAGTTATTTATCTATTGAGCTTACAGTTAATAGAAGAAGACAATTGTTTTTGCAATAATATTTGTTGAATGTTGGAAGAAATGGTGTGTCTCAAGATCTGGGAGCTCAAAATCCTTGACACTTATGGACCAAGAATAATGACCGACAGAATGCTTCTTGGTTTTACTATAAAGCATTTCATATTTCTATATCTGAAGAACTTTCATGTTTCCTTGCCAAAGAGGCTTTTTAAAACCATCTGGTTATTCCTCGAGGGCAAACTCCAAATCCAGCTTCTCCACTGTTCCCTTTCACGCCGGCTGTCAACAAAATTAACCTGTCCATCTTTTGATTCCATGCAATAACTTGCTCAGACTCTGTTCTGTTTTATATATATTTTTTGTTTTAATTATGCTTTAGAAACAAATTTATAAACTCAGCAGTTGGATAGTCAAGCAGCTCGAGCCCGTGTCAAAATTCAATTCCTGCATGTCCTGGTTTTCAGAACAGAGCTAACAAAGTAAATTGGCGTTCAGCCTAAGTACAAAATGGCCGTCTTTTTTCTCCTTTATTATTTGCTAAAGAATTCATACCGTACCTTCTTCTTTTTTTCTTTTTCTTTTTTTATAATAAGTACTGAAGTTTTATTGAAATGAGAAAATACTTCATGTTCCCTGTTCAGGATGATTAACACAAAGAATTTGCGTAACTCTACCTGTTGAATCGTTTGACAGTATCTAATTCCACTTCTATGACCAAGGAACTGCGTGGATTTCAAGGGAACCAGGGAGAGCATGGTTTTTTTCTACTGATATAATTGATAAATAAAACATATCATCTCAAAAAATGTTAAAAAATAATAATAATAATAATAAAAAAATCTATTAACTGGTGTAAAGGTTTCTGTTAACACTATTAGATCGAATAATATCTACAACACAAATTAGTTGAACAATTTGTATAAGCTCAAAATTGTAATACCTATGGAATCTTCAAAACCCTCGCCACAGGGGAGTTTCACATCTTTAGAGGAAAAGGTAAGAAAACTAGCCACATATCACCTGCGGTAGCGGTAGCGTTTAAAGTTGAAATATACATGCAAAATTCCACGTTCAAATGTGCACTTGAAGCCCTTCTTATGAGAATATTCCCATTCCTTGTTTACAATCTTGAAAGCCTGTAATATAATCAAGTCAGTGAAGCGGATCCTATGAACAAAATTGTTGATAAAAAATGACAACCACCAGTCAAGAAAGCTTACAATGTCCTCATAAGGGGGCCCTGCATGGAACCGTATAATGCAAGTCTCACCGTTGCTCCCATCCTTCTCAAGAGTGTAAGTTGGAGCCTTTGTCTTGTCAACAAGGTCTGGATAAAAGATATTAAATTTATATCCTTGAACAATCTTTGGAGGTGGGTTGTCGTGATCATAGTGAGTCTGATTGTATTTATTCCACTCATATCCTGTGTGAACACGGTTGAAATATTTTGGCTTCCTTGGTCGGTACTTGTCATGCCACCAATACACCTGAATCCATATAATAATAAAACTTAATAATTCAAAAAGAAGTACATATATACTACAGAATAAAGGTAAAAAGATGGGGGAGAATGACCAAGAAAAGCTACCTGAGAGTCCAGGTTCACTTCAGCACCAGAGCCAAAAACTGCATCCCCTTCCTCCAAGGCTCCCATGGCTTTCATGGCTTTTAGCTCAAAATTATCTTCTGCTGGAGCTGGCTTTGATGCCAAGACCTCTTGCATCCTTCTTTGCTGTTCTTTTACAACAGCTATACGTTTTCGCTCCTGCGAATTTATCGAAACATTATATGGTAAAATCAAAGACGATATCTGCTTGCATGCTCTAATAGAAGTAAGCTGTTTGCAGACCCACTATACAGGTGAAAATATTTGCTGAAATACTCATTTGCATTAATTCTATTTTTATTTTTACAGTTACAAGCTCACACTTAAATAGTGAATGCATTGCGTTAGTTAACGTACCAGCATAGCCCTGTCCTCTTCAGGGTCAATTGCTTCTTCATTTTCATCACCATGCAATAGTTCTGGTGAAAATGAACCAGCCTCTTCTTCATCCTCGTTAGTCTCTTCCTTTATGAGTTCTGGAGAGAAATTTTGAGCATCTACATGGAAAAATGTATGAGCACCAATCCTAGGAGCAAAGTAGGTAAAAAGAAATTACAAAAAGTACATACCAATAACATCATGGTCACTGTTGTCCTCTTTCAATTCTAAACCGTGATCAGACTCCAATTCATTTTCACCCTCTAAAGGTTCCTCAAGGCGTTCCAAATGCTTGCGCAACATCTTAGCATGAATTTCCTTCAAACAAGCCTGTATTTGAAGCAAACAACCATTATATATGAATATATAACTTTTGCTAAGATACAAACCCACTGAAGATCTAAAGATACATACCTTGGCCTTGTAAATATGGAGGCGTTTAAGAACAGCCTCCCAGTATTCAACTACTTTTGCTGTGCCAGAACGCATCTGTGACTCAATCTGGGACTGCATTCCCTCTAGTTCCACATAAGTCTTTCCTTGCAAAAGATTTCTGACATCAGCTTCAATACTGGAATGCAGACCCCTTTCTTCAGCAAGCAACTCAGCAGGAGGTTCTTCCCCACGCACCCTAGCACGATCCAGTGCATCCTTTTTCCGAGCTTCAGCTAACTCCCAGTCACAAACCACCATAAGTGCCTGTCGCATTGCACATGTCAAGACATCGTATAATTGGCCAAACAATAAACACAAACTGTTACCTAAGTCATTCAAAGCCAACATTCTTCCGACTTTCAAGTTGCTAATTCAAATGATGTTCAGGCAATGGCCTTATGAATGATGTCCATTATGCATTGCAGTTCATAGGAGAAATCAGGTTTCAATATGTGTAGAAGATACAAGAGCTCAGCCGAAATACTCTTTTTGAATGGGCTAAGTGCTGGGGTTATTCAAACTGTTCTTCTGCTTTGGAGTTCTTTTCTACCCTTAGTTGTGCCACTTAAGTTGCTTCTCTTATTCTGTTTTCAGTTGTTTTTGTTTGCTGTTTTTTGTGTTCACCATCATGAACACCTGTAATGGCTGTTTGCGTTTTTCTTGTTGATTAAAAGTCTTATTACTTATCAAAAAAAAAAGAAGATACAAAAATATGTATAAAAAAAATTTAAATACAAAGCAAGAGAAGTTCTCTATTTCTTTTTTTTTTTCCTTTTTATAAGTAATAGAATTTTATTGAATTAAAAAAGAGACTAATCCATTTACATAGTAATGCACAAGCCCAGATAATTACAAATAATTGGTATTATATGCAAAAATGTAAGTACTCTATAAACAGGGATTGAGTTATTGTTAGTAAAGCCCCATGCATGAGACCAATCAAACAAAGATAAAAGAAGCAATGTGAGTAATTGAGTCACCGAAAATTCTGTCCTCAAAAGTAGGGAGATTTCATTCCCTCCACCATGTCCATATCAAACATAACGGGACTAAGTTCCAAATATCCGGAGAATGTTTGCCAAACCAGTTCCTCCAGCCAAATATAAGTAAAATGACCTCCAATCAAGCAAGAGAAGTTCTAAACCACACACTCATTCAAAACAAACACATAATATTACCTTTTCTTTATTAGTAAGTTACACAAATGTACCCCAGGGGGTTTGAACCCACAACCTTAGTCTCTATACGGGAGGTGGAAGTACCATCTATGCTAGAGTTCATTGGCCAAAATCTCAATATTGCCTATTTTATGGTCTACTTTCCTATATGGTAAAGGACTTCTTAAAAAAATAAAAAAGGGCACACAAAGGAAATCCTTAAATAAAGTCGTATTATATAAGATATAGTCAAATTGGCTATTAAAATCCTAAAACCTCGCATACTTCTCTATCAAATAGCCATCAAATACTAATTTTGAGACTTTACCCTTCTACAACTCTAAACCCTAGATCCACAAATTTGCCTGACACTAAACCCACCACAAACACAGACAGGTTCCCCAATTTGGCTTATGTCAATCCACTTTTGTCATCGAACATCAAAACATTATCAGGGGTTGCGCAGAGCCAGTCCTTTACATTGCTAAACATTCTCAAGGACTAGATAAATTGGATAATTAATTAATAACCATTACTCTTGAAGGATATATGCAAAGGAAATTCATGCAATGGAAACATGCAGAGGATAAATTCCTTAATTCTAAAGGAGAGCTAACCCATCTCAGACATAGTTGCAAAAGATTGCACTAAGCACACACATTTATTCCATTGCACTATACTTCTCATATGTATCTTTTGTGATAGACAATGATGCCTTTTTTTAAAGTAAAAAACTGAACTTTTGGAAAGCATAGAGAAATTTAAACAAATGTGTGGCTTTCTTGAGCCTGCAACCTCAGCCTTTACCTTACTTTTACAAGGAGTAAACAAGAGGACGTACCATTTGAGATAGATCTTATTGGCCTAACAGTGCCAAATTCTGCTTCCTTCCTAATGCAAGTACAATACTACTTCACAGGAAAGCAACAACCTTACCAAACAAACCCTAGAGTATTCGACAATTTAGACTCCAGCAATCATCATAGTCTAAAAGATCAATGAAACAACCACAGTTACCACACCACTGACCACACAACGTTGGGCATATTCAAATATATAAGGCACTAAGTATGAAAAATTAATAACAGGCAAGACTAAAATTGTACACTCATATATTTTGCATAATTTATTCACATACACAAGATGCATGCCAACATTTAACTTATCGGCATGGGCTTGACTTCACATCTAGAACAATTACAATACTACCCTCGAAGGAAACAGGCAAAGGACAATTTGGATAATTAATTACAAAATATTCTTAAGGACTAGATAGCCACTAACACAAGCAAGAAAAAGGAACAGATTCATACCTCCCAGTACTCTACATGTGTTGGTGTTGCCCTGTCCAAGTCCAGATGCATTTTTATGTCATCACGAAGCTCCTCCATTTCTTTTACTGTCAAGCCCTGCACAACATACATATCAAACACCAATGAAAATTGTAAAAAAATAATCAATAAAATAAATAAAGGTTATAATCAGTGCATGTTCATCACTGAATCTTTAAACTGTATTTAGAATCAAATTACAGAACATTTGGAGGATGTACTAGAGGAATGGAAGCTTCAATATTACTTCATGTAACATGTAGGCCTCAACTAAGAAAATGCATTTGGACCATAAATGCATCCATTATAAGTATTGAGACTCATTGCTTATAACTAATGAACAAAACAAAATCCCTTCTGGCCTGCCCACACCCCGAAAAAGGAGGGGGGGGGGGGGGGATAAAGAGAACAGATCTAAGAGCACCATAAAAGCAGAGATCTATTATTTCCCTGGTTAAAAGACGAAGGATCAACTTTGATCGGAAATTAAGATCTCAAAATGAGGAGTGATAATTACCTTGAAAACAATGTATGGTTCATTTATTTCTATATCAAAATCATCAGAGCCATCGAGGTGCTTGGAGAGAATATCGATAGGCTTGATACGACCCTCACGTAATCTAATCTCTGACCTGACTTTGCTTTGATCAAAATGGAACTGTAGATGGAAAAACGTCAGTCAATATATTATCAAGGGAAGAGAAATGATATCTTGATCACGGAAACAAGAGAATAATAACAGAAACTGAAGGTTCAACACATGAAGGAAAGGACAAGGGAAAAGAATACAGATTACAGTCCAGCAACATACCTCTTCTTCCTTCTTCTCCCAATCCTGAAACTCAGCTCGAGCACGTTCTCTGGCTAACATTGCCTGCAAAAACAAATAGACTTACTAAACCATATCACATCTGAATGTCAATTAACCTTAAGGAAGGCAGAAATAAGATACATTCTAGTTCTCTCTGCGAATAAATTGAGAAGAGAAATGTTGAGATATCACGGAACTCAACTTACCAATTCTTCCTCACGTTGTGCCTTTTCAAAAGCCCTTTCCTCCCTTCTCTTTTTTACCTTCTCAATCTCAGCCTGCATTAAGAAACCAGAAACATGAGTTACAATTTAAAATTGATGTACGGATCGCAGATTCACGGCAGGCACAATGGCACGATATACATCCAAGGCTGAAGAACCATACAGGATGTGCTTTGAATTCATTCAATGGCAAGTAATAAATTAAAAGAATAAGAAAAGGAGCATCAATGTACGAATGTGGAATAAATTTGAAGAAGATGACAGAACCATTTTACAGATCCTAAAATAAAGAAGAATATAAATGGGGCAAGATACAATTAAAGATTGCATTATAAGTTTGGGTTTTTGGAAAGTCATTGACCCTTAAAAAGCCATCTCCATCATTTATTTTGTGAAAGTGAATGGCATAGTACATCAAGTTATATGTTTTATAGCCATTACTAAATTCCAATAAGTGACTTTTCCTCCCTTCTTTTGAAAAGTCCCATTCTCTGATACATTAACTAATATAAAATAAAAATCAAACAGTTCTTTGACAATCATTCTCCCTCCCTCTCCATGGGTTTCAGTTGGCTTCTACATTCTACATCTAGTTACAACATCAACCATTACTAAATTCCAATAAGTGATTTCCCCCCCCCCCCCCCCTCCCCCCTCTCTGGTTTTGATAAGTCCCATTATCTAATGCATTAACTAATAAAAAATAAAACTCAAAAAGGTCTTCGCAAATCGTTCTCCCTCCCTCTCCATGAGTTTCAGTTTGCTTCAACATCAACCAATATTTGGTACCAAAATATTGGAGTCGGATTCTACATCTAGTTAATATCTCTAAAATAATTTCCACAAACCAAGTATGAAAATCAATGCACCAACATGTTTTACAACTTGTACATGAGACATTTTAACTTAAATAGAAGTAACAGGTCAAATAGTAGTACAGCGTTCTCAATGACCAAAACAGGCTTAACAATGCCCAAAGACAAGGAATGCACTAGAAAAATAAATGATATGCAGAGCAGTAATCTTGAATTAAGCACTCATACCAGCCTTTCTATATCTCTTTTTTTCTCAGATTTAACTGACACATCAAGCAGCACACCTTGGGAAACATCTCGCTCAATCTTCTTTTTCCACACAAATCTGCAAACACATATTACATATTATGAAGCGATGCTTTCATTGCAATAAAAAAAAATACTTTCCAATAATTAATATGAGTCAACCCATCACAATAACAACAATTGTTTAGCCAAAAGGGTATGCACATAATATATGAACTATTAGTTACTAATAACGTGTATACCAGATCACAGTATGATCACAATTAAATCTTCTTCTTCTTTTTGATACATCAATAGTTGAGGAAGGAGGGATTTAAACCTTGGATGTCTTAGAAACCCTAGGAGATGCCAAGAAGTTGAGCTACAAAGCTCTTGGTTCCAAATTTTTTAGGGTCAGCTATGGATCCTCAAGAGGATTAATTATGGTCATCCACATGTATTCTTTCCCTCCATTCTATACTATCCAAAGTCATAGCCTCTGTTACTTCCTTAACTGACATGTCTTTTTAACTACTTCAACTAATGTAAATTTTTGGTCCTCCTCTACCTTTTTTTGCTCCCTACTTGAATTATTTCACTCTATCCTACCGGTGCATTAATCGATGTCCTCCACACATGACCAAACTCTCTCAAGCAACTTTCCCTCATCTTTTCATCAATAGGGGCCACCCCTATCTTTAAATGGATTTTCTCATTTTGAACAAAATCCTATCTTTTTGTGTATTTCCACTTATCCATCTTAACATTCTCATATCAAATACATTCATTTTACGAACATGCTAGCTTCTTATTAATAGCCAGTAAAGAGTTCAATGAAAAACAAGATTAATTACCAAAAGATTTAAGATTTGTGGGGCTAGTTTTGGTGTGTTACAAGTGCACTTTTTATCCTACATTCACCATTATTCAAATTCCAAATTGTACACTAACTACTAGGCCTAAATTGATATTCTTTCTTATTCTAAACACAATCTATATATGTTTAATAAAAATCTAGGCAAAAAATTTAAACAATTTAAAGCTCAAACAAAAAAACTTACTTCTCAGTGAGATTAGAATCGCCAAAGGGATTCGAATCATTGGAATAGCCAGAAACCGTTTGCGTCTTCAATTTCTTTGCAACTCGCATTTGCTACACAATCAAAACAAGTAACAATGTTACCATCACCGCGTCACAAACAAAAAACCAAACCCTAGAATTCAACAGAAAAAGAGCAAATCCGAACCTTCTTGGCCTGGTATTCAGCGAGTTCTTTCTCGGTGATTTTCCTGGAGGACTTCTTCTTGTGGCCACGGTCATCATCGTCACTGTCGTCGGAGTCACGCTTACGCTTCGAGCTCCGGTGGCTGCGGCGGCGGCTGCTGCTGCTTCTTCGTTCCTTGCTCCTCCGCGAGTCACGTGGCTCCGGTGACGAGTCCTGGGTGTACGAGCCGTCGGACTGAGGCTCGGACTCGGACTCTGAATCGTCGGATCGTCTGGTTCTGCGTCTCTTTGAAGACGACGACGTTTCCTTGTTGCTCTTTCTGCTTCGCTTGTGACTATCCATTGTGCTTGGGTCCTTTGTTAACGTTCGCTTCTTTTAAAGCTATTCTTTATTTATTTACTACTTTGTAGGGTTTTAGAACCGACTAGAACGATTTGTTGCTAGAACCCAAATTCGACCCGTTATCAATTGTACACACAATCTTTAAAATATACCATTTCAATTATAATTTTAAAATCATCAAAAATTATAATTTCACAATTTAACTAAAATCGTATTTTAAAAGACATAATTTCAACTAATTATATATTTGAGTTTAACTTATTTAATAGTTAAGTCTAAACTTTAGCTTAAGCTTAGCTCATTTATTAAATAAATTAGCATGCATAAGGTTTTTCCCAAGTCGAGTTAAAACTATTTATAAACAACTTAGTTTATCTACGGTCCTATTAATGTTAGAAAATATACAACCCAATTATATAGGAAAAGACTAAATCTACTTCTTGTTTATAAAAGGTTAGAAACGGGCAAGGCTCAAGGAGAAAAAATACCTTCATTCTCATGAACTCTTATTTTCTTTAAAATTTAGGAAGGATAAAAAATACTTTCATTCTTGTCGGTGACCTTTTTTGTGATAAGGGCCGAAAATGTGAGAACAGCCCAAATCTCCCATTGGGTTCTTTAGAGGTGTTTATTGTGGATAATCAAGTCCAAAATTCCAAATATATAATGCACAAAAGGCTAATGGTGCTCTGACAAGAGAAAATCAAAATGTTTTATAACAAAAGTGCAGAAACCCATAAAAATATAACAGGTCTGAAATTTCGACCCGCAATCACATAGAAGAGGGAATTGAGAGAGGTCATGAGGAAGAGAGGAAATGTTCCCCTGTACCCATATTTCCACCCCTAAGGTTTGGATTTGTGAGATTGTTGACTGACTGAATGGGTTTTTGCTCTGAAGTTTCAGGTCTCTAGGTAGAACGTGGTTGGTTTTTTTTTAGTTAAAGAAAGACTCTTGTATTGAGCTTGGGGTGTTGCTCTCAGAGTAAAACGTCCTCCCTTGTTTTGAATCTGATTGTGGAATTTATATTGAGTTTGGGGTGCTCTAAGTGACTGGTTTTTGGTCAATAGAAAAGACTTTGGACCCCAAGCTGTTAAGCAAGTAGTAATTTTCAGGGTTACTTTTATCATCATTAAAGGAAATGCTTGACTAAACCCTCATTGGCTCATCATTTTCAGTTGTTTCAGACTATTGGGAGGCTCAACTAGATGAGAACTAGCAGCTGAAGTTGGCCAACGAAAGCCAACCATTTTTAAAGGAAAAAAAAGGTTCGGACAAAAACTTTGGGCCATAGTCACACAGAGTATAAAAGCTGTTTTGGGGTGGAAATTTTGGATACAAGACCTCCTCCATGAGCCTGAGGTGCTACCAATGTCCCTTGTCCACTTGGTAGCACGCATGGGCTGGGCTCATGTAAAAGGTCCGAAAGGAACCGACCCATACGCTCCAAACCACACTTCCTCAATTTCTCTCAATAAGTCCCATAGGCTTGGGCCATGCTTAAAAGAATAAAGTAAAATATAATACATGAATTGAGCCCACAAGGAAGTCGGGTTTAATTGAATCGGGCTTGTACAAAATGTGTCGCGAAAATGGGTATCAACAATTCTCATGAACTCTTATTTTCTTTTCTTTAAAATTTAGGAGGGAGAAACAAACTTATAGTTTTCTATAATTTAATTTTTACCATATGACTGTGATCAAGTAAAAAAAATGCCATGTTAGGGTAGCTAACTCATTCCCTATGTCTATTGTTGTGTTTTTATTTTTTTAGAAATTTATATTGTGATTATGTTTGGACTTTGGTCGAAAAGGGAGGAAAGGAGAGATGAAGTGAATTGAGTCATACTGATTTCTTTTTGGGCACATATTGCTTTCTTTTTGCTACTACATAACTCATTATGCAGTGGGTTCCCGTTAGTTTAACTAGTAAAGTTTCTAATGGTTAAATAAGAGATTTGAGATTTAATTCTCGCTTACACTAAAAACCGATTGGTCTCTTGGTCTGATGATAAAGAGCTATTATCAGGAGCGGATGCCATAAATTTGAAACTCTCTCTCCCAAAAAAAAAAAAAAATCATTATGCAGCAATTACGGCATACTTAATATGCAGCAAAACATTTCCAATTAGTTGTATAAAGATGATCGATATACCATTCGCAACTAGCCACCTCTGTAGTTGTGAAGTATATTGTGAAAATATTTATAACTCTAGACTTATTATTAATAAAATTGCTTAATCTTATTGATTTTAACTATAAAAATAAATAATAATAAAATACCTAGTCTGAAAAGGCTTTTCACGTCCCCCCACCCCAACCCTCCAATGAAAAAAATTAAAAATAAACTCATTTCAGATTAAGTAATTCCTTTTGAGTGTGAATACTTTGTTGAATAAGGGGAAAACATGACTTGATAGTTATATAAAGCGAGAAAATTTTGAAACTTTTGGGTGAGGGGGGTGGGGAGAGAAGAATATATTAAGCATTAACTGTTTACTTGAACAAATGGATGCAAACCATATGTTTAGTCATTACTCATTAGGACAAACTATAAACCCAACTAAAGGCAATAAAAGGAGAGTATATACCATATATAGCAAAACATAAAAAGCCTTTGGTTCCAAAAGCCTCTTTCTTATTGCCAGTAATAACTATGCAACTACCACAATATGAAAGTTCGTCATATTGCAAGGAAACATGAATGTTTCTAACCTTTTATCCAACAAAAAAAAGAAAAAAAGGAAACACGAATGTTCTTTGAAAAGCAAGAGTTCTGTGAAGAGAAACTAAAAGGCCTTTTGCAGGGCCAGAGGCCCAGAGATATGGAAGTTTCACTGAATGTCAAGTATCAAAAATTTTGTTCTTCCGGAGCTTAAGCCAAGCTCTGCACCATTTCCTATAACTTTCAAAAAAAGTACTATTTTAAACGCAATTGCCTTTATTAGTTGACTGCAACCTCAGCAGATAAGTAACTGGGATGTAGGGCATCTTGACCAGATACTTTGGCCTTGGAGTACTTGAGAACCTGCACAGCTTCTTCCACTTTCACTGCCAGAGATTCGGGTGACTCCAACAAAAGCAGCAATTCCGAATTATCCATCTCCAAAAGCATCCCCGTAATCTTAGAAGCAAGATCAGGCTGCACATAAAAAAAATATATATGTGACTTTGGATTTGTGGTGCATCTGAAAACGTCAAAATAATTTTGAAAACAATGATTCTAAAGATTAAAATCATTAGAAATTGAATTCCTAAGGGCCTGTTCACTTTGTTTCAAGAAAGAAATTCCAGTGAACCTCCTGACAAAGCGTGTTGTACCAGCCCCTTCTCTAAACTTTTAATTCAATGATAATGGTCCTATATACTATGTACAAGACTAAGACAACTTTCTTCAGACGTGCTTAAAATGCATTAATAATTTATTTGTAGTACCTTGTGTTTCTGGACAAGAGGGTAGAGACGCTCGCCAAGTATCTGCTTCCGCTGCTCAGGGGAAGCAGCAGCGAGCATGCTACTCAGCATCTCTGCTCCCTGTTGTGCAACTCCACCCGAATTAGAGGCAGTAGATGAGACACCAGATCCTTTGCTCATCTCACGTTGATGACCATTTGGCACATACTTAGCCTGCCCAATCCGCTGCATTGCATGCTTACAAAGATTAGAGCACACATGGTACATTTATCATAGTGAATGGAATATATTAATCTAGAAAGAATATTAGGCATGGACCATTGGCAGGCTGAAAATTCCAAAAAAAAAAGGGTGAATAGAAGGCTCCAAGATGAATAGGTAAAAAATAGTTAGAAACTAGGGAACAAATATTCCCTCATTTCAGCTCCTTTTCTTGGATCACCATAATTGTTATTTTGGATCCTTTAATAAAATAAAATAAAATAAAAATCCTCTATAGTAGTGTTGATCCTCACACTGCCTAACAAAGCCTCCTATCTCTCAATCAATCTGAAGTTCTGACTTCAATAACGCATGAAGAGACCATGACAATCACATCTAGAAAAAGTGTGTCACTCCACTCCAAGTAGTCAATTTCTCCCTAATATTGGGGAGAAACTATGTGTTTTTGGGATTTGTTTGCTCCCCATGGGAATTAGACAATTAAACCTAAAGTAAGATCTGGGAGCCGCGGATTGCATGGTAGAATGCACAGGCATCAAGTAGAATATAGAGTAAGAAAACATCTTCAGCATATGAATTAGGAGTGCAGAAAGATAATAATGTGAAGACAGAGAAAAAAACCTGCTGATTGGTTGAATCTTTTAAAGAAGTCACTGAGTTAGTGTTCTGTTGCAAAAGGGGCATATATGAAAGAGAGTGAGCACCACCCTGTGGAAGCATATGCCCGTTCATTCTGCCCCTGTTATGCCTATTTTGCTTTTGAGTATTAGGAAGCTGCAAAAGAAATATAAAGGACATGAGCAAGCAAGCATGTGTGGAAAACTAATTTCAACCACATAAGCATTATGCTGGTCTATGTTTTCTCTCAAACCCTTATAATTCTCCAAGGATGATCCACAATTTGAAATATGACATTGGGTAAAATAGCACAAAAATATACATAAGAGAAAGTTTCATTACACTCTTAAGCAGATGGGTACTTACTGGAGATGGTTGAAAGGCCGGTCTGGTTGGAGGGACAAAACCATTTGCCCCCCATCCAGGCCTTGATTCCAGAGGCTGATACATCATCACAGGCCTAGGAGGCACTTGGACAACACCAGGAGTGTAGTAGTATGGAGGATATCCACCAGGGAAAACAGGAGTTGAATGCCCCACTAGTCCTGCCATACGTTGTGCATACAGAAGCTGCAATTGGGCTTGTCTATCCTCTTTCCTCTGAGCAAGAGCCACATACAGTGGCTTCTGATGAAACATGTATCCTGAGAAATACCACAAGACAACAAAGTTAGTTACCTCAAGAATAAAACACGACTAAATAACAAATAATGGGGCAATGCATGACACCATAAGCAAGCAAATTGAAAAGGGCCATCTTCCAAAAGCAAACATGGAGTTCCCGACTTTAAAATTAGAAGATTGTCAACCCTCATGTCTCCAAAGTTTACCAACTTCCTCTACCAGCATTTTGAATGATCTATAAATCATAAAAAGTCACTTAAACCAATTTGCATAGTCAAATTCCAATATGGAAGAGCCATTGACGTAGGACAACCAGAACAAAACTAAACAACGGAAAAATAAATGGATATGACCTAGGTGTCAGCACCTAGGCTTGGCTTGGAGTCAGCACCTAGGTTGAACACACCAGACCAAAGAAAGACCAAAATGCCATTTTTTTCATTTATCAAAATATCAACTATCTTCTCAAGGAGTACAATAGGTTGCTTATAAAGGATTGCTAAACCCTAGTTCTAGTTGGCTAGAAAACTCTAATTGCCTTATTACAAAAATAACCTTGCCTCCAAATTAAAATACTAATAGCCTAATAAACTAATAGGACCTAAAACATAAAAATACAATTGACTTGCAAACATAAATATTAATAAATAATAATTTTCTTGCGTCTCACACATTAGCCACTATTGTGTGAGCCTCGCTTTTGAAACATGAATATATGGAGTTCCCCGTTAAAAGCATATATACGGGGGGAAAATCTACAAGACCAGTTGATTTTCTTAAAATAATAATAAACATCATCACCAAATAAAAAGATAATCTGGTTAAATAATGCAACAGAGCCACATGCTTTATGAATTTTTTTTCTAAGCATTAATCAGTTGGGTCAATTCTCTATTCATGTATCAGCAGCTTATTAGTTCTGACTGTTTTTTGCCATTCTAAAGCAACTTAGGTAACCACAATGTCAGAATCAGTAACTGGTATGCAGTGCAAAATGGCAATCGTATTATTGCATAAAGCATATACAGCATGGCATGTATAAATCCTTTTCTAGCAGATGCACTGAAAATTTTAAATAGTCCCAAAAGACATGCCAAAACTTTTAAGCATAATAATCACTAGGAAAAAAAAATCAGCCAATCACTGGCCCATTACATATCAGAAACATTAGTTAGAAAGTAAATATAATTCCAAGCCATGACCAAAAACAGTAAATGAGTAAACTAGAAAGTAGGACTAGCAAATATTCATGTGCTGATTTCTCAGGAGCCATCATACACCAAACCCATTTAGACATTACAAATGATCAACTAACCGTGAAAAGTGTTCACTGCTTTATTGGCTTCCTCAGGGGTGGAAAAGCAGACAAATCCAAACCCCCTACTTATTCCCTTGTCATCCTGCATAAGTTTCGCAGAAGTAATTGTGCCACACTGACTGAAGTGTTCTCGCAGCTCTTCTTCAGTCACATCATCGTCAATGTTCTTCACATAGACATTTGAGGCCTACAAATTAAAAAAAGAAAAAAGATAAGTTGAATAAACAATGACCTCTACTTTGAATGGCACCTCCTCTCCTTGTATGATCAAGGTGGAGGATGAGGTTGTGGGTTCAAGACCTATCCACATATGTAACTTAACAATTAAAGGGGAGAAGGGAGGAGGTGGAAGTGATAAGATGAACAGACAAACAAAAGCAGACAAATAAAGGGAGAGAAATGGGCACAAAACTACCTTGTATTTCAAGAGCTGCTCTTTGCGTTTCTCCTCAAACTGATGACGCAAAATTTGCTCACGCTCCACTTTCTTCTGAGCCCTTGCTACATATAGAGTCTTTGAGCCTACAATACAAACCACAGTGACAAATGTTTTAAATCAGGCAAGTGACAATTGTTGTCAATCAAAGTTATAAAGGAATACATAACCTACCAAGTTGTGATCCATTCATTGCTTCCATTGCCTGTCTAGCATCATCTGGGTTATCAAAGTTTACAAAACCAAAACCTCTTGAGGTCCCATTGTCATCCCTTGAGATAACCAAGCTAGCAATTTTCCCAAACTCCGAGAACTTTTCCCGCAGAAGCTCTTCTGTGACATCTAGATCCAAATTCTTCATGTACAAATTTGTAAATTTAGCATCAGGGCTAGGCAAAATCCGATCACTCTTTTTGACAAACCATCCAACATATCTGGCCACAAATAAAATTATGATTAATAAATATCCATAAGACCAAAGAAGCAGACAGAATAAACCCAAGGCACATATAGCATATTCTTACAAACACACCCACAAAATTATGCACATATGGATGATCACAGCTTTCAAAATAATAGCAAGAAAGAGTTTCACATACATCTCCTTGTCTTCAACAGTGGAGCCATTTAGCTTCTCAATAGCAGCACTTGCAGATTCCTCGGACTCGAATTGAACAAAGCCATGCCCTCTACTTTTCCCATCATCAGACATGGCAACTTTGCAAGACAAAACATTCCCAAATTTCTGAAACATATCTTGAAGCTTCAGATTATCAATCGATTCACTCAAGTTCTACAACAAAACCCAAATCACTTTCAGTACAAATCCAAATCATAGAAACAATGGACCTAAAAGTATCACAGTCTATCTCAATCATCGATTATATTAAAAAAAAAGAAAAAAAAAGAAACGCAAGACAGATACCTTAACATAGAGATTGCCTTTTCCGCTCTTTCTTGCATCAGAATCACGATGTGACCACATGACTCTAATCACTTTTCCATTCAATGCAGTGTGATTCTTTGCTTCAATTGCACGAATTGCTACTCCAATCAAAAGAGACAACTTCAATTAGAATTTAAACCATGCCCACAATATAACCACAAATAAAAACCAAACATAAATAAGATAAACAAAATCTTTCTCACAACCCCACAAGAATATCCAGAACAACAATTTTGTTTCTACTCTAAAAAAACCCTTTTTGGCAAAACAGCCAAACAGCTTAACAAAGAATATACAATCAACAAAACCAATCAAATGAATCAACATTAACAAATCTTAAACTTGTATATTATATCCAAACTTTTCTTTTCCTACATTTTTCTTAGAAACCAAGCAGATAATTACAACTCAAAAGCCAAGCATTGTATTGTAAACTGCAAAATCTCAATTCAGTGAGATCTTTGGTCTTTTCTCCAAACAAGTCAAATCTAACAAATCCTTTCCTACAATTTCGAGGCAGCCAAACAGAGCACAAAAAACAAAAAAAAAAAGAAAAAGAAAAAAAGAAATCTTGAATATTTCTTTCACTGCGAAACAATTTCTTACGAACAAACACAGTTTCTCGTGAAAATCAGTTACAGGATTCCACAATTCACAAACAATGTCAAAAAATCTGAAACGACACCGCATTGAACCAGCTCAAACCAGTGCAATCAAAACAAAACCAAAAAGAAATCAAAACGAAGCATTGCGATTGTGATAGTGTTATTGGTTACCGTCTTGGGAAGAGATGAAGTTGACGTAGCCATAGCAGAGCGAGCGACCCGTCGACGAGTCTCTGCAGACTCGTACGGAGGCGAGAGAGTTGAAACCTTTGAAAGCCTCGAAGAGGTGACCGTCCATCACGTCAGGGTGGAGGTCCCCGACGTAAATAGACGAAGAAGGTGGAGGAGGAGGAGGAGCGGGAGACGCCGCCACGCTTGCACTCACTGTCGCCGCGGTTGGTGGTGCCGCCATTGCCGCCGGTTTTTCTCTCAAAATCGCAACCGTCAACCACTAAATTTAGGAGTGAAGCGAGAGAGAGAGAGAGAGAGATAATGAATTGGCCGTTTCGTTTCGGTTTGGTTTGGTTCTTGATTATTATTATGAAGCTAAAGTGAATGACGGTTATGTGAGTGATTAATAAGAGAGAGAGAGAGAGAGAGATTGAATTGTATTGGGTTTGGGATAGAGATTAGAGATAGAGGTAGAGAGAGAGAGAAGAGTTTGATTTTAGAGAGAGAGTGAGGTGGTGTGAGGATTTTGCATGGACGCAAAGGAGGTTGGGCCGTTCACTGTTACGATTCTTCAGGCTCTATACCGTGCCACGCGCGTTAACACCACGTGTAGTACACTTTCCTCCACTTCTTCTTCTTTTTTCTTTTTTTTTTTTTCTTTTTTCCCTCCTTAATTAACTGAATTGTCTTGAATATTTTTCGGTTAATTTTTGTTACATACTATTTATTTTTTGGGAATCCTAGATTGATATGGGTTCTTTTTTTTTTTTTTAATAGAAGAAGATTGACATGGATTCTAATGATTCTTCTATAGTAATTTTTGATATATTGGAATTCTTCTATAGTACTTTTGGATATAAATTGGTACTTATTATGATCAAAGATAGTTTAACTCAACTAATTTAATCTCTTTATTATCATTTTATTTCTATTTAGAAAAGAATTATCAATATTAAATAAATAAATAACTTGAAACTCTATGGTTGTTTTTTTTTTTTTTTTGAGAAGGGAAACTCTATGGTTGTGATTGTTATAATGGATACCAATATGTCATGTCTCGTAAACATAAAAATACCACAAAATTTTTTCAATAATTTTTTTTTTTTTTTTTGGGAATGCTAGATTGAGATGAAATTCATTGATTCTTCTATGGTACTTTTGGATGTATTGGGATTTCTCTATAGTACTTTTTGGATATATTGGGACTTATTATGATCAAAGATAGTTTAATTCAACTAATTTAATCTTTTTATCATTTTATTTCTATTTATAAAATAATTATCAATATTAAATAAATAAATAAAAACTTGAAACTCTATGGTTGTGATTGTTATAATGCATACCAATATGCCACGTCTCGTAAACGTAAAAGTACCATAAAATTTATTATAATCACTAATCTATTTATTTTTTTTTTTGGGAATCCTAGATTGACATGGATTCTAGTTCTTATATTGTACTTTTGGTTATATTGGGACTCATTATGAACAAAGATAGTTTAATTCAACTAATTTAATCTCTTATCCTTTCATTTCTATTTAAAAAAGAATCATCAATATTAAAAGAAACTTGAAATTCTACGGTTGTGAATCTTGTGATTGTTACAGTGGATACCAATATGTCATCATGTCTCGTAAACATAAAAGTACCATAAAATTTTTCTAATATTGCGTATAATTGAATCTAGCCTAATTGAACGAGAGATGTTTTGTGTTTTTTATGTGCAGTGCATGCATGATGCATGTTTGCCAATTGCCATAAAAGCATGCATGTTTGTTTGGATTGTTGTGACCCATTAATGATTTCTTAAATTGTATGTATGGAAACTATGGATTGAGGCTAAAAGTCACAAAACCAATGTGATGTAACCCTTAGAGCTTCTAACATAATTGTTCCATCAAGTTACTCCTAATGTGGAGATCAACATTGCTTTAAGGTGCCACATAAAAATTTTGTTCACAAATCCCTTGTGATTACATAAAACACCCCCCCAAATAGATAGATTCTTTGATCACAATTTCCTATAGATTAAAAGGTTAACCAAAGGACCACCATGCACCTTTGGTATGGTGGTCACTCCATAAGTATAAATGTTTGTGGGGTGTGGCTGATAAGGGCCGGAGTTCAAGTCTCTAGGAGAAAACTTCGCACACATATACACTTAGATTAGGTTAGAGTAAAAATTTTATCTTGTAAAAAAAAAAAAAAAAAAGGGTTAACCAAAGAAAAATGCTTTGACTGTTCCTCTAACTGAATCCATTTAACTGGATCCATTTTGAGATAATAATTATCTTGTGTTATATATATAACTACTTCACGCTAGTTTCCTAAGGATTATCATTCAACATTCACAATCAATACTTTTTATCTAAGTGCCTCCCTATTCCAAAACCACAATTTATTTGTCTTCATAATACACTCTACACCTCCCATCTATATTTCCCAATTTATGGGTTTAATAAAATTCTCTGGTTTGTTAAAACTTTGAATTTTTTTTTAAAGTTTGTCATTCACAAAAATGTTATTTGTTTAAAATAAGTAATTATAATTTTATTATTTTATTATAATAAAAAATTTCCCTGATTATATTTAGGTGTTGATAAAACAAATTAAAAACAAACAAACAAACACTGTTGTATATATAACAACATGGGGAAGTTTCAAGCTTTAGACAAGAGACCAAAGTTTTGGGCCTTTCCAGGCCTGGGGTTGAGGATGGTCTGGATAGAGACACTTGGGTATCACAATGGAAAAGTGTTGGGCCTATTTGAGTTGCCCAAGAATTACCCAGTACGCATTATTATGTGACGAGTGAGCTTTCCAGCTTTACAACACTTTTTCCCACCTATCCACAAAGAAGAAGAAAAAGGATGGTCTTTTTAGGATCAATTTTTAGGATAAAAAAAGATGGTCTTTTTATTGTTTAGGTCTCCATCCTCCTCCACATACACAAGGAAAGGAGAAACAATTGCAAGTCTGTTGTTATGTCCTTAAACATATTTTTTTAGCTTTTCATCAAAATTTTGACTAATTATTGCCTTCTAATATTTCCCCTCTTGCTTACCAATTGCAATACTACATTGTCTTCATTGCTTGTATCCCCTACATTACTTTTCTATGTTGAAACATCAAATTATCAACAACAACAACAACAAAAAATAATAAAATTTGATACATCAATAGTTGGAGATTTGAGGGTGAGAGGATTTAAGCCCTGTCTTCCTTGTAAACTTTCAAAATTGTCAATTGAGTTATAAGGCTCTTAATAATTATTAAATTTTATCTCAAAAATAAAGAGAATTATCATGTCTTACACAGTATCTATCTATCTATACTATTAATAACACGATTCCCTATTTGGTTTTCAACATTTTGCATACTAAAATACCCTTACATAAATTCTTAAATTCTCTAAAATACCCTTATCTTTTAGTTAAATAATTTTAAATTAAAAAATACAAATGGTTAAAAGAGTAATTTTTTGTTATTAAGTTTTAAGTTTTTTCCATTTTCTTCTCCATTCAGCCTAAAACTTAGGATTTTATCTCTATCTTATTTTTAAACATTATTCCACATTATCTTATCTCTTTCTTTTATAAAAAAAATACATGTTTATTTATATATCACTTTTAAACATTATAACACTAAATCAAATAAATAAATAAGTGCATTATTGCAAGCGCAAAATGCATGTGATGAGTTCAGTCATAAATATAAAGTTTTGTAAGTAATTAATTTTAATTATTTTGGATTTCGTTATTTCCATTTAGGGGGTGGGGGGCATCAGTCACAACTTAGAAATCTATGTAAGAAAGCCAGAAATCTAGCAATTGAGAACCCAAATATTGCCCACCGCCCATTGGTAAGTATTAAAAAGTTCCATAAACTTATATAAAAAGAAAAGCAATAAAATCAAATCTAGATAAGATGATAAATATGCAGGGGTTCATACTATATTCTTATGGCTTTACAAGGCACGACCTGCGTTTGTATATGTCATGTGATTGTACCATTGTCCAACTTGTCTACCTAATCCCATAAATGCTATAATAATAATAATAATAATCACAGAATTTTCACACCCCTTCCTTTCACATAGAATATGAAGTCACCTCATTTGAGTCACCACAACATAAAGAAAAAGAGAGAATGTGATAATTTCGATGAAAATTTTCAATGCCTAAACTTATTAAAAAATACTAATAAAACATCTTAGTTGTTGTGGCTTTGTGAAACTTCGGCCGCCTCAACAATACCATTTCTTGGCTTTTATTATTATTATTATTTTTTTAATGCAATATAACCCTCCCAAAGTAAACTCATTACCGAAACCTAAAATGTATGGATAGGTAATATATGGATAACATGATAACTCTTGAAAAATTAGACCACAATATTGTAGGAATATAACTAATATAATTTTATTTATTTTGGGCCTATTTTAGGTTTATTTTAATTTTTTCAAATAAATAACTATCAGTTTTTTAAATAAAATAAAATTCTGTGTTTGACACCGCAAATCATAGTGAGTCAATACTTCTTAGTTTTAACATACTTGTTTCCATTACCGACTCTCCAGAAAAATTCAATGGTCATCCTCTGATGTTTCATTTGGGATATTATACAAAAAGAGCAGACTGGAATTATATTTTTCCATCCCCAATAAAAGAGTATAACCAGTATGAACATTTTTACACTACCAAACAAAGATACATGGTTACAAAAATTACCTCAATTTGAACAACATACAGCTTTTCTATCCTCGTTACTTCAAATGTTGAAGGCTTGTAGGTACACAGAATTTTCTTCTATTTCCAATGTTACATAAAATGATCCAACCACTGAACAAAACTACTAAAGGGGTAATTTACAATTGTCACAATGCTCAAGATGGAGGATCCTTAGGAGAGAGCCGAATTTCCGGTAAAGAAGAATTGAACACACCCCTCACTGGCAATCAGAACTAGAGCAGACTTATATAGTACAGAGCAGCTAACCTTCCCCCAATAAAATAATAGCAGCAAGCCTTGGCGACCACTATAAATAAGAATCGGCCAAGCCAATACCTTTTGAACAAAGAATGAAAACTAAAACCTAAGGTATGAATTTACCAAAATTGGAACTACTTTAACACCAAGGTATAAATTAGGACACCGATAATGCCAGTAGGTAGCAGTTCAAAGAGCATGTCTCTTGTTGAGCTGCTCACACTCAGCTGTCCTGCATTGAGAAACTCCTTCCCAGAAGTTATAGAGACATTAACAGACAAGGAACCTGAAAAATAAAATGTCATATATATGACAAAGATGTAGGATCAATGCTATTTCTTTGACAGAAAATGTCAAGAGTAAATAAGGATTCATGATCAAATGAACTTACAATCATAGTTTGCCCATCCAATCCGTTGATGAGCTAGATCATACACAAAGATCTTATCTTTCAGAACAAGATCTGTTAAATGAAGAAACCAACAAGATTTGTTAGCTTTGATGCACAATTAGTTTTATGGAAAGACACAATTTCGCAATTATGATTAGAGTACACACTGATTCATTTTGTATAATTTTGAGAAAGATGCTAGGTATTCAGAAAGCATTGAATTTTCCACCAAACAACACTTGAACACAGATTGCCATTGACATTTCTAATATGCATTGTAAGCCCTCGCACCCCCCCTTTTTCTCCTCTTAAAAACAAAACAACACCAACCCAAAAAAAGAGAGATTTTTAGCTGTGGTAACTTGTTACAAGTTGTAAAGACCAGTGGAACTTATTATTGGTATGGATAGTTATGTAGGCAAACAACGAATTAAGTAAACTAATGCATAGTGCTGACATTCTGATTGATCATCTTTAATAGACATGAAAAAATTCACATGACATCAAATATCCCCCATGCTATAGAATGTTCATGATGCCTAAGGCATGTATAAATATGTTTGTGTCTGTGTATGTATCAGAAGTCAGAATGAAACTACTATAAGGAGAGAGAGCTCCCCCTCCTTTTTTTCCCCAAAAAATAGGGAAAGTGCCCGATTGGCAAAACATAGCACTGAGGAACAAATGAAGTCTACTCAAAAATTGGCGGTTGCAATTGCTACAACCTCAATTCAACAAGTCACCATTACCATCTATAAATGTTTAACCATACCATGCTACATCATGGAAACTTGCATCACTATATAAAATGGAAAATTACTCGGGTTGATTTTATAATGTGATTTTCATGTTTTCAGAAAACCAACTATATTTTGGAAGACTTTCAGTAAAGAAATATGTTGAAAATACTTCAAATGCATTTTCTGGTGCTTTCAACAATGTAAAATTTCTTATGAAATGCTACCAAAGAGGCCCCAGTTTGCAGCATGTACCAAAATAATTGAACACTCTCTATGTACTAAAAATGGAACGTGAAATAAATGGGAGTCAAAGCCAATTGCTTCTTACTAAGTTCAGGTCTAACCTCCTAAAATTGATACCCCTTCCTGAACTCTCTGAAATCCGATGCACCACATTGCAGCACCATCCTGTAGCAACAAAATGACCCATTAGAAGTAATGACACAATTTGACTAGCACCATGTCTATTTCAATAATTTAAGGACAGAGTAATATTTTACCAACAGAGAAAGTGGAATAACTTACAGTGAAACCAAGATGTACAAGGTACTCTTCTGGTTTTAACACCATGGATGCACCCACAAAGTTTAAACTAACTTGAGGAAATATATCGATTCCACTGAATAAAATAAAAGGATTTTAGACTAAAGAATAATTTTGGAAGACAAAAGAACAATAAAATTCATTATTTGAAACAAAAAGTTATAGAACAAACCTAGTGGAGACTAGATAACATTGGTTTCCTTTTGAAATGATGGGAGTCACAGATTGTTGAACATTCGCAGTTATCTGTACATTCAATGAAAGCTCAACTTTTAGTACAATGAAAGTAAATTTGACAAAGTTATTCTACAAGGCAAAGCAGCTTTTAGCCTGTGCCTTGAAACCAGCCCATACAGGAAAACTAGTGATCCTTCCATAGAAAGATATCCAGCCAAACTGAAAACTAATTTTAAAAATCGCAAAAATTAAATGTGAGAATATGCAATTTTCAAAACCAAATGAACTATTTTGACATTAACAAGACTAAGTCTATTTCATTAGAATTAGGTCATGAGAATGGAAACATTATCATAATCACTTATTATAGAGTCCATCATATAGATAAGGCTATTAATTGATAGCATCACATTTTCAAACAATAAACTAGTAATGGAAGCTCTAGTTTGTTAAAGTACAATATGAAAGTCCTTTCCTTTATCGCCAGTCTTTTATCTTAGTGGGAACTATTTGGAGAATAGGGCAGCAGTCATGATTCAGTTTTATTAGCCCATGCCATCAGCATACCAAGTCAATCTTAAACAAATTTCAAAAGGGAAAAAAAATGCAAACTTACAGAACTAACAAAAGGATCATAAGCTTCAGCCACAAGGTATGCCAAAGTTGTTCCAGAATCCACAATGGTTCCTCGATTGTTTGATGTTGCAAATACTGAAGGATCAATCGGCAACAATTGTCCATTCACAGCAATGCTTTGCAAATATAAATTATAATGAGGCCTGAAAATTTGAAGTGAAACCCATTAAACTTACTGATAAATTGGCATTCAAGTTTTCAATTAAAGCTGATGAAAATCTCTAACAACAAGAATAAGCATGGGCCTAACAAATACTCTACCAAAGCAAGTAATGGAACTCAAGCAACAAAATAACTTTACAGGGAATAAAAAGAAGTATATTTATCATAAAAATGAGGTGATTTTAAGGCACAGTGGAAGAACTTCATGCTACAAGTATTTTAGATAGAGCTACTAGCCTTTCAAAAATATAGTGGTTGTAAGAAAATAAGAGGTCGTACTAATATAAACACACTAATAGTCACTATAACACTATAAGTTAGCAGAAAATTTTTAAACCCTAATTGAAACGTGCCTCAAGATTCAATTTCTACAACCCTTTTCAACCAACTAGATTGCTACCAAACGTCAACATATTTGGCTTGATAACATGCATACAAAAGTCAGATCAGGTAAGCTCCCAATTGAAGGTCAATAATGAAGCATTTGGTACTAGTCATTGACATTTTGCATGCAGAAAACAAACCAATGCACAAGTGGTGCCGGAATGAATGCAACTAGGTTCTTCTTATGGCATTGGCTAGTGAGGCATAGTCAAGTCAGCCTTCTTCTTCTTTTTCTGTCATGTGAATTTAAGCAAAAATCTAATAAGCTAAATACGTCTAAATATAGGCCAATGATCCTTAGTGCGTAAAAGAGATAAATACACCATCTAACTGCATTTTACAACCCTAAGAGGAAAAAGTCATTTGAATGAATAAATAAATAGATATAAGTGCCATAAAGCAGTAACTAGTAACTTAATGAAAAGAAAGTTTTACAGGAAGAGGACATACTGTGATGGGACAAGCGGACTATAAGCAATGCCTGGCTCCAAAATCTCACCAAGAACCAATATTCCCCCACCATTAACATCTCCTTTCAAGCAATGGGAGAACACTTTGGGTGTTACGCCACGAGATGACAATTGTGAAATAACGGAAAGATCACCCTGTCCAAAACCAAAAATCCCATCAACTGCTTTATCTGTCTTAGTTAAGTCCCCGGACTGATATGTGCTACACCTGCATCCAACACCACCCCTAAAGTCAGTAAGATTCAATCAACAAAACCAAATGGATAGAATGTGAGACTAATAGCAACAATAACAAGATCAAGAAAATTGATAGGTAGAAAAGTCAACAACTCCTAGTCTGTTGCCAAGTAACTAAACATATACTTATTTACATAACTTAGATGAATATGTGGGATTGGGTTCACAACTCTCTATATGAATTAAAAGTTCATTGCTTTTTTTTTTAAAGCTACTGCAGCCATATGTATTGTCCATAAACAAACAAACAAGCAAACAAACAAAATTGATTTATATCTTTAGCTTAATGGCTTTTTCCTTAGCTCTTCCTTCCATCTCTTCCATGTATCTTAGTTACAAACACCATTTTTGCAAAAGCCATGGAAGCTTACCCGAAAACAATAGTTGCCGAAGAGTTAGCCATCAAAGATTGCCCAAGAACCATGTCAAAATAAAGTGCATCAGACACATAATAACCCGATGTCCCACTTCCATCTCCATATTGAAAAGAGTAACCGCACTGATTACTCTGAGAAGAGCAAGTAGTGGCTGTACTTTGCAATGCAGAAGTGCACATTGGATCTGAGCACGACACCAGTGCAGCAGTTGATGAGCTAGCAGCATCAAAGAAATTGAGCTGAATCTGCACCAAAAAAACGAAGTGTAAGTACAAAATTGCTTCTTTATGCCACAAGATTAAAACAATGAAGGGTCATCACAAAAACAAGTTAAAGAGACAGAATCTAACTCCAAGCGCACTAGATTGGGGGCAATCACTGCAGGAATTGCAAGTAACCCACAAGATGTCACTCCCTGTATCAATCTGCACATTGAATTCTTTTGGAGGAGAGCCCAATTTTACTTTTGTGAAATAAAGCCTACACAAAAATCATGAACCCAAGTATTGAAGATCAATCAGTGCTTGCCCAAAACAGAATTCCAAAAGAAAAGAAAGAAAAAATCATTTTTCAAGGTACCCATTACAGCTCAAACAGAAACAACAAAGCAAATATCTAACTCATATATTCAAACACCCAACAATTATCAATAACTCATTCTTAAGAACATGGGCTCATCTTTCAAGAATCAACAAATAGACCACACAAGACTCATTCTTTCTTTGCTTTTTCCATTCTTTTCCATGGAGCCAAACAGAACAACACAAAAAGAACAAGACAAACTCAATAAATAGTAAATACACACACAGTAACTAATAAATATCCCCACAAAAACAGAAAGAAAGGAACCTTACCCATTAAACGCAAGCACATTATAAGCAATAATAACCATAGCTTAAAGTTTTTTTTTTTTTTAATTTAAAAAAATCAATGAAAACCAAGGAAGGCACATATGACAAAATTTTACCACTCATACCCGACGAAGTAAGGATCAGAGGAGCCTTGGACTGAGAAGTCTACAACACCACCCACAGAGCCTTGCAAGATTCGAGCGTGTCTAGCTCTGTCTCTGGCTCTGAGCTGGTCGAGCTCGACACGGTGAGTTAAAGGGAAGGACCTCTCCAGAGGGAGAAGGAGAGAGTAAACGACCGACATGGACACGGCGGCTAAGGCCGAGATCAAGGATACTACGAAGGAGGCTCGCATTTCGGTGTGTGTACTGTGTGTTTCTAGAGAGAGAGAGAGAGGGAATTATTAGTGGAAGAGATCGAGGTGGTGGTGCTGTTTGTGCTTGTGTTGTTTGCTTTTTTGCATTTCAGAGAGAGAGAGAGAGACTTTGGGGTGTGAGAGACACAGATAGAGAAAGAGAGTGGCACACGACAGTAATAGATAGAGAGAAGTAGCGTGTGTATTAACTATTAAAACTGAAAGTGTTAATAAGTGGCAAAGGTTTGGATTTGGATTAGATTTTATAGTTTTGTTTTAGCTTTGTAACTAAAATGAGTTTTGGGGGACTTTACAGGTCACGGGTTATGTGTACTGTTGTAGGAGTTTATTTTGAGTGTAACGGGCGTGACAAAGGGGCTTCAAGCTTCATATTCCAAAAACCTCCTCCTTCTATGGCTAGCTGGTGATTGGCTAATTTATAGTAATGAAGTCATAGTTCAATGGGTTATAATTTTTTATATATATATATATGGGATTTGGATTCCAACTTGTCGATACAAAAAATAATTTGGGTGTTGATCTGATGATAGTTACAGTATTCAAAGTCATTTTGACTTGGATATAGGTCTTTGTTCCAAGCCTTCCACGTGCCTTTCACCAAAGTGAATGGAAAGAGCAATGGTGAATTTTATTTTCAAATAACATTAAATATTAAAAAATTTAGTTAGTTGACACGTTTCAAAACAATGTTGAAAACTAGCATCTCGAGTGTCTAAAACTCGAGTTTCAAGATAAAAATCGAGTTTTTAAGTCTCGATTAGTGGAGATCAAATGTTGGAAATCGAGTTTTTGAGACTCGAGTTTGGAAATCGAGTCTTAAAAACTCGATTTTCACTTCAGTTTTTGCTTTTTGAATCTCGAGTCTTAGAGACTCGAGATGCTAGTTTCCAACTTTCTTTCTAACACATCTTAACTTACTATATTCTCCTTCCTCACTGTGTTATTCTGCACATTCCCCCGAGCAATGGTAGGTAGAAAGTAGAAACTCACAATTCTTGCCACAATTCGTCACGTAGCGAGTTATGAGTGGTAGAAGTGTGAACTCACCATTTGACATCTACCATTCATTATTTGCCATATAGCAAGTTATTACAAAAGTTGTGAAATTTGTTGTGTCTTTAAAAATTTTTCAAATGGAAATACTACACCGAATGACAAATTGGTCGTGGTCACACATTATAGTTTTTTTAAAATTATGATTATATATAAATATAAATTTGAGGTTTATATAACCTTTCTGGATTTTCAAGCAATTGGCTCATTAGTCTAAAATGTGACATAAATTCAAAAGCTATAGATTCAATTCACTACACTATTGGTCAATTGAATTTTTGGGGGGTGTCTCATGCATAGAAAGTGAAATAATCTAGTTAAAAATTGAGACACCACTTTCTTATATTAAGAAAATTTTAGTTTTATATGATGGATGGGAAAAAATGAGTTATTAAAAAATTCACACATGTTGTCTTGTTTCAAAATAAATTTTAAAAAATAGAAGTTTTAATTTTATCGATAATTTTAATTGGAATACAATTCTTTAGTGTCATTTTTTTTTTCATTCTTTTCAAAACTGTCCTTATTGCTTAGTTTAAGGAAAATATTAATTGATGACCTAAGGATATTGGTTTAGAAAATGTTCTTAAAAACCTTTTATGGGAAAAGAAAAAAAATAATTAATTTTCTTACAGTTTTTTATATTTTCAATGAAAATGATGTCAAAACTTTTTTAAAATTGTTTATTAAATGAGAAATGCTAACGAGTGCTCTTAGGTAGGGATGTCAATTTTTCCCCACCTCGCTTAACCCGCCCCTCCTCGATTTGCCCCACGCAAGTTTTCCTCGCCCTGCAAAGGTGGTGGGACGAGGATGGGGCAAGATTTTAGCCTCGCGCCATGGGGCGGGGCGGGGATGGGTTTAGAGTTTTTAAACCCACCCTGTCCCGCCCCTCCCGCCCCGCGATGTTAAGGGTTATAATTGTAAATTTCTTATACCCTAAAACTCTACTATTTAAACAAACATATTAATATCAATTTATTTTATTCTACCTAATGTGGTTCTCTGCCTTTATTTTGTTATGTGTTATACTATGAGATTTTTTTTTCATGATTGTCTTGTTAAACACTTGGATATATTATTCAATTTTTTCTAAAAATTAATTTGATTTGATGGGATAAATTTAATTGTAATTTCAAGCATATTTTTATCAATGAAATAGGTTTTATTAAAAAAATTGTACTAATTGTAGGGAAAATTAACAAAAAGTAGAGTTTTACGAGGTGGGGTGGGCCTTCGCGGGGCCCCAAGGAGTGGGGATGGGGTGATAAAGTTTTCCCCGTCATGCGGGGTGGGGCGGGGATGGGGTAAGACAAAACCACGCGGGGCGGGAACAAAGACCCCATCCTTCGACCCTGCCCCGCCCCATTGCCATCCCTACCCTTAGGGCACTCATTAATAATCAATTTTAGGAAAGTTTTGATACCACTTTTATGGAAAATGAAAAAAAACTATCAAAATATTAATTACTTTTTTTTTTCATTTCCTTTAAAAGTTTTCTTTAAATGGATTATTAATGAGTGCCCTAAGTGCACTTGTTAGCATTTTCCTATTAACAATTTACCTAAAGGCATCTATTAACATGACTCTTAGTTTAAATATTTTTCCAAAAACATAAATTAAAGATAAGAAAAGTACATTGACCGAATGGTTAGGAGACAAATTCAAATAAAACAAAAATATAAAGAGTAAAACAGTCAAAATAAAATAAGTTATTCAATATATTTAACTTATTGTCTAACTTTGTATTCATAATTATAATGATTGAAAATTTTAACTCTATCATATTTTTAAAAGGATGGTATTTTTTTGGGGAAGGGGGGGAATCTTTAAGCGCACACATAGTCATACATGAGACTAGTCATTACTAAAAAGGAAATTTATCCTAATCCCATTATAAAATTTTAATGTATGAACAAAAGAATTCATTTTTTTAATTATGTATAGACAATGCTTTAACTACCAAAGGAATTTGTTAAAACCATATGTGATCTTAAGAATATATATTGTTCTATTATAGTCAAAGAAACTCAATAGCTTTATGCCTTACTAAGTTTAAAAACAATGTCAGTACCAAAATAACCCATGCAACAAATTGATGGTCCAACTCCAAGCAAGCATATATTCATATTCATGGAACAAGATTCTTTTTATTTTATCTAAATTTGAAATACTTTTTATTTTATCTAAATTTGAAATACTCTATATTCAAGATTCAAAATTATCATTTTATTTAAAATTATAAATAACTGCACAATTTGTATACTTTTATAATATAAGAAAAGTTAACGGATGCTTTAAGAAAATTGGTTTAAAAAATATTTTCATAAAATTTTTTATGAAAAAAGAAAATACAACTGACTTTTTTGATAATCTTTTATATTTCTCATGAAAGTGATATTCAAACTTTCTTAAAATGGTCCATTAACCAATCTCCTAAAGCGTGAGTTAACAAAATTCTTATAATATTTAATCTAAATAATAAAAAATAATATATTTTAAATGAAAATGATATTTTATTCAATGGGGGATCCAACTAGACAAAAATTTGAATGGTAACTAATGAATGTCTTTCCAATATAGATTAAAAAAGGGAAAAAAAAAAAAGGTTGCAAACTAGAGTTTGAAACTTGAAGGAGGGATGTCTCAAGGTCAAGGTGAATGTGTGGTTTGTAGTTATTAGGAGACTTTTTAGTCATTGGCCGTTGTGTGGAATGTAGAAGTAAAGTAATAATTAATTTATGTACGGACCGAGCTAAGCACGCCTTTCTTGACCAACCACGACTAGCCAAGTCTTTGCCACACCGCACCGTGCGCGAGGTCGGCTACGGCTACTTCAAGCTACCATGCACGCGCTGTGTTTGCGAGTGTGATCACCAAACCGAAGCTTCACAAAATGGGATCCACCGATTGTGAAAGAAAAAGACATGGTAGCCGTAGAAGTCCAAAATCCAAATATGAACAACGTTATTGAATTCACCAACCAGGCAATTTCTCTTTTTTATTTTTGTTTTTATTCCTAATATTTTGATTAGTTTAAAGGAAAAACTATAGTTACTTCCCAAGTTCCAACATCAACATAGCAACGTACAGTGATGTAATACTATTTGTATCATGTTACCCTTGGTTGATAGTTTTTTTTTTTTTCCAAATTTTTTTTTTCAAAATTTAAGGGCTGTTGAAAATTTGAAATACTCATTCCATTTTTTTTTTATTTTATAATTTTACAATGTGAAACGTATAGATCAAATTCATGTATAAAAAACTATTCAGGTAGACTTTTATGGGGTAAGATACTGAAATTATAGTTTATTACAAATAATAAAATTTAGGTACAATACTTTAGGTGTTGTTACTTAAGTTCTTCACTTAAAATTGAGTCATGTGGCCACTTAACTAAAAAATATACTTCAATCCCATGAGAAAAAAATCCACATGATAGAATTTTAAGATGTGAACCTACTAAATAGCACCTAAGTACTGTACTTAAATCTTGCCTTATTACAAAACATAAAAAAACATTTTGTAATAAACGATACCATGTCACCTGTATAAAAACCCAATAAATGAGAGAGTATGTGTAAAAATAACTATTCACTAACACATGTCTTTCGCTTGTTAGTGGGGTAATTATTTTTTGCTGGTGTCTCACACTTATTGAATGTTGATAATGCTAACATGGTATCATTTGATACCAAATACCTTCTCCAAAACATGAGCTCGATCACCAATAATACTTATTTTTTGAAACTCATATTCGAAGATTCAAGCAATCAAGCCATCGATCCCTAGTCTCCAAAGGTTCAAACAATTAAACTCTTCAATCAAATAATTAAATTTAACAATGTGTTGTATTTATCAATAAATTAAAAAATTTAATTTAGTTGTCCTTGAAAAAGATTATCTTGTTTTTGTTATATTTGTATAACATCAGAGGAGCTATACTTAAGTTTTTCCCTTTAATTTATATTCAATTTTTTAAGCATAATTGTACGTTTGTCTAAGTTATTTTTTTAAGTACAATAAACAACTAAATAAAATCTCTCTACGAGTAAGGAGCACTTAGTGCTTATTCTTTTCCTATTTTGTTTTTTTGTTTTTATGAGTAGTAATGACAAGTTGACAACCTATATTTTTTATACATCAATTGTTAAGGGTGAAAAGATTTAAATCCTAAATGTTTTTACTAGAAATACTAAAAAATATTAGTTGAGTTACAAAATTTTTAACAACCGTTTATTCATAAATAAATAAAAAAGTAACGGAGCCCACATGATTTCAAGTCATTTACAACTTTTGCATTGGAAGATGAGATAATTTTAAAGTTTATTTTTCCCCAAAAAAAAAAAAAAAGGGGATTAATTCAACTTGAACTCTTCTATTTAAACCCCGCACAAAGGGGCAAAACTTCATCAAAAGACTGTTGATAATCTCTAGCATTTTATTGTCATCAATAAACACTTTCTCTAACAAAGGCTTACTGTACATCCACTGCCCTATCATGTCAGTCATGCTTGATACAGATTTAATTCATAGACATGTTTTCTTTTGCAGCCATGTTATACTGCCTGTTTTAAGTATTAGCTTGAAGTATCCCGCACTCAAATCATTTTGCATGAATTCTAATCTCTTCATAATTAAAGGTTGACTCTTTACCACGTTTTAATATAATATATGATTGCTTTTCTTGTAGAGACACCCGTTCCAAGAGAACAACTTTTCTTTGTGTTCAAACATCTAATAGTACTTTATAGCCTATAATCTCATTCTTTAATCTCTATGGTTGAAAGATCGATTCCATGTTCATAATAACAGGTATCCAGCGTGATACAAGGTAAGAAACTTGTTACGTCTTTTATAAAGATGTATGGAGGGGACACTAGTGATGATGAGGATCACATCCTTCCACGTTAAACCCACATCATAAAACTCTTTACTTCCTAAATCGTATATTCCCAAAGGAATTTTTGTGTGCATTTGTATTATGGTCGGTTAAAAAACAGAGCTTTGTTTCACACATAAACACTTTTTTCACACGCTGTAATTGGTGATTAGTCCAACATGACTTTCGCACGTCAATGTTCAATCACAACTTTGTCATCTACAGGTTATAAAAAATTATGTATGAATAATTGTGGGCTACGTTGCTAGACTTTTTGGTTGAAAAAGTATAAGTATCTTTGTGAAAGTGATCAAATTTCGTGTACATGTGTAGCTTGGTCATGAACAGGCCTAACTCATGCAGTACTCACAAACATCAAGCTTTTAGGTTGCCAGCAACTTCAAGTTTTCAGATTGGTTAGCAAAGCTTTTCAATTGGTGAGCGTGAGAGAGCATTAAGTGACTAATTAAACTGGCGAATAGGGTTAGCTTTGTTTCGCAAGAAATCATACTTTGTGCTTTCACCATCATGCTCCACAAGCAAGAAAGCTCCATTGCCTTTTGTGAGCTTTCTTTTTTCCTTTTCCCCACCCAAAATCCTTTTGCCATTATTTCATTAATAAAGGGATATGACGCACATGAAGTGAATGGATGAGTTTTCCAGGTTTCATTTTTTGTCTAAAATACAAGTATTATGGGTTTGGGCATTTCGAACTATATTACATATAGTACCAACCTCGCACACAGATCTTCTTGTTAATGGAGGGAAATATTAAAAGATATGCTTTACCTAATGCAGTAATGCTTTTCATTCAAAGAATCCACTCTATATATTGATGTCACTCTTTGCCAAGCTTTGCACTATACTAAAATGCAAAATCTTTGAAAATTTGTGGTATGAGGTAATTAGAGTCCGAGGATTGGGGATTAAGTGACTTTACTCTCATTGCTACGTTTTTCAACAAGTTGATCTCAATCAATGTTTGGCCTCTTCAGTCTTTAATGGGAAGTTTGTTACGACTGGGGGGAAGAAACCCCTCCTCCTCTTGCAATCTTTATGAAAAAAAGAAAAATACATATTAACTTTTACACATTAGCCCCAGAGAAAAAAAATTCTCATTTAGCCACTTAATTTCAACCTAGCCAAATTGTCAGTCTTTATACCGAATATAATTTATAGATTCGGTTCTCCATGTGGTTAATTAGCTTCAAGATAGCTCAACCATTAGGTTATTTAGGCAATGGCCTAAAACCCCTTAATAGAAGAAGGGCCTTAGAATATAATAAATTTTATAATATTGCACAAAAATAATATGTAATTAATATAAAAGTAAGGTCTCTCACTTAATTAGAAATTTTTTATATAAAAAATGATATCTTAGATTGGCCAATAGAATGCATCGTCTATCTATCTTATGATGTAAAATTTTTTAATTAAACCCAACAATTTAATAAAGAAAAATTATTTAAAAAATATTATACTCTTTTTAAATGTTCAACATTTTAGTCATACCAGTCAGGGTAGCCATGGGAAAAAAAAGTAATGATTAGGATCAATTTTATATTTTATTTGTATCACAAAATAAAGATATAAATCATTTGATTTTTAAAATACATAGGGATTTACATTAATCAAAAGAGACATTAATTTTAAGATTTTTGATAATTATGTCCTAAAAAGTTAATCTCATTCGTATAAAACCATGACAGATCCCAGTCTAATATTTTATTTTTTTATTTTGACCTATAACTTACATCTCAATGGTTGTAAATATATTGTAATAACAACAAAATGTCACGACATTTTTAGTTGTGCTAGATCTAGTATAATATTTTATTATTTTATTTTATTTTATTTTGATCTATAAGGAATTGACACATGCGTTACAACATTTTCATAATATCTCTATGCATACATTGTACTTAATTACAATGTAAATTTATATTGTAAACACAAAAAAATTGGCAAATTTTGTACACATTTACAAATTTTGTACAATATTTACCATTTTTTGTGCAAATGTGTATAATATTAACCACTTTTATGTATTTACAATGTAAACTTGCATTGCAAGTATAAAGTAAACATATAAAGATCTAAAAAAAAAAAAAAACAAAAACAAAACTCAAACCAACTGGCATACTTAAAGGGGGGAAAAAAAGTGCACCTCGCTAATTGAATAAACCAAAAAAATACTATTCATGAGTCTTTGGCTCTTTTTATACAGTTAATAGATATGCCAGCTTACATAAATATTTTTTTTTAAAAAAAACACACACACACACACACAAACCGATAACTGGAAAAAAAAAAAAAACTTTAGGCATTGTAGAAATTAATGTTAAAATGTTGTGGACTTAGCATTTTTTTATTTGATCTATAAGAAACTGAGATCTCAACAATTGTGAAAATATTGTGATAACAATAAGTGTTGTAACATTTTCTCAAAACATTTATTTTTAGTTGTAGTTGGTCACAGTCTCATATTTTGTTATTTTATTTTGACTTGTAAGAAATTGACACGTCAATAATTGTGAAAATATTGTGAAATTTGTTGTGTCAGTATAATAATATATATACCAACTTACATAAATATTTAAAAGAAAAAAAAACACAAACCGATAACTAAAAAAAATAAAAAACTTTAGGCACTGTAGCTACCGTGCCAGTTGAATAAACCAAAAACACTACACAATAAGTGTTGTAACATTTTCTTCAAACATTTATTTTTAGTTGTAGTTGGTCACAGTCTCATATTTTATTATTTTATTTCGGCTTGTAAGAAATTGACACGTCAATAATTGTGAAAATATTGTAAAATTTGTTGTGTTAGTATAATAATATGTATACCAGCTTATATAAATATTTAAAAGAAAAAAAAAAACACAAATCGATTGCTAGGGAAAAAAAAAAAAACTTTAGGCACTGTAGCTACCGTGCCAGTTGAATAAACCAAAAGCACTACACAATAAGTGTTGTAACATTTTCTCAAAACATTTATTTTTAGTTGTGGTTGGTCACAGTCTCATATTTTATTATTTTATTTCGACTTGTAAAAAATTGACACGTCAATAATTGTGAAAACATTATGAAATTTGTTGTGTCAATACAACAATATATATACCAGCTTACATAAATATTTAAAAGGAAAAAAAAACACAAACCGATTACTAAAAAAAAAAAAAAAAAAGACAAAGTGACTCAACAAAATGGCACTGTAGATGTACAACGCAAAAACACTGTACGCGCATTCGTGCTTTTATATATAAGTAAAAAGAGCACAAATCGATGATTGAAAAAAAAATAAAAAAAAGTACATGTTGAACAAACCAAAAGTAATGTAGCTTTTACACATTCACCTAACAAGTGTCGCAACATTTTCACAAAACATTTATTTTCAGTTATAATTTATCATAGTTTCATATTTTATTATTTTATTTTGACTTATAAGAAATTGACATCTCAATAATTGTGAAAATATTGTGAAATTTGTTGTGTCAGTATAACAATATATACAAAAGAAAAAAAAAGTACAAATGGAAGGAAAAAAAAACTGTAGCTACAGTGCCGCCTGGTATTGTAGCTATTGTTAAAAAAAAAAGAAAAGACAGAGTGCCTCACCAAAACTGCACTATAGATGAAGAGTGCAATACGTTATGTGAACAGTGGACAAACACTATAGTGGCATAGTCGTTTTTTATATAGTTAATAGATGTTGTACTATATATGCTTGCGATAGTTTAAGAGCGTAAAATTTTTTATCTCCAAAAAAATTTATTCTTCATTTCTCGCTCTATCAAAATTAAAATTAGAATTAATAGTTTTCAAGAAAAATTCACCACTAAAATCCATTGTTCAATGACTAGAGTCCAATATTGCCAAAAAAAAGATAGTGACAATTTAAAATATAATATTTATTTTGATACTGATTATTTCGATATTTTTAGAATTAAAAGTTTTAAATACGTATTATAAATATATGAAAATATCATATTCTTTTTTCTAATTCAAGTATTACTTATAAAATATTAAGTAGTAATTAGGGGAACTCATTATGCAATTCGGTGCAGTTTTGGGCCATATTTTTAGCATTGTACCTCACCTTAAGAGCATTCGCATCTGAGAATTTCATCATATCCTATTTTACCATCTCAAAAAGCTACTTTATTATTTGTACCATACCATTTTACAACACACCTGGAGGGGCCTTGGGCCCCGGAACCTATTATTTTGGTATATATTGGACCTAAGGCTCAAGCCGAGGACTAAAGGCTTCCGAGAAAGAGGCAAACGCTGTCAAAAGGGTCCATGTTGGCAAACAGAGAAGTCAGTTTAGATCATGACGGCCCCGGGGGTTGTGCTGAGAATAAGAGCCACCTCGGCTAACTGAGGCCGATGTCCGTAGAGATGGTCTGCCATCCGAAGGAACATCACAGAAACATTCATTTGATACAGATAAACACTATGGGAGCTCAGGACAGGGAAATGTTCTAAAATATTTAAGGAGAAAGCTGCTACATCTGCATTAAATACACTGCAGCTAACTCTCTGACCGCATTAATGTGGAGGTGATACCTGAACAGTGGATTTCAGCCTTACAGCTACTACGTAAAGACTTAGGGGAGATGCTGATGGGACAAGTATCAACACCAACTATCTAACATGCACGTGGAAGATAAGGATGAAAAGGAAAATGAGTATAAAAGAAAGGGGAGGCAACGAGACTAGGGGATCAAAAAATCAGGGAAGAAACACTGTAGCAATCTAGAACTAAACTTGTAACCACATTTAAGATCATTATATAAAAATCAGTCTCCTCAGATATTGCCGAGGACATTTATTATTCATTCTACACTTGTCTATCTTCATTCTTTCACCAACAACCTACTTAATCTGTTGTTCGATTAATTAAAACCCAGTTTTCTAACCCACTTCTCTACAAATTCATTATTTTGGGCTTTTTGGGCCTAAGTCCATTCATATTTTTGGGTTAGGAACTCAAATCTGGTCTTTACAACACCCAACATCCCAACTTTTATTTTCCTATACTACTCATTAAAATAATATATCTAAACAATAAAATAATATATCCCTAAACCATACCTATTCTCTCCTATCTCTCTCCTCTCTCTAATTTTTACCTCTTTTCCACTAAAACCAAACCACCTACACCGTTCAAAAAGGCTAAAAAAAAAAAAAACACATGCAGAAATCCAATACAAATCAAACCCATGGCCAGATGCCAAAAACCTTAACTTTCTCAGAATTTGGTTGATTTCTCAATAGCCTAGAAACAGACCTCCAAAAATTAAAACCACTTGCAGAAACCAAATATCAATTAAACCCACTTCCAAATAACTCTCTTTCTGCATCACCTCTCGCCGTCGCCAACGCCGCCACCATCACACCGAACCCACTTTCACCATCGACCCAACCACCACAACAACTCCACCAATATCCAAAGAAATCCTGGAAATTGTGGCCCACCAAGCCAAAAAACCCAACCACCACCACAGCACCAGCTAGCAACCACCACCATAATCACAGTACCCACTACCATGCCACCACCATTCTAACCACCAAAACCCACGCCGACAACCACCAAGAAAAACCCATGTTGATCCAAACCCACACAACCCACGGCAAACCCAAACAAAACACACGATAAACCCACAGCCCAACGCCGATCTCCACACCACACCCAAACACCGATCTCTGCGCCAAACCCCAAACGCCAATCTCCATGGCCGGTGATAGTGGGTCAAGCCATGGTGTGGTGGCTATGGGGTTTTGAGTCTGAAGAGAGGGAGTGAGTGAGGACTAAAAGGAGAGAGAGAATCAAAGATTGAGAGACGAAGAGAGAGACGTGAGACAGAGAGTGGAGGAGAGAGCAAATTTTTTTACAATTCTAAACATTTACAAGTCTGGGTGTTGAGTGATTTTTGGCCTTTAATGCTAAATTCGTCCTACATATACCACTTGGCAGTTCGGATGCGAATGCTCTAATAGATTGGCTACCATACTTTATAGTGCAATTTGGTTGGTTTTCATATATATTAAAAAGATATATTAAATATCTATTAGATATATATTTAATAAATTAAATATAAAATATAACTTATATATTAAAAGGTGCAGTGTGGTTTTGGCACCTCTATTGGAATTAGCAGTGCAATGACCACATTTTGTAATCGGCTTAGGTGTGGTCAAAGCGGTTTTTTGTACAACCCTAAATATAATACATTTTACATTTGTGCTTGACCCCAAATTATGTTGAGTTGGTCTTATTTTTGCAAACTGTAAATTTGAGCAAGTTTTGAAAAAAAATATATATTTGAAGGTGAATTGAGCTATTCAATAGAAGAAATAACACTGTTTAGAATTTAAATTTTTTTATTTTATATTTAAAATACTCTAAACGTATAAAAATATTCATAGCAATATAGTCATATTTTGCATGAAATGCATTTAACATGTTAATATCATAGTTAATATTTCATGATTTTGACAAGATTATAGTGGTATTAGTACAAATAAACTAATTTAATCGAGGCTAAAGTTGTAATATATATATATATATATATATCAAATTAATGGTTTTGCAAAGAAGTGTTCGACAAGCATTACCCTTAAGATTTTGGAAGAAATTAATAACTTTTCATTAAAAGACTGATAATTCATGATAAAATTGCCTTTGTCAAGGCCGTTTTGGCTCCTTCTTCTCCTTCTTGCTTTGTTTCAATCTCTCCTAGACAGACGGGGCTCTCTTTCTAGGAAGTTGCACACAATTTCTTTTTTGGAAGTAAGAAATTGTTTGAAATGAATAGGAATTAATTAGAAGTTCTATTTTAACCATATTGAAGAAATTGAAGAAAAGAAATGACAAACTCCATGTCTTTCCAATAAAAGCAACCGGCCCATATTTAAGTAGTGGAGATATATACTCAATAATACTGGAATGTCCATTTGATAAGTGCCATGGCATCTTAATGGGCGAAAAAAAATTGCAGTGCCAAGCATACCCAAAGTCATTAAATAAATTACATGAAGGTTCAGAATGTGGGCTATTCAATAAGGTTTGAGGCCAAAAGATTAGAGCACTTGAACACTGTGATTTGCAAATAAAACGAAAGATAAATATATATCAAAGAGATGTTCTAGTGGAAGTTTTGACCATGAACCAAGTAACTTATCTTTATTTTCTGATATAGATTCCGACTTTTGAACATCTTCAATATTTAGTGACCTATTAAGAGAATCCACAAGAACATTTACATTAAAAGATGTAGATTTCGACACTTGAACATCTTGGACATTTAACGACTTATTAAGAGCATGCAAAAGAGCATTTACATCAAAAAGATGTATATTGTATCATTTTTTCCCTTTTATACTTGTATATCATTAGAAGCTTATTAAATCAAAATGTATAAAACATATGTTTTTCTAAAAATAAATAAGTTTGTATAAATAATTAATATATCATTTATCTTTTTATTATTTTTATACCATAAGTAGTTCATTACTTCAAAGCATATTCAAGATCTATGTTTCTAGAAATATTACTAGTATTATTCCGTGCAATGCATGGTTTAATTTGCAATCATTTTTTTTTTTTTAGAATACTAAGTATTTTAACACAAACACGGAGAGAGGGGATACAACACAAACTTTAAACCTTTTTAACTCGCACTCATTTTCTAACGTGGGATTAAAGGTAATATTTCAAAATCATTCCACACTTCAAAAGTCCTACCCCTACTTCTTTTGCTAGAACTTGAATCTGTTTGTTCAAATTCATCCATCCCCTTGGTTACAAACATGGTTCATCGTAAAAGATAAGACAATCAAAATGACAATTTCTACAGATATATATTTCAAATTAGCCATAATCACAAAATGTAGAAATATAGGCAACAATTTGAACAGAACACAAAACGTAATAGAGGATAGATACAAATCATCAAACACCCAAAAAAGAAAAAGACATACAAGAACCTATAAACAAGAATTATATAGCAACAGATAGTGAAAGAGCAATTTATGAAAGAGGTATACTTGAAATAAAGGGCAGTAGATAATCTTTGTTTCCAAGAATCTACAAACTCATCACTAGACCTGACTTAGCCACCTCTCCCTTCACCTACACAAGAAATTACAGAAAAAACTTGAATATTTTTTTTTGGTCTTCGAAAACCCAAACCCAAAATTCTAAAAAACTTTAATTTAGAACTCAACACAAGAATTGGGTGACTTATCAAAGAAATCTAATGCAAAGATTGGAAACCTGGTTCATTTTGCACTCTAATATGACCTTGGACAAGTTTTTAAGAGGGAAAGTGAGCGAGAGAGACGAATAGATATGGCCTTTGATGCCTTCGCTCAAATTTTCACCCAAAACAAACACAGCCTAGTGCTTACTTTAATTTTTATCTAAATTTATTGGATTTATGTGATACATTTTGTACATATGCATATACACTAAAATAATACCCAAATACTTTATTGAACATTATTAATGTAACTGTTGAATGAACTTATAGTTTATCCTTTATTCTTTTGCTAGCATTATGGACAAATTTCTTATAAGGAAATCACTTGTATTGCAAGATTCATCTTCTAATGTAATTCGTATTGATTTGAATAATCTTCTTTTAGATTCTAAGCTATGAGAAAATGTACTATCATGTCAAACCAATGGTCAAGATGAAATAAAAAGAGCATATTTATTATTTACAAAAAAGTTTCTTGTTAACCTCTTGGCCATGATTTCCTTAAAATAGAAATTAGTGGAGCATTGCAACGATTTAATCCTGATTAGTTTAAAAAATACAAAAATTGGTTGGAAAAAATCACAAAAAAAGATGATGCATTTTGTTTATAATGTTACTTTTTTATAGATATTTATAATGTTACCTATTTAGGTAATAGTTTGGTAATTAATTGGAAATTGGTTGGAAATTAGTATTTTAATGATTGCACATCAAAAAATATGATTGATTGGTTATGTAAATTGAAAAAGATGTAATACAATTATGAATAATGCTAGAGATATAGACTATTTTATAAAAAAATTTACAAACTATTGATGTGGTAAGTGATTATTGGTAAATGAAAAAGTGATATTAATGGTAGACGCAGATGAAAACCAATAAGAATGGGTGAAAATTTTAAAATTTTACCCATTCTTAGATGATGCTTATGTAAAATGAGACAGAGGGATTCAGTTTCTTAATGGTGGACGCAGATGAAACCAATAATGTGAAAAAATCCCTTTTGCTGTTTTGCATCCCTATTTGCCTTTCAAATAAATCTCCTCCTCTATTCAAGTGAGGAATGGGTGATACGGAGTGGCAATTTTCTCATAATCACTAATGCCTCTCTTCTCTTCTCACCCGAACTGAGCTTCACTCTCTCAGCCCTTTCTTCTTCTTCGCAATGTTGGACCAAGCCCGCCATTAATGGCCTCACCATGGTGATCAATGATGGTAAGGGAGTCTTGAAGAGGTGTAATATATATTGAACAAGATTTGGCATATTCCCTTTCTCTTTCTTAGATGATGCTTATGTAGAGTTTTACCAATCCTGTAATCTGTTGCTGAATGTGAAAAATACGACATTTTTGATGAATTTTATATAAGCATCCTGTTGATATTGACTTTTATATATGCTTTGTCTCATTTTCATACACTTCTATGATGAATTTTACAATGGATTGCCCAGCTCAACTCTATATTTCCCTCACTTCTTAAGTGATGCAGGACCCTTTGGTTAAAGAACTATAAATTGGATATTTAATATTTAAAGTTTGGTATAATGCAGAAAGGGCCGGGGTAATTACACTTTGGTGGGGTAGAGTTTCAACATAACATGGATTTTCATGAGTAATTTGATTGGGTTTAGAGGTTAGCTCTGATTTGATGGAAGCAGCGCTCCGACCTGAGTTTTCAAAGAAAAAATGGGGAAAAAGCAAAGGGAAACAAACGAGAAAAATAAGTTAGTCCCAGGTTTCCTAAGCAATTGAACCTTAGCTGATCTCACAATAGTCTTCAATAGGTTGCTGGCAACATTCCCCATCTTAAAGTCAAAAATGTTGGTGGGATACTATTATCCATAGATTGGCCTAAAATTAAAAGGTCGTCTGTTGTGCACAAGGTTCCGTCTTTTGCAATGTCAAGGAGAGGTGTTTGTTATAGATTATCCTATATGCTAAAAAACAGTCCATGAAGGAAAATTAGTTCCCTTCATTTTATTTTCTTCTGTTCTTCAAAGATTCATCTTAATGTGAACCTTGATGCTTATACTCAAAATAGCATTCACTCTCATTTTTGAAGCTGCAAAGTGCCCTTTGTATTCAAATGATACAAATCTGTAGCGACATTCTATGATATCCATGTACTTGTGGAATTGCATTTTACTGTAGTTCTTTTAAATTAAGCTGAATCACCCGTATGGAGTTTGTCCATATTAGTTTATTTTATGAACATTGTATGCTATATGGTATTTAGTTTCTGCCTGGGGAGACAATTCATTGAGGGTTATCCTGGCGGACCCAATTTGAAATATTTGTGGTAGGATAAAAAATATACATTTGATTATTAATTTATCTTGGTTTTCTCGTATTGCTCAGAAAGCTTGTTCCTTTATTATGTTTATGACATAATCAATGTATTATTAAACATTAACTCACTTCTTTTCCATTATCGCATTATTTTTATTTCTTGTTATTCTAGAATTTTTCTTTTAGGATCACCATTAATGACTTTTTTTATCCAGCACTGGGCTTGTTAATGCTGATTTATATGCTTTAGGTGCTGGTACATTGCACTTGGAAGGTGCTAATTTTGAAAATTGCCAATATCAGTCAAAATTGGAAAAATGGATGCAAAATTAAGTCAATGTACTCTGTATCAATTATTGGCAGGTATTTGTCTTGTTGGGCTTAGATCATTAGCAAATATCTCATGGTTCATCCCCTTTTCATTTACTTCAGTGGGTTATATAAACATGTGATCATGGTGGTCGACTTTAACATGACTTAAAGAAAGTGTTTCAAAGAAACATAGCACGCTTTCTAATTCCAGGAATTGAGATTTATATTGAAAAAGGTGCAGACAAAACTTATCCTCCCTCTGCCAACTTTTTCATTATTTCTCACCCAAGCTTCTTTATCCCCTGAGATTTCAGAAAGATCTTGTAACTTCTCCCTATTAGGAGTTTTCGCTTTCCAAGTATCTGCATTTTTTCAAGAAAGTCATGTGCCCTTATCTCCCACTTCAAACTATAAAACTTTTTAAAAAAATCATTACAACCATTTATAACATATTTATGAAGGCTGATCTGCACATATTTTGGCACTTCTATTGCCCAGCATCCCTTGATTTCATCATCATGCTTCTAAGGTACAAATTCGCTGTTGCTCCACCTCTGTGGTGCAAGAACTATACACACCTAGGAGACCTTTGAGATTATAGAATTGTTTTTTGTTTAGTCAAACATGTTCTATCAGTGGATTATTCTGGTGTGCATATTAGATTTCATGAGCCTTGCAATTATAGCCTTCCTTTTCATAAAATTTGGTATATACAAGATTATGTCTTTTCAGGTTATTGCATAATGAGACTGGACAATATAGAACAGGATGGAACTGGTGACATTTTGGCCGTCGATCCACTTCTTGTAACACGACGGAACCTTTTAGCTGTGTCCCTTTTTCTGCACTGGTCACTGGTATGTTGCCTGTTCTCAACTTTGAGATTTGTAGCTTTGCTGATTCTACTTCCAGTATGCTTTATGTTAATATATAAATTCATTTGGTTTTGCGACAATATAGTATTTTATTTTCAAAATTGATGTGGGTGGGCCAGTGTTTACTCATTTATGCATTTATCTTTCATAACCTATTATATCTTTTTCTTCCTTTTCTTAGGTTTGCTTTTAATAAAACCATCCATGACCTCGGTTGGAGGAATAGGTTTACTCATTGATGTCTCAAGTAATGGGTTGAGAGAATCTTCCTCCAAATTGGTTTGGAGATAAAATTCTTTTAAGGTTTCATTTCTAAGATGGAAAATACATTAGAAGCAGTGCAGTGTTTTTTTAAATGGAACTTCTTGGATTCAACCCACCACACCCCCACACCACCCCCGCCCCCCCCCCCCCCCCCCCCCCCCCCCCCCAACAAGCTCTCCTCATCCCCTTAAGCATTCCCCTTCCCCTTCTCCCTCTATTTCAGCACCCTCAATCTACCCCCCTACATGTAAATTGTGTGTGTATGAGAGAGATACTTTTCTTGCTTGGTGATAAACTGAACCCATCCTGAATGTGCTCTAAATGACACCTAGTTGCTCATACTTTTCCCTCTTCCTTTAATTGGGAGAGTTCTTGCCCTTTGTGCAGCCATTGATTGGATCCTAAATTAAAGTCGCATGCTTTATGCGCCTATTATCAGATGTTCTAATTTAATCAAAGTTCAAAATGCAGCATATTACAGTTGGTGGAACATAAAATAGAATACTATGAGTGGCTAAGTGAGTGAGACAAATGATTTTATTTTTCATTATGGACCCTATTTTAACCCAAAAGATACAGTTCTTGATTTATGATTGGTATTAATTAAAAGAAAATATTCCGTAAAAGAGTCAAAATGCAAGAATTTAAAATTTAGATCAGTAAATCATGGAGTTTACAGCTTATGAACAATGAATCTAATATGTTGACATAAAATAAACAACTAATAAATCTTAAACTATGAAAAGTTGAGATGAAAAAAAAAATTAATGCAAAACAATTAATATATATATATACATCCTTTCAAAAGTTGCCATTGAAAGCAAAACAATTAGATCCTCTCAAATTAGAAAAATTTTAGTGCTACGCCCAAAATCACAACTTTGCCCACAACTCGTCCACGTGGCGAGTTGTGATTGGTGGAGGGGGTGACACAACTCACCACATGGGTAAGTTGTGGGCAAAGTTGTAGTTTTGGGGTGTGGCACTAGAATTACTCCTCAAATTATGTGTCACCATTTGAAGTTTTCATCCAAAGTTGCAGGGGTGCGTTTAATCCAAGTGCAGTTGGTATGCTCCTTCCCATGGGTTGAAGTACGGGTTGAGTACTCACTAAAAAATGAGCCGCACATCTTCTTTTTAAGAGAGTAGAATACACATCTGTTGTCTTCGACATTCGGTAGGTAAATCTTATTGCCAGCTCCTCTCGCTACAGCCGTTTCTGAAAAAGAACCCGCAGCACTTACATAGAACATTTGATCTCTCAGGTTTTTAACTGCATGCCATTTCATCCGAGACTTGTTTGGGTTCAATGAGAAAACGTGAAAACATGGAGTATAACCATGCAACTCAAACACTGAAAACAACTGCCCATTGCTTTCCAACAAGTAACCTTGTAAAACTGAATCAAGCAACTCTACTGGAAATTCACTAGGAACAATATGAGTCCAATGAAACGAGTTTTGGCATTCAGGATTTCTCAAGTATTCATTAAGATCAAACACTCCCAGCTCACCACTCTCGCACAAACAGTAGCATCGCCCATTATATAATATGGGATTGCAGTTAGATAAAAGAATGCCTTTAGGAAGAGACCGTTTGAATCTGAAAATGTTCCAACTCTCTTCACCACGTCTAACGATACCAAATTCATATCCCCAGAATGGGATTCCAATAACAAAACAATCTTTTGAAGTTGGTGGTGAGGAAAAACTCATTGTTTCAAATGAATAGGGATTAGTTGGAAGTTCAATTTTTATCATATTGAAGGGATGGAAGAAAAAGAAACGACAATCTCCACGTCTGTCATTTGCCGATAAAAGCAACCAGCCCTTCTTTGAGTAGTGGAGACGTGCCCCCAACAATGCTGGAATGTCCTTTTGATTAGTGCCATTACATTTTAATGGGTGAAAAAACCTACATTTGTTGCCAAGCACACCCAAACTCACCAAATTATATGGAGATTCAAAATCTGGGGCATCCAATAAGGTCCGACACCGAAAAATTGGAGCACTTGAACGCCATGATTTGCATGTGGCACGAAAGTTACTCAAGTCTAGATCTAGGAAATGTTCTGACACTTGATAGAGAAGTTCTGGAGGAAGTTCTGACCATGAAGCAAGTAACTCACCTTTCTTTTCAAATGAAGATTCCAACTTTTCAACATCTGAAGATGCATATTTCGACTCTTGAATATCTAGTGAATGGAGAGTATCCACAAGAGCTTCGACATTAGGAGATGCCAATTCCAACTCTTGAACATCTTGGATATTTAGTAACTCATTAAGAGCATACACAAGACCATCTACATCAGAAGATTGATCGTCCATTGCCAAAATCAGCTTCTACCAAAAAAAAAAAAAATTTGAGCCCATACATGAATATTAGAAACATCAAGAATATAAATAACTTCCAAGAATTTTGTAACTTAATTGCACACCTTCTAGTATAACTATTGAATTATTAAAAATAAAAATGAAGGTTCTACAAGAACAAAACATAGCATTCATATTTTAAAGACCAAGTATAGTGGTAATCAATGTAATTAAACATAAATCACAGCAGTAATATTATTTAAGATGTACCCCCTTTCCAAAAAAGCAACAAACAAACAAACAAATGTTGAAATCCCAAAGAATTTACAGTGACAGCACACACATTCGCAAGACTAAACTTTTATTACTACTATAACTTGTTACATAATGCAAACGGAGAAGCAATTGTTCAATAATAAAGTCAGACAACTGACCAGTATCTTCAACATAGAGAATTTCTCATTGACTCATTGTTACCTTCTTTCATGTTAGTGTTGAGATTCTGTAATATCAATCACTTCAAAGTTCAAAGTATTCATAAATAAAACTTTAAAAAAAAATCACTTCAAAGTTTTTTTTTTCCCCCTTATAATTGTATATACAACAAAAAAGTAAAGTACCGTATAAGTTACACCACATGAAAACAAATAAAGAAAAAAATGCACAATAAAAACGAAACAGTAATTAAAACCTGAAACATGAAGTAGAAGTATTAAACTCAGTGTGCACATAACCCTTCATATTCTAAGTGATTTATGAGATCAGAATCCATGCATGAAATTCTAGGAAAGAACCAATTAAATAACCAAAGGCAAGAAAACTACTTTTAATAATTACATGTTAGTATATTACATACCTAGCTTTTGAAATTTTTTTTTTTTTTTTTTTTTTTGTTGAGAAGAAGCTTTTGAAAAAGTTTTGGATGCGTATCAAGCAGATCAACTCCTTGAATCAATTCCCTTATATAGAGAGAGTACCTCCTAAACAATGCCATGGGAAATCTATTCCTAATACTCCTAGGATTGGGAAATCTAGTCCTAATACTCTTAGGATTAGGATTTCTAAATACTTTCGTTAAAAATAAAGTGGCATTTTTCTTATGTGGTTTGGCTTTATCTCTCTCCCCTCTATTTTTTATTTAATTAAATTGAATAAAATACCTCCCATTCACATCCAAATTTCACACACAATTTTAAAGGTCTTTGTCAAATAAGTAACTAAACATATATTTTCTTTCAAATAAATAAGTTTATATAAATAGTTTATGTAGTTCAAAGCATATTCAAAGATCTATGTTCCTAATTACTATGAATTAAAAATAATAATCTATGTTCCTAGATGATTAATATACTTTTTTTAGCAAGATTATTAATATACTTAGCTAGTAGCTACAAGAGCATGCAGAAATTAATATATGGCTGTAAAATAAATTCAAATAATAATTTTGACAGTAAAAGAAATATATACATACATACATACATACATATATATATATATATATATATATATATATTTGTATAGCATTAACTAGATTTTATATATATATATATATATACACATATAACGGTATCCGGACCTTGAGCTATTCTGTATGTACAATCTCCAGTTACTGACGCGAGTTATAAAAGCCAAAAACACATAAGAGAAGTAGAAAAATTAATTAAGCAAACAGATGAAGGGTGGGAGAGAGACGCATAGATGTACATGTTCTACAGTATTGAAACTTATTCCTATTTAAGTTCGTTGAAAAAAGAAAAAGAAAAAAAGAAATTGTGTCCTATAGTTTTATTGGACTGGAGTCAATGATCGCATGTTCGGTAACCTTCGTTAATTGAATAAAACTTTGAGATTTATAGGTGAAATATATGAATACATATATGAAATTCTAGAAAGCACAAAGCAATCAAGGCAAGAAAATTATGAATAATTAAGAGGAATTATACCTGGCTTTTACAAAGTTGTGGCCGCGTTTAAAGCAAATCAACTCCTTCAATCAATTGTTTCTCAAAAAAAAAAAAAAAACTCCTTCAATCAGTTCAATTTCCTCCACTGAATTCAGAGACTAAAAGGTTTGTAGGAATTTATCGTTGGATGGAGTCTAACCAAACAATGCCCTTGCCGTGTGGGACTGCTTCCAAATCCTAATACTCCTTGAAGTTGGATTTATAATAGGTCGGTTGAATTTATTTTATTTATGTGACACAATTTTCCTTTTTCTATAAACCCGTTAACGGGAGAAATTATAGAATAAATAAGCAAAACTCTAACAAGACGAAGCCCACCATTAACAAAGTGCGACATTTTTAAGCTATTACCCACCTATTATTAAGTCAAACTCGGCTTTATTTGTTTTCAATAATTTAATTTAAATATTTTGGGGTAGGAATGTTGTAAAATTATTGTATTAATTTGTTGTGTCCCTAACATTAATCACAAAAATAATCTTGGCCCACCAAATATAGTCTTTAACCCCCCTTAAACATGAAATTAAAAACATAAAATAACAACAATAAAAATTGGCTCAAACAACAACAAATAAACAAAATTTTCTACAAAAACCTATTCAAAAATGAAAAATAAAAACTCTTAAGGTCCGTTTATTTAACTTTTTTTATTAAAAACTTATTGCTCAAAGTAGGGGTGTCCAACAGCAATCGATACCTGACCCACCCGGCCAACACGTCCAATCCGGTCGACCCAACGCTGGTGACGGTCCGCGGCGGGTCTCCGCCTCCAGAATCTGAAAATTGCGGGTCAGTTGGCAGATTTTCTCCCCAAAACCCGAAGAAACCCGACCGAACCGATCAAGAGAGCAATTTCCGGCGAAATTTTTTAGATCCGGCGAGATCTCAGCCATTTCCGACGAGATCTCAACTAGATCCATGGAATCTCCACTGAATTTGGCGAGATCTCACTAGATTTGGTGAGATCTTGTCGAATCTGGTGAGATTTCGCCAAATTTGGCGATAACCGAATGAAAATTCAACGAAAATATCACCAATTTTTTGCCCATCTCGTTGTTAACTGGCCGGATTTTGGCCGATTTTGAGATCTCCAACTACGACCGAATCGACCGCCATCTGTGGAAGGTCAGATCCGCCCGATCCGATCAGCCACTCCGCTCAAAGTAAGGTAGAAAAAAGCTAAAAGCATTAAAAAAAAAAGTAAAAGAAAAGGCAACGTGTGACCCATGTACAGTACTTATGTTCAAAAATGTAAACTAAGTGTAAAATAAAAATAAAACAAAAACACGGTGCTTATTCCTATTGTTTTTTTTTAATGTTTCATTTTTGTTAAATAAGAAAGATATTATATTAAATAAATTTAGTTATTTATTTCTTTTATATATATACTATTACGCCTATCAAAATATTATCAACTAATTGTAAAATCAAATAGGATAGCATATGATAACAGTCACGGCCCTTCCAATTAACTGGTTTAAAGAACCACCGGCAAGTGTGATGTAATGGTTAGGGCCAAAATTTGGCTAGATTCGGCAAGATTTGGTTGGATCTGTCAAGATCTGGCCTAGATTTCGTCAAATGATGGGGAGATCTCGCCGAATCTCGACGAGATCTCGCTAGATTTGGTTCAAAATTCCTAATAATTCACCGAAAAGGATAAAGGTCTCGAGTCGAGTCAGGTGTCACAGGTTTTGAAACGAAAAACCGACAATTGACCCGCGTGTGGTCGAGTTAGCAAGTTCAGAACCCGTGTCCGACCGTTGGAGTCATCGGGTCAGGTGGCAGTAGGTTGGACGCGGGCGGGTTGGCCAGGTTGAGCGGGTACGCGGGCCGTGTGGACAACTATAGCGGCTGGTTGAAATCTTGACCACCCGATCTGGTCAAGTTGAATGCGGGTTAGGTACAAACCCAACCCGACTCGACCCATGGACACCTATAGCAGTGGTAGGAAACGCTCAAAAAGACCCATCACTTTGAACTAAGTGCCAGGAGATTGTGGTAGGTTCGAGTATTAGTACTCCCGTACTTCCTAATATGCAAAAGTCATGGTAATGAGGTTGAGTATGGCATGCCCTATAGTGCGCTTATGGTAAGCTCTCGAAAAGACTCATCACTTTGAACTAAGTCCTAAGAGATTGTGGCGGGTTCAAGTACTAGTACTAACCCATACTTTCTAATATGCAAAAATCATGGTAATGAGGTTGAGTATGACATGCCCTGCAGTGGGCTAGTGGAAAGCCCTCAAAAAGACCTTCAAATCAAGTGCCAAGAGGTTGTGGTGGGTTCGAGTAATGGTACTCCCATACTTTCTAATATGCAAAAATCATGGTAATCGGGTTGAGTATGGCACACCCTACAATGCGCTTGTGGCAAACTCTCAAAAATACTCATCACTTTGAACCAAGTCCCAAGAGATTGTGGTGGGTTCAAGTACTAGTACTAACCTGTACTTCCTAATATGCAAAAATCATGGTAATAAGGTTGAGTATGACATACCCTGCAGTGGCCTAGTGGCAAGCTCTCGAAAAGATCCATCACTTTGAATCAAGTGCCAAGAGATTGTGGTGGGTTCAAGTGCTAGGTGTATAGACATAAATGCATAAAGCACTGCACATACACTATTTAGTCATTTAGTAGCCACCAGTAGCAGTGGCCATGCCTTCATTTATTAAAAAAATTAATTAAAAGGAAATAAATACAAAGGCAAAAGCAAAAGCATCTACAACTACACATTTACACTCCTAAACATCTAACACAATGTTAAATACTAAGTAGTAGTAGAAAAAATACAAAAGACAAAAGCATTTACAACTACACGTTTACACTACTAAACATCTAACACTAAGTTAAATACTAAGTAGTAGAGGAAAAAAATACAAAAGGCAAAATCATTTACAAATACACGTCTACACTACTAAACGTCTAACACTAAGTTAAATACAAAGACTAAGTTACTAACACTAAGTCTAACTAGCATAATACAAAACTAAAGTAAAAGAAAAAGTCCAAAAGTCCATATCATTAGTGAACTTTGAATCAAAAGTGTGTAAATTTAATATATACTTTTTGTGCTCCTTAAAATCTATCTCTCTCTTAAGTTGTAAATTTGTAATTATAAGCATTATGCATATGAGTTATTAACACGGAAGATTTTGTTATTATGAGTGTAAAGAATTTTAGTTATACACAAAACTATCAGAATTGGAAAGATATGAAAAGTTTTATGTTTTTTGGTTTGTTTGTTTTTCTCCGTTTACATGTATACTAATACCACAAATAGTCTAATAATAGTAGGCGTCCACTTAACAAAAAAAAAATGGTATTATGTACAATTCGTTTCTTTGATTGATTTGATTCATTCTTTCTAAAAATTTGACATTTATTTCCACCCGACCCACTAGCAACCTGATTGGCCCAACCCATTTTAAACATGTTTAAAATGGCCCATATTTTAACCCGGTCCATTTAGTTTGCAACCTGATTAACCCGAACCAATCTAACCGTTTGCCATGTCTAGTAACGAGGTTGAGTATGGCACGCTATGTTGTGCGTTAGTGGTACCAATTGGCTTACCAAAAAAAGCCTACGTGACAAAGAAAAAATTGTATCAAATGATACCATGTCATCCATATCAAAAACCAATAAATGAGAGACGTGTATAAAAAGAATTACCTACTAACACATGTTTTTCATTTGTTAGTGATGTTGTTATTTTTTGTTAACATGTTTCACATTTATTGAATTTTGATACCACTAATATGGTATTATTTGATACCAAATACCTTCTCCTAAGTGACAATATATCATGGGGCATGGGGTGATGATTACACAGGGAGCCCCTTTTTTTTTATTCTAAAGAGAAAAACCTAGTTTAAAGGAAAAAAAATGGTGTCACGTTGTTAAAATAAAATTCAGCCGACTTATTACAAATCCAACTTCAAGGAGTATTAGGATTTAGAAGTAGACGTGCCAGTCCCACACGGCAAAGGTATTGTTTTTGGCGTTATATATATATATATTGGTTCGACTCCATTGAACGATAAAACTTGCACCTCTAATCTCTGAGTTCATTGGAGGAAATTGAATCGATTGAAGGAATTGTTCAGCTTGAAACTCAGCCACAGCTTTGTAAAAGTCAGGTACCTCATAATTAATCATAGTTTGCTTGCCTTGGTTATTTCGTTTTTTCCTTGATTTTGTAAATTTTTTTAAAAAATTACTGCAGTTTTGAATCATAAATTGTTTTCCGGCCATCTTTCTTATTAGAAATCTTTTGGCTATTTTAATAAAACAATCAAACATATTCTCTCTCTTTTTTTTGTTTTTAATATCTTATTCCCATGTTTGTTCGGTTTCGCAGTTGTTCTGAATTGTTTTTTATTCATCATTATAGTCGATTCATTATGCGAATTCTGGAATTCGTATTATCATCCTGACCTTCTAAAGAAATAAATAAACCTTAAATTCTACACCAAAGTAATTGTTTGTGTGTGTTTTGTTTTATAAGTCATAACTCACGCTGAGCTTAATTTCCGATAATATTTTGTTCATTAATAACACGGGTTCGAAATAAAAGTAGTAGAATTGCGTTGCTATTTGGGGTTTGTTTGAATATTGCTTATTACTGAAAGCTGAAAACTTATTGCTATTGCTGAAAACACTGTACTAAAATAATTTTTAAATGGGTAAATAGTGTCGTGGGACCCAGTTTTAAAGTTATATTTGTTGAATTCCGTACTTACGGGTCCCGAAAACAGTGCACAAGACTCACAGAATAAATGCCAAACGTAGACTCTTTCATTTTTCAGTGCAATCCAAACTCAACCTTGATATCTATTCATATGAATTCCTAGTTTTTTTTTAATCAAAATTATAGTATTTTAATTATTACCTATAATTTTTGGATGATCCCATCTATAATAATTGAAAGTTTATCTGTTCCATGTGTCGCGTTTTTTGTTTAATTGCCATTCCAAAAAAAAAAAAGAGTTTTTGTTTTGAAGATACTGTTTAAGATTTGATTATCTGATTAATCAAAAAAAAATATTTGTTTGAGAAATCTGATTAATCAAATTAGGTATAAGAAATAGAGTTCTTCGTATTTTAATATTATAACACGGGTGATATTTATAATTTACACCTTTTTAATAAGATTTGGGTTCAACCCTATTATTAGGTTTGGAAGAAGAGCATACAGAAATTAATATGGCTGTAAAATAAATTTAAATAATATTTTTTTCGGTAAAATAAGCTTTTTTGTGTAGCACCAACTGGACCTTTAACTGTTTAGCATATTATAGAAGGCAAAAAATTCCTAAGAGAAGTAGAACAATTAATTAAACAAAATAGGTTAGGTAGAAAATATTAGTTTCACCACAATTAATTAAACAAAATAGGTTTGGTAGAAAATATTAGGTTCACCACCTAAGACTTGATTTTTTTTATTTTTTATTTCTTGTCTTGATTAATAAGTTAACTCACACAGTTGCATAGATGATATCTTCTCCTTGATTGAGAAGATCATGTTTAGATGCCTTTTATAAATTGTTATAAATAAAAATTGTGTCACATAATTAAATTAAAATCAAACCGACTTACTATTAGCAAAAAAATAAAACGACTTACAAAATCCAACTAGTATTAGGAATAGTATTCATATATATATATTGGTTCACCCCCATTGAACGTTTAAACCTAGCGTTCAGGGCAGGAAATTGATTGAAGGAGTTGAAATAGCCAAAACTTTGCAAAAGCCAGGTGTGTATATATATATATCATAATCAAAAGTAGTTTCTTGCCTTGGTTGTTTTGTTCTTTCCTAGAATTTTATATACACCTTCTAATCCCATATATTTCACTTATAAATCACAAAGTTTTTATTTTATTCAATTAGTGAACTAGCTATCATTGAACTCTAGTGCACAATAAACTATTGACTTAATTACAGGACAAAATTCTTCTTTTTCTTCAACCTACTTAAATATAGAGTATAGTGTAGATCACATGAACATCTATCTCTCTAGTCTTGCCCGCCTCCTCACCTCTTTTGTATAATTGTTCTACTTTCTCTTATGTTTTTTTTTATTTTTTTAAATAGTACTTGTGAAAAAGTAATTAACTTAATTTCATCATGTGTTAAAGGAATGGAGCAGGCACATGAAAGGAAAGAGCAAATGCAAGAACCAATCAGTGAGAAACAACTTATGCTTTCTTATCCTCCCACTGACCCACAATCATATCCTTGGTTAGTAATATGTGACGGGTATGATAAAGAAAGACAAACTTTTTTCAGCATATCAAAAGATTATTTTCACACCAGAAACATTCCTGAGATGCGCAATAAACTAATATACACTAGTTGTGATGGATGGTTAGTATTAAAGGATATCGATTCAAAGAATTTGTGTCTTTTGAATCCTACTTCTAAAGAGATGATGCAACTTCCGACATTGGAAGACATTGCTGATCGTTTTATTTGTATTCTGACGGCAACACCAAGTGACCCCTACAATCAGTGCTACGTAGTATTCATTGATCCCCCAACGTTCACATTTTCATTTTGCCAACTTGGTGATAAATTTTTTTACAAACAAACCCTTCAAGCAAATGGGTCAGTTGTCGTTCAATCTGCAACATTTCATGGAGGAAAAATTTATCTTTTGATATACTTTGGGATATCAGGTTCTTTATCTTACACCGCTGAGTTTGTGGGTGGAGAAATTCGTTTTACCAAGTTGGCAATAGAGAGATTTGACGAGTCATTACCTGCCGATATAGTGTGTTACCGTGATTATCTCATTGAATCTTGCGGTGAGCTCTTATTAGTTAACCAGATGTTGTTTGGATCGTACAGGAGAAAGGTTTATGGTTTCGTAATTTTTCGGATGGATTCTTCAAAGAATGCATGGGTCCAAGTGAAGAACATAGGAGAGCGTGCTATTTTTATTTCCGAGAGGAGCAGAATATCTTGTTTTGTAGCTGAAAATGGAGTCAAGCGAAATTCGATTTACTTCACAATGACATCTAGTCGATTTCTTTATGTCTTTGACTTGGAAGATGATACCATTACAAAGTTCCTACCTTGCCCTACTGTAGCTTGTCGTGAATTAGATCTTGATTGGGTTATTCTGAAATAGAATTATTGTTATATTTTAGTTGTTTAATTGTCAATTAACTTGAATATTTTTTTTAATATATAATATAAAATTAGTTTGGGATTTTTTTAATATATTAGTTTGGATCAAGGGAGTCAATACCGTACCGGAGGCTGTACCGGTTTGCCCAGCGGTACGGTATATTTCGGATACCGGTCAATACCGGTGTACCGTTTCGGGTTTACTACTATTTTTTATATTTATAAATAAATATATATATGTATGTGTGTATATATATTATAATAAATATAAAAGTTTACCATAAAACATTTCCTCAATTCAAAACTAATTATTCATAATTTTAGACTTTAGTATCAATTAAAAGAAAAAAAAAACACACAATATAAAAAATAGAAAGCTTAAAAGTTACCATTGCATACTAAGAAAACAAATAATACTAATAAGTTAATGCAAATAAGTTACCATTTTACCCTAACAAAAATTCAAAAATTAAAAAACTTAAAAAAAAAAAAAAAACTTTTTTCTGTACCGGCCGGTACGCCCGGTACCGGCCGGTATTGCCCGAAATTGGCCGGTATGGCCGGTACACGGCCGGTATTTAAACCGGTACGAAACGTTAATGTTTCGATACCGGTATGCAACCGGTACGGTACGTACCGGCCGGTACGGCCGGTACCGGTACGGTATCGACTTCCTTGGTTTGGATAGTACGTGCATTATCATTATATTGAATCTTAATATTTTTTTTTATAAGATCAAAGTATAAAATCTATTCCCATCCACACCAAAAAAATAATCTATATAATAACTAATAGCCGAAACGTTTGACTTTTTGTTGACTACTTCTTATTGCGCCACATGGCTTGATAATTTAATGACACAATTACGTTTAAAAAAAACAAAAATTGTATCTGTTCGATTGACTAATTAAATAAACTGTTTCAGTGAAATTTTAAAAAAATGTTTGTGTTCAATTTGCCTACATAAATTAGAGATACACTGTTTTGTCTTGAGTAGGCACTCGGCAGTTACAAAAGATTTCACTTTTCACTTCTGTAATCTTCTCTCTCTCTCTCTCTCTCTCTCTCTCTCTGAAGATTATTTCCCGTCGACAACTCCGAAACAATTTCCATCTTAGATGATGAAATTTTTGAGTCCCCAGGCCCCGTCAACCAGCCTATTGCCACCGCCAACCAGTGAAACGGCTACAGGTAAAACTGACTTCTTTTGTTTTCCCCTTTCAGTTGTAGTGCTTGGGATTCTCTTTTTTAATCTTCTTTGTTTGCGTGGTTTTGGTGGCTAAATTTCATTTTTCCTCCCCTTACCGCTGTTGTATTGCATTGTTAACAAAAAAAAAAAAAAAAACAATATTGCAACTTCTGTCATGTTTTTATTATGTTGTTTTACCATTGCATGTTTTAATTTAGACAATGACTTGAACGGTGACTGCTACAAGTCTATGCTTATGGCCCCTTAGTCCCACCGAAACCTCTTCTTCTCTCTCCTTTTCTTTTTATTCTTTTTTTTTTTATTTTTAAACTATCTTTATTCTGTGATTTTGGATAAAACTTGGTAACTTCATCAACTTTTGATTTCATGAAAGTATCTGTGTGTAAGCAATTAGCATTGTGGTTTTAAAGATTTTGTCTTGGTTCATTGTTATTTACATCTTTGTGTTTGTCCTCTATGTGTTTGTTTAAATTCCCCAGTGAATAATTTGATTTAGATTAACTTTTTTCTCTTCTCTCTGAATCTTGGGTTTTCCTTTTTCAGATTTAGGACTCAATTTCTGAATAAAGTTTTGTTATTGAAATTTAATCTTCTCTACTTATGCAACACAGTAAATTCTCTCTAACCCCTACTACCAATTGAGTTTGGTCCTGTGCTATATTATTGCTTTAGTTTATGTTTTCATTGCTGCATTTGAATTTGGAACATGATATAATCAAGGAGAATAAAGTTGTAATGGGGTTGAAATAAGTTGCATATATTTTTAATCTGTACATGCATGGTATTTGGGGGTTGAGTTGCATTGCCTTATTGTGTGTTTGCTCTTCTTGCATATATGGCAGTTGGGAAAGAACTTTTTTTTTTTTTGAGAAGTTGCGAAAGAACTTGGTTCAAACAAAACATTTTTCATATTCTAAAAGTGACAAACTTCTGTTTTCATGGATTTTTAAAAGATAAAATTTAGTTATATTTGCATTTATGGTACAGAGTGACATAAAAAATAAAAATAAATAAAAAACTTTTTTGGCAGGTCCTACTCTGTTTTCTGGATAAAGAGCTGCATGCTTAACTGCATCAAATCCAGGTTTGTTAACAATTTCTGTAATTTTTTAAAAAACAATTTACTGCTGCATTTGTTTTCTACCTATTAGGAATAATTCTTTCTATTAAATAAAAAGAGAAATGTTCTTTCCCAACTTTTGCTAATACTGTTGTTGGGTATTGTTAGTGCTACTTTTGTTAGGTTTTTGCTAATACTGTTGTTGGGTATTGTTAATGCTACTTTTGTTAGTTTTTTGGATTTAATTTTGTGAATTATTATTTGGGTTCATGTGGCTACCACTTAGAAACTTGATTTTAGGGAATAGTTTCTCTTCTAGATATAAATTCGAAATTCATAAGGAATTTTAAATTCTGATTCTTTTTGGTTTCCATTTGGAATTTTATAGGTTCTAATTTGAACCAAGATGGAAAAAACTCCAATCCTCTAATACAACCTTAACTAAAAGATAAATGCTATAAATTTGTAAAGTTATTATAAAATGTGATAAAAGTTATGCTTTTATTTAACAAAATTAATGCATTTCTGACCCTCTAAGAACAACTTTTCACAGTTAGATTTTACACAAACTCTTTTGTGATCCTAACACATTATGCCATTAAGAAAAAAAAAAGTTTAAGATGTCATAAAACTATAGATTTACTATTCAAAATGATGTTACACCCTTTTTTTATAGTTTCAATAAAATGTTATTCTATTGCGTCCGTTACACAATGATTACTTTTTATCATTAGACTTAAACTCCTATTTTAAAAGAATAAAAGAAAGATTAAATTTAATAGAACGAAAAACGGATTAAATTTATTTTCCAATAATTTTCCCGTGCATCGCACGGGTTAGCGACTAGTAATAATAATAATAAAAGTGTAGAATCTATTTATAACTAAATCATTCTTCCCAACTTAGAAAACATAATATCACAAAATTACATAGATATGGTCTCCAAAGAGAACCAAAAGAATATTGATCGTAGGCACATAGTGGATTAACAAAATAAGGCAGATGCTAGAGGGAGACAAAGTGTTACACAATATACCAATAATGTATCTGTTTATCTGCTTTCATATTCCTAATTGTGTCTTTATTTGATTCTTAAAAAAAAAGTGTCTTTATTCTTTAATATTTTTTTCCAAAAATAGGTGTATTTCATTGTACTAAACTTGAAATTACACCTATCAAAAAACAAAAACAAAAAAAAAAACTTGAAATTACATATTTATTAATGTTCTACTAATGGATCATGTGTTGGAAAATTTTCATATGAGCAATGGAAAGATAAAACAAATAATCAAAGAGCAAGGCTTAAAGACACAAAAAGTCACTTTCTTTAGATAATATTTGCCCTATACAAGTGTTGGTAATGAGTGATTGCAAATTTTTCTCTAGGATACAACCAAGCTTATTGGGTTTTACAAATGGAAATTTTGAAGTAGACTCAGAATTTTTAGTATTTCTAAGAAAAGTTTGGGAAAAAAAGAAAGAAAGAAGGAAAAATGAGATTACAATCATTTATACATCATGGGTAAAGTGTCATAACCAAGGTTTTAAAAACCGAACTAGCTAAAGAACCAAAAAAAGGAGTGGTTTCTGATTATCTGGTCCGACCGAGGTCGAATTGAAGATCCAAAAGGCGATGTTATAAATAATTTAGTTAATAAATTTAAAAATTAAATAAATGTATATATAACTTGTCATATTTACCAAAAAAAGATATAAAAAAAACATATTTAAATGAGTTTTCAACGTTTCTTACCTTATACTAAATAAGTATAAACAATAAATGAACATTACAATAATTATTATTATTTTATAACAATTTTCCCCCTATGATCCTTTACAATATAATAGAAAGTTATGGAATTTATTTGGACTCCCCTTAAATAAAATTTAATATGATTTGATAAGTTTTTATTGATACTTATTCTATAAAATAAATGGTGCAAAATTAGATGCTAGTGACTTATAATAACATAAAATTAATTACCTACCACTCATCTACCCTCTGAAAAGAATACAACATTAATTACACAAAGAAACCACTTCAAGTAGCTTCTCAAAAAAAAAAAAAAAACCACTTAAAGTAAGTCCTCTCTACTCTCATTATTTAAGATTAGAAGCATGTCTTTTCGCTGTATCAAACGTACTGCTAATTTAGTTGCTCATTCCTTGGCCCATTTTGCTGGAGGAATCACCACTACCAGTCTACCAGCTCTTGATGCGCTGTACTTGGACTCTATTTCTCTGAATGAACGAGTGAGATCTATTTCGCTTTCCAAAAAAAAAAATACTTGACAATTGACAAAAAGACAGTTGACACTGTTTAAAGAAGCCCGTTTGTTTCACTCGAAAAGGCAAAAATGAACTTTGCTCTTTTGGTACCCAAAAAAAAAAAAAATCCAACTTCTCTCTCTCTGTAATTTGAACAGTGGCGAAGAGTACTATATTACTATGTTTGGGGAAGTAGAAGAACATTGTTTCAGTCCAAGCAGAAATATCCAATGTTTCAGTCCCTCTTTAAGTGTTTGTTTTGCCAAGTTATTTTTTGTCAATTTATTTTACTATTCAATTTATTTTTACTACTATTTATAAGTTTTATTGTACTTTTTGATAATATTCATGAGTTTTAATGTACTATTTTAACTAATATTTACTTTTATTTACAGTATTTTCAATAAAAAAATTTTAGTTTTAGTAAAATAAGCAGATTAGTTTCCGAGTTCCAACATCAACATGGCTACGTACAGTGATGTAATACTATTTGTACCATGTTACCCTTGTCCCTTGGTTGATAGTTTTTTTTTTTTTTTTTTCAAAATTAAAGGGCTGTTGAAAATTTGAAATACTCATTCCACATATATATATATATATATATATATATATATATATATATTAATTTTACAATGTGAAACGTAGAGATCAAATTCATGTGTACTTTAAGCATAAATTTTTTTTTTTTTTTTGGAGGGGAAAGCATAAAAAAAATTCATGTGTACTTTTATGGGGTAAGATACTGAAATTATAGCTTATTACAAAACATTAAAAAAAAAAAAACATTTTGTAATAAATGATACCAAGTCATCCATATTAAAACTTAATAAATGAGAGACATGTGTATAAAAATAACTATTCACTAACACATGTCTTTAATTTGTTAGTGGAGTAGTTATTTTTTATTGACATGTCTCACATTTACTGAATTTTAATATCACTGACATGGTATCATTTGATACCAAAAACCTTCTCCAAAACATGAGCCTAATCACCAATAATTTTGAAACTCATATTAGAAGATTCAAGCAATCAAGCCATCGATCCCTATTCTCCAAAGGCTCAAATAATTAAATTCTTTAATCAAATAATTAAATTTAACAATGTGTTGTATTTATCAATAAATTGCAATTTTTAAATTTAATTGGCTTGAAAAAGATTGTCTTGTTTTTGTTACATTTGTACAACATTTGAGGAACCATACTTAAGTTTTTCCCTTTAATTTATGATGAGGTGCAAATTCGTCAGTAATTACAAACACGTCCAGATGGAGCCCAATCCTCGTTTACGTCGCAGTAAAAGTAGCAATCCCTTAAGATGGTCACTGGTGTGGTGCTTGTCACAACGCCTCCGATGCCAAAGTTAGTATGAAAAGCTTTTAGGGAAATAACATAATGTCAAGATAACTAGGAGTGCTTTTAGGTGAGTCTCTGTACCTTATGTTAGTGCTGGGAGGGTTGTATATATACATTCCCATAGTCCCTAGCCGTTGTGGCTATTATGGTGGTTTTAATGCTTCTTTTGGTAACGCCTCATGGTTAATGATGTGAGCTTTGATGGGCTCCCAACGGTCTATACAACTGTCCCTGTAACTGTCCGAGGCATTTATTTGACTGCATTGAATGGCTTCTTTACCTTCGTCAGTAATGTGGCTTACATTGTCGGAGGCACCTGGTTAATTCGTCTGTCAATACTGCCTTGTTGGTTTGGATGAGGTCGTCCAGGGAAGTTGAGTTCATCAATCCTATCAGCTACCCTTAGATTCTATGGTCGTCGTGACGTGTCATGACGATCACGGAAGATGAAAGGTCTATGGGCTGTACATGACTCTTGGGATTTCGCTCCGTATTAAATGCATAGTAGCAGTGTCACACGCGTCGTGGCCACGTGGCATGTTTTGATCAGTGGAGTTAATGCTCCAATTGTATGACCCTTGGGTTTCCCGCTGAATTTCCGTTTTTTGAGCCTTGGTTTTTAAACTTCTCTTCTCCTCACTTTTCCCTTTCGCTTTTTTCCAAACTTCCAATCATTGTTTTGAGTGTTTTCTTCTCCGACTTCCCTCTGCAACTATTCTTCGAGCGGGTGCGTAGCGTGGTGGTGCTTCCTACATTCGCCTTCTTTTGAGGTTCATTCCTCTTCCCCTTTCTTACTTTTTCTTTCTTGGTTGCGATAAAGCTTCTATTTTTTTTTTTTTTTGGTGTTTGCTTTTGATTTTTGGGGTTTTAGCATTCATCTCTTTTTTTTGTTTCTGGGTTTTCATGGTTGACAATTCTAAGGTTAGGGTCGTGTGTCCCTCAGTCTCTTTCTTGTTTGCTCGTCTAGGGGCTTCTTTTGACATTTCCAGTACTTTTCTCCCTCTGATTGAGAATTTCGTTTTTGAGGGTTGTGGGCTAGGAGTTGTAATGGGTGAGTTGTTTCTTGTGCTCAGCCAATCGATCAATTGGTTTGGGGGTTTGACAGAGGAGAGGAAGAGGATGTCTGAAGAGCGACCTAGTGAGCTCGAGACTGGGTTGTCTTCTAACGACGGCCCAGTGGAGGAAGATACAGCCGTCTCTTCCCCTCGAGAGGTTAGGGCTTTCCACGCCCTCGAGGAGGTGTGTGGGCTGGATGCCAACACATTAGGTAGGTTTAAGGATAGGTTTCAGTTTCCGGAGTGGGTTAGGGTTTGTTTGCCCCATGAGGAGGATCGAGCTTGTTACTTCTTCCCCGGGGAGGTGTGCTTTTATGAGGTTGCCTTCGTCTGTGGGTTGAGGTTCCTCGTCCATCCGTTCCTCATAGAGCTATTAGATCGTTTTGGTATTGCTCCCGAGCAACTTATGCCCAACTCATGGAGAATAGTGGTTAGCTGTATGGAGATATGGTTGGCTGCTACAGACAGAGGCATGCTTAAAGTAGGCGAGCTCATCTACTTGTACCGTTTGAAAGCGTCCAAGGAGCACGGGTATTATGAGTTGGTGCCTTGGGAGAAGAGGACCAGGATCGTCAGGGGTCTACCTTTGTCTTTCAGGTACTGGAAGTCCCGGTTTTTCTTTGTGTCCGGGGACAACTTTGAGACTCCCTCCAAGGAAGTTTGGGGTGATCTCCCGAGGTTGCTTCGCTGGTGGGGAACCCCAACCTTAGGTGTGTCATTTGAGTTTCGTTGTGTTTATTTTTATCGTCACTAACTCCTTTGCTCATTGTTTTGCGCAGTTAAGAGACAGCCCAAGCTTAAAAGCAGGTACAAGAAGCGTGTGGAGTAGGCGATCGAATACGCAAAGTCAATTGAGGACTGGGATGATCTTGTGGACCCACGGACTCTTGCCTTCTATTGCCTTGGTCTAGAGCCTTCCGCCTTCGTCCTGTGCAATATTGATATTAAGGAAAAAAAGAGTAAGTGTTAGGTTCGTCAGTCTTGATTCCCTTCTATACACTTTTTTTTTTTTACAAGTGTTTTCCTTTTATAGGAATGATGACTAAGTTTAATAAAGATATGTATGCGAAGATAAGATCGAAGAAGGATGAGCCACTATCCAATCTTGGTAAGAGGATAGTGCACGTTACAGGGAAGGGCCCCCCTGCTACTCCAGGTGCCCTCGTTGCTCCAGTTGTCCCTGGTACTGAGGTGATGAGGACAGCATCTCCAGCCACTTCTGTCGAAGAGATCCTTACTCCTACTTCCAAGAGACCACACTTGGGAGGTGAAGGGAAGGAGAAGGTTGACTCCCGAGTGTCCAGTATCTGGGACGATGCTGAACTTGCAGCAGAAAGGGTGCGCAGGGTCGTCACTATTTAGGACCTGAGGGTTTTCTCGGGTGTGCCTTCTAATGAGGTAATGGCTCGTCACGTCCATCGACTTGTTTAGGTGAAGTACTTGTGCAATTTCAGTTCCTCTCCTTTTTTCTTTTTTTTTCTTTTTTTTAAGGCTCTTATTTTCTTTTCAGGTGTTGGGGGAGAGTTTTCACATCACCACAGAATATCTGACTCAGGAAGCCAAAGTTGCCTTTGCAGTGTCAAGAGTGGACGTCTTGGAGGCTGAGAATTCAAAACTGAAGAAGGATTTGATCATTGCAATGGGGGAGGCAAATGCCATGAAGGAGAAGCTCAAGACTATGGGAGACGACCTCAGGGCTGAGCATCAACTGATGTTGGAGAAAGACGAGCAGCTCTAGGGGGCTAAGGAGAAAATTAAGACCATTGCTGCTAAGGCCGTTGAAACCTTTCAGCAGACTGACAAGCATAATACTATGCTCTTCAGTTGGTACTTTAAGGGATTCGAGCTCCTTAGGCGCTACCTCGTCAAGCACCCGGTTGGTGTGGACATGGAGAATCTCGATCTCGAGGAGGTTGACAAAGAGATGGCTGTGGACGAGGCTTCCCAATCTGCAGCTCCGGAAGGTGATGCCCCCGAGACTACTCCTGCACCCCCAACTAATGACGATGTGGCTAAAGACGCCTGAACCTGTCACTTGTAAAAATTATCTTTTGTTTTGGGTGCCCGTTATGTTTTTGGGCCTTTTCAATTCTAATTTCAGGATAATCTTTTCAATCTACTTTAAGAACAATGATTTTGGCCCAGTGTTTATGGGCTTATAATTTAAATGTCAAAACCATGGTGTTTGCTCGTTGTTTTTAGGCTTTTAATCATGTTTGTAGTTGCATACTTACTTGCCTATACTCTTGCTTTTGTGTGATCTTTGCTTGCTTCGTTCATTTAGCTGCTTCATTTGCGTTGGTACATTGTACTTAGTTAGATTTTCTGTTGTGATCTGCCCTTTTGAAGGAGGAATGGCTTGTCCTTAAATTGTACTCGTTTAGGCGGAAAATTGACCCGTACATCGTTAGTAACTTACATCCGCCTAGGCGGAATCTTGTTACTTAGCTATTTTTATGACTTACACCCATTTTGGGATCTTGTCATCTTTGACTTCATCAGTAACTTACATTCGTCTAGGTGGAATCTTGTTACTTAGTCATTTTTATGACTTACACCCATTTTGGGATCTTGTCATCTTTGGGTTCGTCAGTAACTTACATTTGTCTAAGCGGAATCTTGTTACTTAGCTATTTTTATGACTCACACACATTTAAGGATCTATTCATTCTTTTTGGCTTCGTCAGTAACTTACATCCCTCTAGGCGGAATCTTGCTACTTAGCCTTTTTTTTTTTTTTTTTTCCTTTTGGTGACTTACACCCTCTTAAGGGATCTTGTCATCTTTGACTTCATCAGTAACTTACATCCGTCTAGGTGGAATCTTGTTACTTAGTCATTTTTATGACTTACACCCATTTTGGGATCTTCTCATCTTTGGGTTCGTCAGTAACTTACATTTGTCTAAGCGGAATCTTGTTACTTAGCCATTTTTATGACTCACACACATTTAGGGATCTATTCATTCTTTTTGGCTTCGTCAGTAACTTACATCCCTCTAGGCGGAATCTTGCTACTTAGCCTCTTTTTTTTTTCCTTTTTGTGACTTACACCCTCTTAAGGGATCTTGTCATTCTTTTTGGATTCATTAGTAACTTACATCCGTCTAAGTGGAATCTTGTTACTTAGCCATTTTTTGTGACTTTTACATTACTAGATCTACTTACATTGAAATATTGGCTGAATAGTCTTTTTTATTACTTTCAAGAATGAATACAATTGTATGTTACATCTATTGGTGGTACTTCTACAAGTGCTCAATGTTCCTTTTACAGGAATGACGACTAAGTTTAATAAAGATATGTATGCGAAGATAAGATCGAAGAAGGATGAGCCACTGTCCAATCTTGGTAAGAGGATAGTGCACGTTACAGGGAAGGGCCCCCCTGCTACTCCAGGTGCCCTCGTTGCTCCAGCTGTCCCTGGTACTGAGGTGATGAGGACAGCATCTCCAGCCACTTCTGTTGAAGAGATCCCTACTCTTACTTCCAAGAGACCACACTTGGGAGGTGAAGGGAAGGAGAAAGTTGACTCCTGAGCGTCCAGTATCTGGGACGATGTTGAACTTGCAGCAGAAAGGGCGCGCGGGGTCGTCACTATTTAGAACCTGAGGGTTTTCTCGGGTGTGCCTTCTAACGAGGTGGTGCCTTGCCTGGAGTAATGGATGACCTGGTAAGGTCCTTCCTATGTGGGGCTGAGTTTCCTTTGGGCAGAGTCTCTGGTTGCCGGGGTGACCTTGCGCAGAACGAGGTCTCCTATGTCGAGTCGTCTGAGCTTCACCCTCTTGTTGTAGTACTCAGCCATCTTTTGCTGGTACTTTGTCATCTTATTGGAAGCTTTCTCTCTGACTTCATCCAGACAGTCTAGGTTGACTCAAACTAACTGTCATTACTTTTCTCGTGGAACATCTCTCACCTGACGCTGGTTACTCCTACCTCGACCGAGATTACTGCTTAGGTGCCATAAGTGAGTCTGAAGGGGGTTTCTCCTATTGGAGTTCTTGCTGTAGTCTTGTAGGCCCACAAGACATTGAGTAATTCTTCCAGCCAGGCCCTCTGTGCGTCGTCCAATTTAGCTTTGATGATCTTGAGTAGCGTCTGATTGGTTACCTCCGTCTGCCCGTTTGCCTGTGGATGTCCTGGGGACAAGAACTGGTTCTTAATCCCTAGACTTGAACAGAAATCCTTGAAGTTTTGGTTGTCAAACTGCCGCCCATTTTCTGAAATGATCATCTGTGGAATCCCGAACCTGCAAATTATGTTTTTCCACATGAAGTTCTGGATCCTTGCTTCGGTGATGGTTGCCAGTGCCTCTGCTTCGAACCATTTTGTGAAGTAATCAATAGCGACTAGTAGGAACTTTACCTGTCCTTTACCTTGGGGTAACGGGCCGACAATGTTGATTCCCCATTGCGCGAATGGCCATGGGGAGGCTATCGCCGTCAGTCTCTTAGCTGGAAGGCATTGGACATTCCCAAACCTTTGGCACTTGTCACACTTCTTGACGAGCTCTATTGCGTCCACCTACATAGTAGGCTAGAAGTAACCTGTTCTGATGACCTTACTTACCAAGGACCTAGGGCTCGCATAGTCCTCGCAAACCCCTTCGTGGATCTCTTCCAAGATATACTTAGCTTCCTCCTCATCGACACACTTTAAGTAGGGCATGGAGAAGCCTTTCTTGTACAGGATGTCATTTAGGATTGTGAATTTGGTTGCTCTCTTCCTGACCTTCCTAACTTCCTCAGTGTCTTATGGGAGGTGTCCGTCCTGGAGGAAGGATACGATCGGTGTCATCCAGCTGTTTGTGGTCTGGATTGCAAATGTAGAGACCTCTTCGATGCTGGGACATTTTTGGATTTCCATGTCTAAGCCTATGCTCATTACTCCATCGACTGACGAGGCCATCTTTGCGATCTCATCTGCTACCATGTTCTGGCTTTTTGGGATCTGCACGAACTCTACCGTATCAAAATCTTGGGTCATATGCCTTATAAATCTGAGGTATTTCTGCATTCTTTCTTCCTTTGCTTCATATTCCTCCTTTATCTGCCCTATTACCAGCTTGGAGTCACTCTGAAGGAGCAGGTTCTTGGCCCCTAGTGTTATCTCGACTCTTAGCCCCGTCAGTATACATTCATACTCGGCCTCATTATTAGTGGCCGGGAATTTCAGTTGAACTCCCTCTTTTAGGCTGACGAACCATCAGTCTGTATCATCCATTGTTTTGTCTCGTTGGTAAGGTTGTCATCATCTGGGATTGTGAACTCCGCAATGAAGTCCGCCAAAGCTTATGCCTTGATTGCAGTCCTGGGGTGGTATTCAATGTCAAACTGGCTAAGCTCAATTGCCCACTAGACCATTCTCCCTATTGCTTCAGGTTTGTTCATGGACTTCTTGATGGGTTGATTCGTCATTACCAGGATAGGGTTCGCCTGAAAGTATGGACGCAGCTTGCGCGAGGCTACTACTAACGCAAATGCGATCTTCTCGATTCTTGTGTACTTGGCTTCTGCTCCTTGAAAAGCTTGACTGATGTAGTAAACTGGGAGCTGTTTCTTACCTTCTTCTCGAATCAAGGCTGCGCTCACGACCGTGACTGACATTGCCAGATACAAAAATAAGTTTTCCCCTTCCTTGGACAGGCTTAAGAGGGGTGGATTGCTCAGGTAACGCTTGAGTTCTTGAAACGCTGCCTCACATTCGTCAATCCTGGAGAAGGCCTGCTTTAATGTCTTAAAGAAGGGCAAGCATCTGTCCGTCGCTTTAGAGACGAACCTGTTGAGTGCCGCGATCTTTCCTGTGAGTTTCTAGACTTCCTTGACGGTCTTGGTGAGGCCATATCAAGTATGGCTTGCACCTTCTCCGAGTTCTCTTCTGTTCCCCCTTAAGACACCATGAATCCCAAGAATTTCCCCAAGGCTACACCAAAGGCACACTTGTTGGGCTTCAGATTCATCTAGTACTGTCTAAGTGTGGCAAACGTCTCATTTAGATCGTCCAGATGGACCAGTTCTTGTTTACTCTTGACGAGCATGTCATCTACATATGCTTCCATGTTTCTTCTGATTTGCTTACTGAATATCTTATTCACTAACCTCTGGTATGTTGCCCTTGCATTTTTCAATCCGAAGGACATTGCCTTATAACAATAGAGCCCTTAGCTCGTAATGAAAGTTGTTTTCTCCTGGTCTTCTTCTGCCATTTTTATCTGGTTATATCCCGAGAAGGCGTCCATGAACGTTAGTAACTTATGCCCGGCTGTAGAGTCCACCAGCTGGTCTATTCTCGGCAGAGGAAAACTATCTTTTAGGCAGGCTTTGTTTAGGTCCGTGAAGTCCACGCACATTCTCCATTTCCTATTAGCTTTTTTCACTAGGATGACATTCGCGAGCCATTCTGGATTATACACTTCACGGATGAAACTTGTTGATAGGAACTTGTTAACCTCGTCCGTAATAGCTTGATTCTGTTCTGGAGCGAAGACCCGTCGTTTTGTTGGACAAGCTTCTTCTCAAGGTTCACATTTAGCTTGTGTTTAATGAATTTTGGGGATATTCCTGGCATATCCTCGTGGCTCCATGCGAAAATGTCCATGTTATCTTTAAGGAATTGGACAAGTCTCTCCCTCATCTTGGGACTCAATGTTGTCCCTATTCTGGTCGTCTTTGTCGCTTCTCCTTCGACCAGCTTTATTGTCTCCAGGGCTTCAACTTTATCTTCCTCATTCTCCTCGATCATCCATGTGGTGTTTTCTTTTGTAGCTAGCACGACCTAGTAGCATTCCCTGGCCAATACTTGATCTCCTTTCACCTCGCCCACACTATTCTCTGTCGGGAACTTTACCTTCAAGTAATAGGTAGACATGGTTGCTTTCTAGCGGTTAAGAGTGGGTCTCCCGATGATCACATTGTAAGATGAAGGGCAGTCTACCACCAAAAGTCCTGCTGCCGAATCAACTGTCTCGGGTGAGTCCCCACTGTTATCGTCAGTGTCACTATGCCTTTGGGATACACCCTGTCTCCTTTGAAACTGACGAGAGGAGAGTCAAATGGGCACAGCCTTCCTGGATCTAGCTTTAGCTGCTGGAAAGCAGAGAGGTAGATAATGTCTGCTGATCTACCATTATCCATGAGGATTCTCTTGGTATTGAATCCTTCTATCACGAGCATTATGACCAAAGGATTGTTATGAGGTTGCCTAACCCCTCTAACATCTTCTTCTGAGAAGTACATGTCTTGGTCCGTTCGTCTTTGCTTAAATGGGGGCATCCTGTGGATGTTGTTCACTTGCCTCTGATACGCTTTCTTGAGGGATTTGAACGACCCACCCGTGGATGGGCCACCTATGATCATCTTAATCCCCTCGATCACATTTGGTGGGCATTGGGACATGTGATCCTCGTCACTAGGTGAGAATTCACGTTGGTCCTTGCTATCACCTTTGAATCTACTGGGTTCCCTATTTTTCACATACTTTTGCAATTTCCCTTTCCGTATAAGCTCTTCTATATGTTCCTTTAGGTCCTTACAATCTTCTGTGTAGTGTTTGTGGTCCTTGTGGAATCGGCAGTACTTCTTCTTGTCTCAGACGTTGGGGGACGAATGTAATGGCCTTGGCCATTTGAGGTAGTGCTCATCCTTAATTTGCGCCAAAATTTTGTCAACTAGCATAACTAAAAGAGTGAATTTTACCGTTCGAGGAGTTTTTTCGTCTTTCTGTTTACCCCCGTCACAGGTCCGATGATTTGGACGCTCCCTTTTTTATCCTCTACGATCGTCCTCCTTCCTTCCCTTGTTTGCTGGCTTTTCTACATCCTTTATGGCGGTTAATGCATCTTCAGCATTCATTTACTTCTGTGCCTTTAGGAGCATCTCTGCCATCGTCTTAGGAGGATTCTTTACGAGTGAAACCACGGACTCTCTGGACTTCAGCCTTGCCTTAAAGGTCGTCAACTGCACTTTGTCGTCAGCTTCGTCTACCTCCAGGGTCTCCCGAGTGAAGCATTTCACGTATGAGCTCAGGGTTTCTTTCTCCTCTTGTCTAATGGTAAGCAAGTGGTCCGCTGGCCTCTTAAGGCATTGTCTCCCGACAAAGTGGTGCAAAAAGGCATTGCTCAACTGCTCGAAGCTGTCGATGGACGATGTTGGAAATTTTGTGAACCATTCCCTTGCAGCTCCTTTGAGAGTGGTGGGGAAGGAACGACACAGTATCTCGTCAGGGGGCTGTTGAAGGCCTAGCGTCGTCTTGAAGGTGTTCAGGTTGTCCTGGGGGTCCTTAAGTCCATCAAACGACTCAAGCTGAGGCAACCGAAATTTCGACGGCACTGGGCATTCCAGGACCATCGTAGTGAAGGGCGAGTCTGTTGCCCTGACCATTCTATCTAGACTCCGGTCCGTTTTCTTCTTAATGGAGTTCCTCAGCCCGTCCATCTCCCTCCTTATTTCTCAAAGAAGGTCCGAGTTCTGTTCATCTGGAGTAGTAGGTCCTCGATGGTCACTTCTTCCATGGCTATCTCCCTCATCCTCCTGGTTGGCTCTAGACCGATTATCCTCATGTTGAACCCGTAGCCTCATTTCCTGATTTTGTCTGGTAAGCTCTTCGACGATGGCCGCAAGAGCCTGGACTTGCTGAGCTAAGGCTGCTGAATCCTGGTTGGACTCCATCTGAATGTAGAAGTTGATTGGAAACTACACTTTCGAACCTAAGTACCAAAAAATGTCGTTCCCACAGACAGCGTCAAATTGATGAGGTGCAAATTCGTTAGTAATTACAAACACGTCCAGACGAAGCCCAATCCTCGTTTACATCGCAGTAAAAGTAGCAATCCCTTGAAATGGTAACCGGTATGGTGTCTGCCACAACGCCTCCGATGCCAAAGTCAGTATGAAAAGCTTTTAAGGAAATAACAGAATGTCAAGATAACTAGGAGTGCTTTTAGGTGAGTCTCTATACCTTATGTTGGTGCTGGGAGGCTTGTATATATACATTCCCGTAGCCCCTAGCCGTTGTGGCTGTTATGGTGGTTTTAATGCTTCTTTTGGTAACGTCTCATGGTCAATGATGTGAGCTTTGATGGGCTCCCAACGGTCTGTACAGCTGTCCCTGTAACCGTCTGAGACATTTATTTGATTGCATTGAATGGCTTCTTTACCTTCATCAGTAATGTGGCTTATATCGTCGGAGGCACCTGGTTAATTCGTCTGTCAATACTGCCTCGTTGGTTTGGATGAGGTTGTCCAGGGAAGTTGTGTTCATCAATCCTATCAATTTATATTCAATTTTTTAAGCACAATTGTACGTTTGTCTAAGTTATTTTTTTTTTTAAAAGTATAATAAACAACTAAATAAATTCTCTCAACAAGTAAGGAGGAGCGTTTAGTGTTTATTCTTTTCCTATTTTGTTTTTTGTTTTTATGAGTAGTAACCACAAGTTCGCAATCTATATTTTTTATCCATCATTAGCTAGGGGTGAAAAGATTTAAACCCTAAATGTTTTTATTAGAAATATTAAAAAATATTAGTTGAGTTACAAAACTTTTGACAATGATCTATTCAGAAAAATAAAAAATAAAAAGTAATGGAGCCCACATGATTTCAAGTCATTTAAACTTTGCATTAGAAGATGAGATAATTTTTAAGCTTTTTTTTTTTTATCCCAATTAAAAAAAAAAAAAAATTCAACTTGAACTCTTCTATCTAATCCCCACACAAGGGGACATAACTTGATCAAAAGACCGTTGATAATCTCTAGCATTTTATTGTCATCAATAAACACTTTCTCTAACAAAGGCTTAGTGCATGTGCATATACTGTCCTATCATGTCAGTCATGCTTGATACAGATTTAATTCATAGACATATTTTCTTTTGCAGCCATGTTATATATACTGCCTATTTTAAATATTAAATTGAATTATTCCGCACTCAAATCGCATTTTGCATGAATTCTAATTTCTTCATAAAGGTTGACTCTTTACCACGTTTTAATATAATATATGATTGCTTTTCTTGTAGAGACACCCGTTCTAACAGAACAACTTTTCTTTGTGTTCAAACATCTAATAGTACTTTATAGCCTGTATATCTCATTCTTTAATCTCTATAGTTAAAAGGTCGATTCCATGTTCATAATAACAGGTATCCAGCGTGATATAAGGTAAGAAACTTGTTACGTCTTTTAAAAAGATGTATGGAGGGGACACTAGTGATGATGAGGATCACATCCTTCCACGTTAAACCCACATCATAAAACTCTTTACTTCCTAAATCGTATATTCCCAAAGGAGTTTTTGTGAGCATTTGTATTATGGTCAGTTAAAAAACAGAGTTTTGTTTCACACATATACACTTTTTTCACACTCTGTAATTGGTGATTAGTCCAACATGACTTTCACACTTCAATGTTCAATCACAACTTTGTCATCTACAAGTTATAAAAAATTATGTATGAATAAATATGTGGGCTACGTTGCTAGATAATTTTTAAGCTTTTTTTTTTTATCCCAATTAAAAAAAAAAAAAAATTCAACTTGAACTCTTCTATCTAATCCCCACACAAGGGGACATAACTTGATCAAAAGACCGTTGATAATCTCTAGCATTTTATTGTCATCAATAAACACTTTCTCTAACAAAGGCTTAGTGCATGTGCATATACTGTCCTATCATGTCAGTCATGCTTGATACAGATTTAATTCATAGACATATTTTCTTTTGCAGCCATATACTGCCTATTTTAAATATTAAATTGAAGTATTCCGCACTCAAATCGCATTTTGCATGAATTCTAATTTCTTCATAAAGGTTGACTCTTTACCACGTTTTAATATAATATATGATTGCTTTTCTTGTAGAGACACCCGTTCTAACAGAACAACTTTTCTTTGTGTTCAAACATCTAATAGTACTTTATAGCCTGTATATCTCATTCTTTAATCTCTATAGTTAAAAGGTCGATTCCATGTTCATAATAACAGGTATCCAGCGTGATATAAGGTAAGAAACTTGTTACGTCTTTTAAAAAGATGTATGGAGGGGACACTAGTGATGATGAGGATCACATCCTTCCACGTTAAACCCACATCATAAAACTCTTTACTTCCTAAATCGTATATTCCCAAAGGAATTTTTGTGAGCATTTGTATTATGGTCAGTTAAAAAACAGAGTTTTGTTTCACACATATACACTTTTTTCACACTCTGTAATTGGTGATTAGTCCAACATGACTTTCACACTTCAATGTTCAATCACAACTTTGTCATCTACAAGTTATAAAAAATTATGTATGAATAAATATGTGGGCTACGTTGCTAGACTTTTTGGTTGAAAAAGTATACGTATCTTTGTGAAAGTGATCAAATTTCGTGTACATGTGTAGCTTGGTCATGAACAGGCCTAACTCATGCAGTACTCACAAACATCAAGCTTTTAGGTTGCCAGCAACTTCAAGTTTTCAGATTGGTTAGCAAAGCTTTTGAATTGGTGAGCGGGAGAGAACATTAAGTGACTAATTAAACTGGCGAATAGGGTTAGCTTTGTTTCGCAAGAAACCATACTTTGTGCTTTCACCATCATGTTCCACAAGCAAGAAAGCTCCATTGCCTTTTGTGAGCTTTCTTTTTTCCTTTTCCCCCACCCAAAATCCTTTTGCCATTATTTCATTAATAAAGGGATATGACGCACATGAAGTGAAAGGATGAGTTTTCCAGGTTTCATTTTTTTGTCTAATTTACGAGTATTATGGGTTTTGGGCATTTCGAACTATATTACTTATAGTACCAACCTCGCACACAGATCTTCTTGTTAATGGAGGGAAATATTAAAAGATATGCTTTACCTAATGCTTTTCATTCAAAGAATCCACTCTATATATTGATGTAACTCTTTGCCAAGCTTTGCACTATACTAATATGCAAAATCTTTGAAAATATGTGGTATGAGGTAATTAGAGTCCGAGGATTGGGGATTAAGTGACTTTACTCTCATTGCTACGGTTTTCAACAAGTTGATCTCAATCAATGTTTGGCCTCTTCAGTCTTTATGGTAAGGTTGTTTCGACCGTGGGGAAGAAACCCCTCCTCCTCTTGCAATCTTTATGAAAAAAAGAAAGATACATATTAACTTTTACACATTAGCCAGAGAAAAAATTTCTCATTTAGTCACTTAATTTCAACCTAGCCAAAATAATAGTCAACTTGTCAGTCTTTATACCGAATATAATTTATAGATTCGGTTCTCCATGTGGTTAATTAGCTTCGAGGTAGCTCAACCATTAGGTTATTTAGGCAATGGCCTAAAACCCCTTAATAGAAGAAGGGCCTTAGAATATAATATATTTTATATATTTATTTTATAATATTGCACAAAAATAATATGTAATTAATATAAAAGTAAGGTCTCTCCCTTAATTAGAAATTTTTTATATAAAAAAAGATATCTTAGATTGGCCAATAGAATGCATCATCTATTTATCTTATGATGTAAAATTTTTTAATTAAACCTGTACGGCCCCCGCACCATGGTCCATTTGGGCCTGGGACTCTGGCCTGGATGTATGGCCCATAAGACCAATCTTTTTCTACCTAGCGGCCCATCCCAAAGCCACACAAGCTGCGGGCCCAAACTTCGCCACTTCGTCACTGTTCGGCGAATTTGTGCCCCGAGCAGTAATGAAGACCAACGTTCAAACACCCCGTCCTCTACATCTTCGGCAGTTCCTCGGAATGCGCCGCTGCCGAGGATACCTGCATGAGGGGAGAACCAAGTTCCAAGGCCACTCGCACCACTCCCCACTCTCACCTGACCACCCACTTATGATCAACCACATTGGACCGCCGGTTGCACTAAACCCAAACATAATCATAGCCTCTCCACCAAATTCGAGCTATAAATATAAGGGACAAAGGAACATAAGGGGGTTGTTGAAGTTTCAGAGAGAGAAAGGGAGAAAGAGTGAGAGAGCAAGAGAGAAAGAAAAGGGGAGGGAGAGGATAAAAAGAAGAGTGTTTCAGGCAGTGTAAAGGAGAAAAGTGATCTCATTGAGTCTTAGTGGGGGGAACGACCCAAAGTAGGAAATCCAAGCCCACTATACAAATAAGTTGTCGGCCCAAGTAAGTCCCAGTCCAGTAGTCTCGCTTTCGGTGCGCACAAAACCCAAAAATTTAATAAATAAAAATTATTTTAAAAATATTATACTCTTTTTAAATGTTCAACATTTTAGTCATATGTTGTACTATATATGCTTGCGATAGTTTAAGAGTGTAAAATTTTTCTATCTCCAAAAAATTTTATTCTTCATTTTTCGCTCTATCAAAATTAAAATTAGAATTAATAGTCTTCAAGAAAAATTCACTACTAAAATTCATTGTTCAATGACTAGAGTCCAATATTGCCAAAAAAGATAGTGACCATTTAAAATATAATATTTATTTTGATATTGATTATTTCGATATTTTTAGAATTAAAAGTTTTAAATACGTATTATAAATGAGAGATGCTACGTCTACAACATTTTTACAACAAATCACAGGTGAGTAGTTGTTATTGGTTCAAATTTGAAACTAACACTAAGATTACTTTTTTGCCCCAACAATAACAACTAGTAACAACCTGCCGCTTAGGATTTGTTGTAAAAATATTGTAGACATATCATTTCCCATTATGAATATATGAAAAGGTCAGATTCTTTTTTCTAATTCAAGTATAACTTATAAAATATTAAGTAATAATTAGGGGAACTCATTATGCAATTCAATGCAGTTTTGGGCCATATTTTTAGCATTGCACCTCACCTTAAGAGCATTCGCATCCGAGAATTTCTTCATATCCTATTTTATCATCTTAAAAAACTACTTTATCATTTATACCATATTATTTTACAACACGCCCAATATCCCAACTTTTATTTTCCTATTCTACTCATTAAAATAATATATCTACACAATAAAATAATATATCCCAAATCCATATCTATTCTCTCCTATCTCTTTCCTCTCTCTAATTTTTACCTCTTTTCCACTGAAACCAAAGCACCTACACCGTCCAAAAAGGCTAAAAAACAATCCACCTGCAGAAATCCAATACAAATCAAAACCAGATACCAAAAACCTTAACTTTCTCAGAATTTGGCTGATTTCTCAGTAGCCCAGAACTCAAACAGACCTCCAAAAATAAAAACCACTTTCAGAAACCAAATATCAATCAAACCCACTTCCAAATAACTCTCTCTTTGCATCACCTCTCGTCGCCACTGCCATCGCCGCCACCAACACACCAAACCCACTTCCACCATCGACCCAACCGCCACAACAACTCCACCAATCTCCAAAGAAATCCAGGAAATCGTGGCCCACCAAGCGAAAAAACCTAGCCACCACCACACAAAACCACCACAGCACCAACTAGCAACCACCACCATAATCACAGTACCCACCACCATGCCGCCACCATTCCAACCACCAAAACCCACGCCGACCAAGAGAAACCCACGCTGATCCAAACCCAAACGGAACCCACGGCAAACCCATAGCCCAGCGCTGATCTCCACACCACACCCAAACACTGATCTCTGCGCCAAACCCCAAATGCCAATCTCCACGGCCAGTGACAGTGGGTCAGGCCATGGTGTGGTGGTTATGGGGTTTTGAGTCTGAAGACAGGGAGTGAGTGAGGACTGAAAGGAGAGAGAGAATCAGAGATTGAGGGACGGGGAGAGAGATGTGAGACAGAGAGTAGGGGAGAGAGAAAGTGGCCGATATTTATAGGTGAGAATAAAAAATTATTGTTTTGTTTTAGAATGCTGCAATAGTACTATTATATAGTACCATCGCAAAATTTTTTGCAATTCTAAACATTTACAAGTCCGGGTGTTGAGTGATTTTTGGCCTTTAATGCTAAATCTATCCTACATATACCATTTGGCAGTCCAGATGTGAATACTCTAATAGATTAGCTCCCATACTTTACAGTGCAGTTTGGTTGGTTTTCATATATATTAAATATCTATTAGATATATATTTAATAAATTAAATATAAAATATAACTTATATATTAAAAGGTGCAGTGTGGTGTGGTTTTTCTGAAAACGAAACCACAAATCGCACTGCACTTGTGGTTGTGGTGCAGTGTGGTTTTGGCACCTCTACTGGAATTAGCAGTGCAATGACCACATTTTGTAATCGGTTTAGGTGTGGTCAAAGCAGTTTTTTGTACAACCCTAAATATAATACATTTTACATTTGTGCTTGACCCCAAATTATGTTGAGTCGGTCTTATTTTTGCAAACCGTAAATTTGAGCAAGATTTGAAATATATATATATATATATATATATATATATATATATATATATTTGAAGGTGAATTGAGCTATTCAATAGAAGAAATAACATTGTTTAGAGTTTAGAATTTAGAATTTTTTATTTTTTATTTAAAATACTCTAAACGTATAAAAATATTCATAGCAATATAGTCATATTTTGCATGAAATGCTTTTAACATGTCAATATCATAGTTAATATTTCATGATTTTGACATGATTATAGTGATTTTAGTACAAATAAACTAATTCAATCGAGGCTAAAGTTGTAATATATATATATATATATATATATATATATATATATATATATATATATATATATATATATCAAATTAATGGTTTTGCAAAGAAGTGTTCGACCGGCATTACCCTTAAGATATTGGAAGAAATTAATAACTTTTCATTAAAAGACTGATGATTCATGATAAAATTGCCTTTGTCAAGGCCGTTTTGGCTCCTTCTTCTCCTTCTTGCTTTGTTTCAATCTCTCCTACAGACGGGCTCTCTTTCTAGGAAGTTGCACACTATTTCTTTTTTGGAAGTAAGAAATTGTTTGAAATGAATAGGAATTAATTAGAAGTTCTATTTTAACCATATTGAAGAAATGGAAGAAAAGAAATGACAAACTCCATGTCTTTACAATAAAAGCAACCGGCCCATATTTAAGTAGTGGAGATATATACTCAATAATACTGGAATGTCCATTTGATAAGTGCCATGGCAGCTTAATGGGCGAAAAAAAATTGCAGTGCCAAGCATACCCAAAGTCATTAAATAAATTACATGAAGGTTCAGAATGTGGGCTATTCAATAAGGTTTGAGGTATGGATGGCAATTTTGCCCCGCCCTGCTTGACCCGCCCCTCCCTGCTTCGCCCCGTGAGGGTTTTCCCCGCCCCGCAAAGGTGGTGGGGCAGGGATGGGGCGAGATTTTAGACCCGCACCACGGGGCGGGGCAGGGATGGGTTTAAACTTTTTAGACCCACCCCACCCCGCCCCGTATTAATAAGGGTTAAATTGTAAATTTTTCATAACCTAAAACCCTACTATTTAAACAAAAATATGATCAGCTTATTTTATTCTGCCTAACATGGCTCTCTATCTCTTTTTTCTCTCTAGTAAAGTTGGAAACAAGATATCAATTTTAACATTTTCTTTTGTCTTTATTAGAAACAAATTTATATACTATTGAATTATTGATTTCATTCTTGCGTCTTTCTCAACTTAGATTTCATCATGAACATAACAGATTTTTTTATTTTTTTATTTTATGAAGTACAGGTTTGAGACTCTAAATATTTTTGTTTGTGTCATTGTGTGTGGGCATTTGGCTGTTATGAAGTGCAGGTTTGAGACTCTGAGGTAGCTTTGGTCCATGTCAATGTTATTCATAATATATTTAATGGTTAAACGACGATATTCAGACCCAGATGTCTCATTCTTATAGACTTCACAGTAAGGCATTTAATTCAATGCTTTTAGGATTTGAACAAATTGGAACAACTTATTGAGATATTTTGTAACTGATTTGTAGTGTTAGTGTTTGTATGAATTTTGTATTTGTTAATTGTAATTTTGTCTATGTAGAAGTAAAGCTACAATAGCATAGCTGTAGCTTAGAATAAGAAGTCATAGAACGACTGCCGTTTAGTCTACAGATAGGAGAAGTTAGTTACAAGCTTATTACACGTGTACAGCTAGTATTGGTGGTTAGTTAGTTATTTCTGTTTTCCTCTTCTTTCCTTTCCTCTGTTCTCACTATATAAGGAACAGAGCATGCTAAGCTTAATATACTGAATTCATTTCATACAAGACTCGTGTGGTTCAATTCCTTTCTCTCTCAATTTGTTTACACTCCTCCATTGATGAACTTTCCGGAGCTTGTATAAAATCAATATGGTATCAGAGCAAGAACTAGTTCAGAGACCATTTCGTTCTGGTATTCTCTGATTCTTACTAGTTCAATTGTGTTTTTCTTCTTGATTTTAGTGCCTTTACAGATCAACTAGAAAATGTCTCATTATTTTCTGTTGATTCTTGCATTAAACTCATCATCACCTAGGTCTTGATTTTCTTAATCTGTTGAAATCTTGATCTTTATTCTCCGGCTCATAGTTGAAATTGAAGTCTTCAATTTTTTTAGGGTTTCATTTTCTTCTTCGAATTTGAAGTCTCTTCGTTCCTAAATATGCAATTTCCTGTTGAAATTTCAACAAAATTCTGCATTGCATACAAAAGTTCCTTATATCGTTCTTAGAATCCATTCCTTGTTTCTTGAAAGATTCTTTAGAGAATCAATTCTTGATTTTCTCTGATTAGGAATTTTTGAGTCTTCCTCTTTTCTTCGATAATCTCCTTTTTAGTATGACTGAGAGTACAGCTAGTGCTGCTGCTCCCACTACACAGCCTTGGGAAAGCACATCCAGTCCTTATTTCTTGTCTAATGGAGATAATCCTGGAGTTTCTTTGGTGGTTCAACTTCTCACTGAAGAGAACTATAACACCTGGAGTAGGGCCATTCTTATCTCTTTAGATGCCAAATCAAAATTGGGCTTTGTTGATGGTTCTATCCCTAAGCCCCAATCTAATCATCCACACTACGCAGCCTGGTGTAAGTGCAACAGTACTGTGCTAGCTTGGTTGTTTAATTCAGTTTCTAAGGAATTGCAGTCAAGCATTGTTTACTTCAAGACTGCCAGGGATGTATGGATTGACTTACAATACAGGTTTGGGCAAGAGAATGGATCTACAATCTTTGACTTAAGGAAAGAAATTAGTTCTTTGACACAGGAGGACTTAACCATCAATGCTTACTACACAAAATTCAAGGGACTTTGGGATGAATTTCGGATTATAGAACATGCACATGTGGTCATCAAGTTGAAGATTGTACTATGTCTTTTCTGATGGGGCTGAATGAGACATATGCAGCTGTCAGAGGACAAATTCTTCTTTTGGAGCCTTTGCCTCCTCTTATCAAAGTGTTCTCTCTTTTGCTTCAAGATGAGAAGCAGAGAAAGGTGGGTGCTGGGAAGAAAATCTTGGTTGATGCCTCATCAGCTTTAGCAGCATTTGGGTCGAAGTCTGGGAACAACAAGAATTTTGTTAAATTCAAGAATGGCAGACCACAATGTACTCATTGTGGAGCCATGGGACATGTAGTTGATAAATGCTACAAGCTGCATGGATACCCCCCTGGGTATAAGTTCAAGAACAAAGGTACTCAACCTGGTCAGTCCTTTGCCCATAATGTAATCACAGCTGAAGATCATTCTAGTGAACCTGTCACTCTCACCAAGGTTCAATACCAGCAGCTGATTGGGTTATTGAACTCCCAATGTCATTTCGGCACTCAAGCACCACCAGAAATGTGTTTGGACAATGCTCACCAAGCTGCCACCATAATTACTCAGCCTTCTCAGAATTCATTGGATCTCCAAACCCAAAACATTTCAGGTATCTGGTTTTCTCCTTCCCTTGAACACTCAGTTTTTTCTTCTAGTGTCAACACTTCTCACATCAGTCCATCTGACTGGATTCTTGACAGTGGTGCAACAGACCACATGGTACATTCTCTCCATTTCTTTACCTCTATCACTTCCTCTGTTCAGATTTCAGTTAGACTTCCTAATGGTGATATGGTTCAAGTTACTCACATTGGAACTGTCAAAGTCTCTGCCACTTTAACTTTGGAACATGTTCTTTGTATTCCAAACTTTACTTTCAATCTTATCAGTAAGCTAACCCAGAATCCTTCTTGCTGCTGTATTTTTCTTTCTCATTTCTGTTTTCTTCAGGACTTACAGCTTTGGAAGATGATTGGGCTGGGTAAGAGACATGGAGGCTTATACATTTTGCAGTGCACTGATTCCTTCACATTGCCCACTTCTGTTTCAGAGGTTCTATCCAGTTTTTCTTCCTTCCTATGTAATAAAAAGGTCAATTTCTGTAATCTTGACTCTTCTCATGTTGTCAATGTTGTTGATACTCCAAATAATGTTGTTAGATTGTGGCATTATAGATTGGGTCACCCATCTTCACAAAGATTAGCTTTGTTGAAACATCTTGTACCTGATTTGATTCCTTGCAATAATACCAATTCTTTTGACTGTTTTGTTTGCCCACTAGCTAAACAACACAAATTACCTTTTCCTAAATCAACAAGTGTTTCTTCCTCTTGTTTTGACTTGGTTCATGCTGATATTTGGGGTCCTTATTCCATTTCATCATTAAATGGCTCAAGATACTTTCTTACTTTGGTTGATGATCATAGTAGATGTACTTGGGTTTATTTAATGAAACTTAAATCTGATGCTTCTTCACTGATTCAAACTTTTTTTCAAATGGTTCTTAACCAATTTAAGGTGTCCATTAAAGTGCTTAGGAGTGACAATGGTCCTGAGTTTGCTCTCTCTTCCTTTTATGCAACTCATGGCATTCTACATCAGCTTTCTTGTGTCGAAACTCCACAACAAAATGCTGTTGTTGAAAGAAAACA